>CM029013.1:216307100-216907100 GCA_016801055.1 Panax notoginseng | reverse complement strand
TAATAAAAGTTTAAAGTTATGGGTGAAATGTGATTTTTTTTCAAAATAAGCAAGTGGTTATAAAATAATCATTGTTGTCGGGGAATATTTGTTTGGTCGTGGAATATTCTTTCTGTCGTGGAATATTCGTACGACGGCGCAGCTATTTGTGGGCCCCATAACGAATAACTGTCGGATAAAGAAAATGATAAATTTGAGTTTTTACAAATAACGGCGTAGTTGTTACCGTTAATACTGTTGAAATACCCGGTGGTTAAAATACAGTAATACGCGTTATTGCACAGTAGCACACGGTATTGCACAATATTTTTGAAATTATTGATTCTTACGTAAGAAGGCACTACTCAATAATTGTTACAGTAATTACTGTTCAATATTTTATTTTATTGATTCAATAATTGCTACGTTGAAATTTTATATTATTGTCGTTCAATAATTGTCACTGCATAGTATTTCCCATTATCAGATCAATAATTCATATTATTTGAATAATATTATTAGATAACATTATTGGCAATGTCTAGAAAGTTCTGTCTAAGGAGAGGTTTGGTCACCTAATTGCACGCCAATAAGGATAAATCCTTATTGGAAAGCCCACTCTTTCCTGGGAACGGCCTGGTTGTCATAAATGTGGTTCTGTAATATTATCTGTGAATAATTAATTATTGATTCATATGATAAGGAAATATTTATTTTATGTGGATATAAATGAGGGATATATTTGTGTGGTTAAAAATGAAGGAGTTAATGTTGAGGTGTTTTATCTGTATTTTTGTCGGAACGGAGGTATTGAAAATCAAATTAGAGTTTTTGAGATTTTTTGCGAGGGTTATAATTTTTAATCCGACCGTTGGATCGTGGTAATATTTAAATATGTTATACATATATAAGTTGAGTATATGTCCACAAATTTTGAACCGTTAAAAATTAACGTATAATTTGTTATGAATTTTACGAGATGACTGGTTCAGAAATTGTTGAATTTTCGGAGTTAATCATTTTGGTGGAAAATTCTAGAATTGGTGGGCCCCACTCTTGGTTGGTAAAGAAATGTGCTGAGATTGTTATTCAAATATGGTGGGTGAGAATAGTAGCAGGTAAAGCCATCAGGTTGCAGGTTAAGTCTGCTTCGGCGTGCTAACATTTTCCTATAAATAGAGGGCTAAGTTAGAATTAAAAAACACACCAGAATTCATAAGTTTTCTCTCTTTCTCTCTCTAGATTATTGAGTGTATTTTGTGAGTATTTAGATACTTTGTGAGTTTCTACTCATCAGTGCAAGTTTTCTTCAGCCTTATACCGATCAGAAGTACTGCTCTTTTGAGGTAAGGGATAGTAAGAGATTTTAAGGGTTGTTATGTTTTTCAGTTTCGTAATTTTTCTGACCTTCAAAAATTCTGAAAAAATTTGAAATGATATTTTGATGAGTTTTCTTGATTGTGTCCAAAAATGGTGATTTTTGGATGTATAGATTAAGAGTTATGAATTTTATAAGAAAAGACTATTTTAAAAGTAACCGCTTATAACTTCTTGTGGTTAACTCCAAAATTGATGAAATTTTTATTGGGAGTACATGTATATGATAGGAGTATACTATGTGAATTTCAGAATTTTTGGACAAAAGTACAATTTTTGATAAATGTCTAAATATTCGGCTGTTTTGGCCATATGAAAAATAGTAAATGACTTTTAAAAATTCTGAGAAAAATATATGTTCACTATGGGACTATATTATACTAAATCCCAGAAAAGAAATATTTGTGGAACTGATTTGGTATTTTTCATTAAAATAGTCTAGTTATAAGTAAATGAATTAAATATGTTATGTGAAGTAAGAAAATTGAAAAATAGGATTTTATGACTTGAGAATCCTATATGAGGTATATGCAGATTTTTGATGAGGGTTTTGGTTATTGGTGATGAAATCTTATGAGTTTGGCATTTTAGAATGATTAAATGTAATATTTTAGTAAAGTGTAAACAATTAAAATAAATTGTTTATAAATTTAAGAAATATTATTCTTTCAATATCATTATACCAAAATATTGGTATGAATTTTATTGTAGAATTTCTACCTTTTTGAGTCGGGGTTACTATTCACGAGTTACTATTCATGAGTTACTATTCACGAGTTACTATTCAAGACAAAATTGGTTTCTTTTTCTGACCAAATTATAGTTGAGTTATGAATATTACTCTTGAGATTAAATCTATATGTTGATTATATTGTTTTTATTATCATATATAACATTTTTATAACCCTGATGTTGAATTTCTCTTTCACTTGAGTGTAAAGATGGGTAAATTATTAGTATGATCGTGACTGAGAAATGTCTTTGGCCTGTAGTGCAAAGATTAATTGTTAACTGGTATGATCATGACCATTGAATTTATAATTGAATATCTTTAGCTTAAGTGTAAAGATGAATTGATTAACATGGTTATAATTATTGTTTATATAAATTCTGAAATGATTATATATTTCTTTGAGATATGAATATATTAGGCCTGTAGTGCAAATATGAACTGTTGATGAATATCTTTGGCCTGTAGCGCAAAGATAAATTATTGATGAATATCTTTGGCCTGTAGTGCAAAGATGAATTATTGATGAATATCATTGGCCTGTAGTACAAAGATGAATTGTTGATGAATATCTTTGGCCCGTAGTGTAAAGATGACATGTTGTTGAATATCTTTGGCCAGTAGTGCAAAGATGAACAGATGTTGAGATGAACATGACCAACTGGTGATACAAATGAATATCTTTGGCCGTGGTGCAAAGATGAAGTTATTAGTATGATTATGAACAGGAAATGTGATTTGGTGTAACTGTGACGCCCCCAAAATAGGTCCATTCCATCCAACCTATTCTGAGTCGCCAAATACATGGTACAGAAACAACTACAACTTTATTAATACAACATAAAAACTGTGAGTGTAAATACAAATATTGTCATTTAGACAATATCCACACTCAAATAAGTCCTCATTACAATTATTGGTACAATATTTTACAAAAAAAAATGGTGAGGACTACTAAAACAACTTCCTAGAACCTTCATTCCATACCCCGACTAGTACTTGCTACATTCTCGCCTCCTGAGAAGAAAATGGAACAACAAGGAAAAGGGTGAGCTCAACTAACCCAGTAAAGAATATTATGACTAAGATAATATACAACAAATTATCGTTAGTCTTCAACAGGAAAAAATTTAATAGAATACAATAAACAACAAGTTTTAAATCAATATTCGCAGCGGAAAATAATAATTCATAGAGAAGTTACGTAGAGAATGAAATCTACGATTATCTATGAATTTAAAAGCCCATCATCAATATTTTATCCCTGTAATATCAATCAATAAATATCTTGAATCAAATAGTCATCTTTGCACTACAGGCCAAAGATATTCATCAGTTGGTCATGTTCACCTCAACGCCTGTTCATCTTTGCACTACGGGCCAAAGATATTCATCAGAAATAATTAATCTTTGCACTACAGGCCAAATATATTCATTTATGTCATCATTTAGAACTGAGGATGATGAAAAATATTTTTTTAAGGAAACGAATCCAGTGAAACAAAATAATAAATGTTAAGGATTCGTATTTCAGCTATTCCATGTCCAAAAATACCTCATAAATAATCATAGTGGAGTAAAATTCAAGAATGATCAAAACATGGATACAATCAAAGCTAGTATCCAGAATAGATATTTTGGACGAAAAGAAAAAAAATTTATTTTTCGATAAATAGTAACTCGTGAATAGTAACTCGTGAATAGTAACTCATGAATAGTAACTCATGAATAGTAACCCCGACATGAAAAGTTCCAAAATTGATAAAAAGTTCAGATCAATACTTCGGCATAATGATACTGAAGAAAATAATATCATTTAAGAAGAAATAACATCCTTTACCTCGGAAAGACGGTACTTCTGACTTGAATACTAGATATAGTGCTGAAGGAAACTTGCACCGTATAGCAACACTCAAAGTATCAAATACTCACAAGAATACGCTCGATATAGAGAGAGAAATAGAGAGAAACTTGTGTTTCTGGTGTGATTTTCAATTCTAACCTAAGCACCCTATTTATAGGAAAATGCTTAGAACACCAAAGCAGAAAATTTAATATAATAATAATATATTTATCAAATTTTCCTTAGCTCACCTCTAGACATCTGATCTTAGCCCATTTATATCACATGTTAGCGCACTTAAATGCCAAAAAACGTTTTTCTTCAAAATAATAAATAAAACTTCCAAAAATCAATTATTTCGGAACTTCAGAACTTCAATAATTCATAATAAATAGCCATTTTATCAGAAAATTCGAATCTCGCGAGTTTTTATAGGAAATTCAATTCTCTACAACTTTGCAGAAGAAAGTTTTTCTAAATTCCAAACAAAAATTGACCGAAATCCATAAACGGGCGATTTTACAGTCAATAATAAATTTTCGGTCAAGAATTGTGTCCACCAACACACAAAACATGTGTTAATCATTTAATGTCACAAAAATACTCTTCCTCCTCATATACTCATATATCCCACATTTATTGTAAAAATATCACCATCAATATATTATTAAAATAATATATTTAAATGAATTATTTTATCAGAAAAAGATAAAATATTAATTTTCAACAATTGTCACATTAAAAATTTTCTCCATCTATATCCACATAAAGTTAATATTTTCCTCATCATATAAATCAATAATTAATTATACACAAATAATATTACAGAATCACAGTACTGGCAACCAGGTCGTTCCCAGGAAAGAGGGGGCTTTCCAATAAGGATCTCTCCTTACTGGCGCGCAATTAGATGACCAAACCTCTCCTTAGACAGAACTTTCTAGACATTACCAATAATGTTATCTAATAATATTATTAAGATAATATGAATTATTGTTCCGATAATAGAAAATACTGTGTAGTGACAATTATTAAAACAACAGTAATATAAAATATCAACGCAGCAATTATTGAATCAATAAAATACAATATTGAACAGTAATTACTGTAACAATTATTGAGTATTGCCTTCTTACGTAAGAATCAATAATTAGTGCAATACCGTGTGCTACTGTGCAACAACGCGTATTACTGTGTTTTAACCACCGGGTATTCCAACAGTATTAACGGTAACAACTATGCCGTTATTTATAAACAACTTATTTTTGTCGTTTTCTTCATCCAATCGCTTTCCGTTATGGGGCCCACACAAGGCTGCGCCGTCGTACGAATATTCTCCGACAACAAGAATATTCCACGACCAAACAAATATTTCCCCGACAATAATGAATATTTTAGGACCACTTGCTTATTTAAAATATTTGCGCATTTTACCCATAACTAACCACATTAATCAAATCAACCCTTACTATTTCAAAATAATAAATAGAGGAATTAAATTTCATTTATTAATAATTTGGGGTCTTACAACCTCCCCTCCTTATGAAATTTCGTCCTCGAAATTGACATACGTACCTGGTGTTTCGAAAAGATGAGGATACCTCGCTTTCATTTCCGTTTCCAACTCCCAGGTCATTTCCTCAATAGCATGGTTTCTCCACAAAACTTTAACTTGTGGTATGACCTTCGTGCGTAGGACATGCTCCTTCTTATCCATGATTTTGACAGGTATCTCCTCGTACGTTAAGTCTTCGGCTATCTCGTCCGGTTCTAACTCAATAACGTGGTTCGGGTCTTTCACATATTTACGAAGCACAGATATATGAAAAACATTATGAACACGAGACATACTTGGAGGTAACGCAAGTCTATAGGCCACATTTCCTACTCGGTCAAGAATCTGAAATGGGCCAATAAATCGTGGATTGAGCTTTCCTCTCTTCCCAAATCTTGTAACTCCTTTCCATGGAGCTACACGTAATAATACATGATCCCCAATGTCAAATTCTACATCCTTTCGATGAAGATCCACATAACTCTTTTGTCATTCCTGCGCCGTTTGTATACGTTATCGAATCGTTTGGATCTTCTCTGTAGTCATTCGTACCAACTCTGGTCCCAACAACGTTGCTTCTCCCACCTCATCCCAACATACTGGAGAGCGACACTTTCGTCCATACAATGCTTCAAAGGGAGCCACACCTATACTTGCCTGATAACTGTTGTTGTAGGAGAATTCCACCAATGGTAGGTAATTATCCCAACTTCCTTTGAAATCGAGGACACAAAGTCTTAATAGATCTTCAAGAGTTTGAATAGTCCTCTCTGATTGCCCGTCCGTTTGAGGATGGTATGCCGAACTGAACCGTAAATCCGTGCCCATAGCTTTTTGCAAGCTAACCCAAAATCTTGAAGTGAATCTTGGGTCACGATCCGAAACTATGGATACTGGCATGCCATGCAACCTTACAATCTCATTCACGTACATACTAGCAAGACGTTCAAGGGAATAAGTCTCCCGTATCGGCAAGAAATGAGTAGACTTGATTAATCTATCAATTATAACCCAAATAGCATTTATGCCTTGAGAAACAGTGGGAAGACCCGTAACAAAATCCATGGTAATGTGTTCCCACTTCCATTTCGGAATCTCAAGTGGTTGCAATGGACCCTTTGGTACTTGATGCTCCGCCTTTACACGTTGATAAGTTAAACACCTCGAGATAAACTTTGCAATCTCTCTCTTCATATTGTTCCACCAAAATGTATGTCGAAGATCACGATACATTTTAGTACTTCCAGGATGGATTGCAAATGGTGTATTGTGTGCCTCCATCATGATCTTGTACTTTAAATCAGAATCGTTAGGAACACAAAGTATGGAGTGGACTCGAAGTATTCCTTCTTCATCGATTCTTGCTTCTGGAATAGCACCTTCTTGCACTTTCTTCTTCATACGCATCAGCTCCGGGTCTGTAGCTTGAGCAACTTTAACTTTATCGATTAAAGTTGGTTCTACGCGTATACTTGACATCATCGCACTCGTTCCTGCATATGATCTTCTACTCAACGCGTCAGCTACCACGTTTGCTTTTCCAAGATGGTATTGAATAGTGTGGTCGTAATCTTTTAACAGCTCGAGCCAACGTCGTTGCCGCATGTTGAGTTCTTTCTGAGTGAAGAAATATTTGAGGCTTTTATGGTCTGAATATATCTCCACTTTCTCCCCATATAGATAGTGCCTCCAGATCTTTAGCGCGAAAACGACTGCTGCCAACTCTAGATCATGAGTAGGATAATTCCTCTCATATTCTTTAAGTTGTCGCGAGGCATAGGCTATGACTTTCCCACGTTGCATGAGAACACATCCTAACCCTTTACCTGAAGCATCGCTGTAGATAACAAATCCATCCGAACCAGATGGTATTGTCAGAATAGGTGCCGAAATGAGTCTCCTCTTAAGCTCTTGGAAACTCTTCTCGCATTCTTCGCTCCATACGAATTTGATATCCTTCCGAGTCAGCTGAGTTAACGGGGTAGCGATTCGAGAAAACCCTTCTACGAATCTCCGATAATAACCAGCTAAGCCCAGAAAGTTACGTACATCGGTCACCGTCTTCGGTTGCTCCCAGCTTTGTATTGCTTCAATCTTCGCCGGGTCCACAGATACTCCATGTTTTGACACCACGTGCCCTAGGAATTCTACTTCCTCAAGCCAGAACTCGCATTTCTTCAACTTAGCATATAGCTTGTTTTCACGCAGCCTTTGGAGTACCAGCTTCAAATGGTGCTCATGATCTTCACGGCTTTTGGAATATATAAGGATGTCATCAATAAAGACAACAACGAACTGATCCAAATAATCCTTGAATACTCGGTTCATCATATCCATGAAAGCCGCAGGAGCATTAGTTAATCCAAAAGACATGACTAAGAATTCATAATGCCCGTACCGAGTTCTAAAGGCAGTCTTCGGAATATCCTCAGTTTTAACCTTCAGCTGATGATATCCAGAACGAAGATCGATTTTTGAAAAGAATTGTGCTCCTTGTAACTGGTCAAATAGGTCATCAATACGAGGTAGCGGATACCTATTCTTGATGGTGACATGGTTTAATTCCCGGTAATCGATACAAAGTTGCATACTCCCGTCTTTCTTCTTTACAAATAAAACAAGAGCACCCCAAGGAGATGTACTAGGATGAATGAAATCGATGTCCAACAACTCTTGTAGTTGGACTTTTAACTCTTGAAGTTCAATAGGAGCCATTCGATATGGGGTTTTAGAAATGGGCTTTGTACCAGGTTCAAGATCAATGAAGAATTCAACTTCACGTTCTGGGGGTAGACCGGGAAGTTCTTCAGGAAATACGTCAGGAAAGTTACTAACAACAGGAATATTATTCAAATTTGACGTGTCTTTATTCAAATCCATAACATGGGCTAGGAAAGCTTGACATCCGTTTTTCAATAAACGAATGGCTTTATGACTTGATATGACAGTGATTGATTTTAATGGCTTTGTTGCTTGAATTCGAACAACAGGTTGATTAGGAATATGAAAACTAACCACCTTACGAAAACAATCCATTTTGGCATGATGAGTAGTTAACCAATTAATTCCTAAAATCACGTCAAATGCAAGTATCTTTAAAGAGATAAGGTCAACAGGTAAGGTGATGGTGCCAACTTGGATCAAACAAGATTTATAAACAGTGGATGTGATGAAAGTTTCCCCTAACGGAGTCTCCACAGATAAATCAAAGTCTAATTTCTCCGGAGTCAAGTTTAAACGTTGAGCACAAGCAGGAGAAATAAATGAATGGGTAGCACCGGTATCTAGTAAGGTATAAACTTCACATGAATTTATGATTAGCTTACCCGTGATCACCTCGTTTGGGTTCCTCGCATGTTGACCAGTCACGACAAACGCTCTTCCAGGAACCGTTGACTTTGACTTTTCTGGGGCAGCCTTTTGAGTCACCGTCCCCGCTGAACTTGGTTTTGCTATCGTACAATCTCGAGCGATATGTCCTTCCTTTCCACAATTATAGCATACCTTGAACTGTTGTGGACAGTTTGGGCTGATATGTCCCTCTTTTCCACATTTATAGCATATGACCGGTGGTCGTTCTCCTCCCTTGGAACCAGTTGCTGCCGGTGCTGACGTCTTCGTATTATCATTGTTGAATCTCCTCTTTTTAAAATCTCCTCCCGACTCGCTTCTTCTATTTTCATAGCCACGATTACCACCAGAGTGGTTGCCGTTCTTGTCTGTACTTTTCTTTCTCCGCTGGTTATCATTGTTCTGATGACTGTTGTCACCGATATGATCCTGGTTGTGGTCCCTCGGTTGACCGTACTCGTTATCTCGGTCCAACAATTGAGCCATGTTGACAACATCTGAATAGAGAGAAAATTTATGAGAAATGAGATATTGACGTATGCCGGGTTTCAAACCTCTCAGAAACATCCGTGTCATACGTTCCTCATTCTCCACCAAATGAGGTGCAAACCTGGACAACTCTGCAAACTTCGCCTCGTACTGGGACACCGTCATGTTATTCTGCTCTAGTCTAATAAACTCTACCTCCTTCATATGACGAATACTTTCAGGAAAGTACTTGTCATTGAATAGTTTCTGAAATGTCTCCCAAGACATGCTGAGTGCGGCTGGATGGGTACGCTTCACAGATTCCCACCAGTAGTCTGCCTCGCCACGGAACATAAAGGTGGCAAATGGAACCTTCTGTTCCTCCGTGCATCCCAAGACATCAAATATCTTGGTAATTTACTTGACCCATGTCTCCGCCTTAATCGGATCCGGCTTTCCCCAGAATTCTGGTGGTCCCAACTCTTTGAACTGTTTGGCTGTGACCAGCTGTGCGTTGCCATTGTTTCTTCCTATATTTTGAACAGGAATCTCCTTCGTCTGGTTTTGCATGAACCGCAAAAAGCTTCTAAACATCTCATCGTTCATCGTCTGCTCATTGGTGTTGTTCACAGGAGGAACATTGCCAGCCTGTTGCACGTTCTCCTCGTTGGTGAGTACAGGTGTCTCCACGGTTTCATTTACTCCACTGTTAACATTCTCAGTCGACATTCTCAAATACTGCCATAAAACAAGGGTTAATTTAACAAATTAACAAATCACATAATATCCCTATATTATGACCGACCAACAAATAAGCTTAGGTAGGACACACTAGCGAAGGATTTACTCGTCTCTCCCCTCCTAGTTCTATTCCCCGATCTCCGCCAGAGATCATATCCCTAAGCTCTGATACCAACTGTGACGCCCCCAAAATAGGTCCATTCCATCCAACCTATTCTGAGTCGCCAAATACATGGTACAGAAACAACTACAACTTTATTAATACAACATAAAAACTGTGAGTGTAAATACAAATATTGTCATTTAGACAATATCCACACTCAAATAAGTCCTCATTACAATTATTGGTACAATATTTTACAAAAAAAAATGGTGAGGACTACTAAAACAACTTCCTAGAACCTTCATTCCATACCCCGACTAGTACTTGCTACATTCTCGCCTCCTGAGAAGAAAATGGAACAACAAGGAAAAGGGTGAGCTCAACTAGCCCAGTAAAGAATATTATGACTAAGATAATATACAACAAATTATCGTTAGTCTTCAACAGGAAAAAATTTAATAGAATACAATAAACAACAAGTTTTAAATCAATATTCGCAGCGGAAAATAATAATTCATAGAGAAGTTACGTAGAGAATGAAATCTACGATTATCTATGAATTTAAAAGCCCATCATCAATATTTTATCCCTGTAATATCAATCAATAAATATCTTGAATCAAATAGTCATCTTTGCACTACAGGCCAAAGATATTCATCAGTTGGTCATGTTCACCTCAACGCCTGTTCATCTTTGCACTACGGGCCAAAGATATTCATCAGAAATAATTAATCTTTGCACTACAGGCCAAATATATTCATTTATGTCATCATTTAGAACTGAGGATGATGAAAAATATTTTTTTAAGGAAACGAATCCAGTGAAACAAAATAATAAATGTTAAGGATTCGTATTTCAGCTATTCCATGTCCAAAAATACCTCATAAATAATCATAGTGGAGTAAAATTCAAGAATGATCAAAATATGGATACAATCAAAGCTAGTATCCAGAATAGATATTTTGGACGAAAAGAAAAAAATTTTATTTCTCGGTAAATAGTAACTCGTGAATAGTAACTCGTGAATAGTAACTCATGAATAGTAACTCATGAATAGTAACCCCGACATGAAAAGTTCTAAATTTGATAAAAAGTTCAGATCAATACTTCGGCATAATGATACTGAAGAAAATAATATCATTTAAGAAGAAATAACATCCCTTACCTCGGAAAGACGGTACTTCTGACTTGAATACTAGATATAGTGCTGAAGGAAACTTGCACCGTATAGCAACACTCAAAGTATCAAATACTCACAAGAATACGCTAGATATAGAGAGAGAAATAGAGAGAAACTTGTGTTTCTGGTGTGATTTTCAATTCTAACCTAAGCACCCTATTTATAGGAAAATGCTTATAACACCAAAGCAGAAAATTTAATATAATAATAATATATTTATCAAATTTTCCTTAGCCCACCTCTAGACATCTGATCTCAGCCCATTTATATCACATGTTAGCCCACTTAAATGCCAAAAAACGTTTTTCTTCAAAATAATAAATAAAACTTCCAAAAATCAATTATTTCGGAACTTCAGAACTTCAATAATTCATAATAAATAGCCCTTTTATCAGAAAATTCGAATCTCGCGAGTTTTTATAGGAAATTCAATTCTCTACAACTTTGCAGAAGAAAGTTTTTCCAAATTCCAAACAGAAATTGACCGAAATCCATAAACGGGCGATTTTACAGTCAATAATAAATTTTCGGTCAAGAATTGTGTCCACCAACACACAAAACATGTGTTAATCATTTAATGCCACAAAAATACTCTTCCTCCTCATATACTTATATATCCCACATTTATTGTAAAAATATCACCATCAATATATTATTAAAATAATATATTTAAATGAATTATTTTATCAGAAAAAGATAAAATATTAATTTTCAACAATTGTCACATTAAAAATTTTCTCCATCTATATCCACATAAAATTAATATTTTCCTCATCATATAAATCAATAATTAATTATACACAAATAATATTACAGAATCACAGTACTAGCAACCAGGTCGTTCCCAAGAAAGAGGGGGCTTTCCAATAAGGATCTCTCCTTACTGGCGCGCAATTAGATGACCAAACCTCTCCTTAGACAGAACTTTCTAGACATTGCCAATAATGTTATCTAATAATATTATTAAGATAATATGAATTATTGTTCCGATAATAGAAAATACTGTGTAGTGACAATTATTAAAACAACAGTAATATAAAATATCAACGCAGCAATTATTGAATCAATAAAATATAATATTGAACAGTAATTACTGTAACAATTATTGAGTAGTGCCTTCTTACGTAAGAATCAATAATTGGTGCAATACCGTGTGCTACTGTGCAACAACGCGTATTATTGTGTTTTAACCACCGGGTATTCCAACAGTATTAACGGTAACAACTATGCCGTTATTTATAAACAACTTATTTTTGTCGTTTTCTTCATCCAATCGCTTTCCGTTATGGGGCCCACACAAGGCTGCGCCGTCGTACGAATATTCCCCGACAACAAGAATATTCCACGACCAAACAAATATTCCCCGACAATAATGAATATTTTAGGACCACTTGCTTATTTAAAATATTTGCGCATTTTACCCATAACTAACCACATTAATCAAATCAACCCTTACTATTTCAAAATAATAAATAGAGGAATTAAATTTTATTTATTAATAATTTGGGGTCTTACAGTAACTATGATCTTTGATGTTTCAGGTAAAGATAGGTGATGAAAATTATCTTCGTCCTGGATGAGAAGAGGAATTTTGAACTACAGTTATGATTATGAGTTATTCATATGATTGTGGACCAGAATTGTTGATTGATGTTACAGGGATAAAACATTGTTGGTGGATTTTTAACATGGAGAAGATAATAGACTTTATAGTCTATTTGACTCTTCTAATGGATTTCTCGTTCCGCTGCAACTATGGTTGAAATTTTTATCATCTACCATATGTTCTAAATCTCTGATTTATTACTGATGAAGACTATTGATAATTTATTTATCTTTAGTCATGATATTCTTTACTGGGCTAGTTGTGCTCACCCTTTTGTTTCACAATTCCTTTTAGGTAATAAGAGTGTAGCTGGGTCGAGCGGGGGTAACAAGGGAATAGAACGGTGGTCATCATTTAGTAATTATATTTGGTGAAGAAAAAAGGGTGAGGCGAACCCAACGTTGAAAGGGTGTTTCGTCACTATCATACAAGATGTCTAATGACATACAACCTTGTGTCATCATAAGACAGGGTTGTGCTCATCCACTTGCTGAGTATATCTACGAGCACTACCTATATAATCTTGGTATTTGTTTGATGTATAAATCTCAATTGGAGACAGTGGAGATAATGATAAGTCAAGAGAAGACTCACCATTGGGAAGAATATGATAGTAATCTTCTCATTTTTCTTTGGGGTCTATTGGGTCAACCAAGGATAATTCTGTGGCCATATGATATCTATCATAACCTAGAAGCATGGCCTCCCATGTACGAAGGTTTCCTTGAGCACTTCCCAAAGATTCTAGTTTGTAAAACAGTTTTTAACTGTACCTTTATGTAAGGTACCTTTGTGAGGTGCTGATACATGATGGTGTCAAATGTCACATTTGGTATATATTTATATCCAAACTTACAGCATATGTGTTGTTGTATTTTGCACGACAATTATTGTAATAAAGTTGTAGTTGTTTTCTGTATCATGTATTTGACGACTCAGAATGGGTTAGGTGGAATGGACCTAGTTTGGGATTGTCACAGTTGGTATCAGAGCTATAAGTAAAGAGCCCCGAGCCTCTCGCTGGTGACTTGCTGTTGATGGGGAATGCACCAAAGCCAGACTCTCCATAGGGGACGCCGTTCTGCGGTGGCAAACTGATAGGTATCAATGTAAGGTGCTGACATAGGTTGGTGTCCAGAGTTACAGTTGGTATCAGAGCTTAGGGATATGATCTCTGGGGGAGATCAGGAAATAGAACTAGGAGGGGAGAGATGAGTAAATCCTTCGCTAGTGTGTCCTACCTAAGCTTATTTGTTGGTCAGTCATAATATCGGGATATTATGTGATATGTTAATTTGTTCAATTAACCTTTGTTTTGAAGTTGTATTCTAGAATGATATCTGAAATACAGGAGATGAGCAATGAAGAAATCATGATGACCTGGGAGATAGAATCTGAAATGAAAGCAAGGTATTCTCAACTCTTTGAAATACCAGGTACATAAATTTCGGGGACGAAATTTCATAAGGAGGGGAGATTGTAAGACTTCGAATTTTATGAAATAAAAGTATTCAATTTTTCTTATAATTACTATTCAGTAAATGGTTAAATTGATAAAAGTTTAAAGTTATGGGTGAAATGTGAATTTTTTTTCAAAATAAACAAGTGGTTATAAAATAATCATTGTTGTCGGGGAATATTTGTTTGGTCGTGGAATATTCTTTCTGTCGTGGAATATTCGTACGACGGCGCAGCTATTTGTGGGCCCCATAACGAATAACTGTCGGATAAAGAAAATGACAAATTTGAGTTTTTACAAATAACGGCGTAGTTGTTACCGTTAATACTGTTAAAATACCAGGTGGTTAAAATACAGTAATGCTCGTTATTACACAGTAGCACACGGTATTGCACATTATTTTTGAAATTATTAATTCTTACGTAAGAAGGCACTACTCAATAGTTGTTACAGTAATTACTGTTTAATATTTTATTTTATTGATTCAATAATTGCTACGTTGAAATTTTATATTATTGTTGTTCAATAATTGTCACTGCATAGTATTTCCCATTTCAGATCAATAATTCATATTATTTGAATAATATTATTAGATAACATTATTGGCAATGCCTAGAAAGTTCTGTCAAAGGAGAGGTTTGGTCACCTAATTGCACGCCAATAAGGATAAATCCTTATTGGAAAGCCCCCTCTTTTCTGGGAACGGCCTGGTTGTCATAAATGTGATTCTGTAATATTATCTGTGAATAATTAATTATTGATTCATATGATAAGAAAATATTTATTTTATGTGGATATAAATGAGGGATATATTTTTGTGGTTAAAAATGAAGGAGTTAATGTCGAGGTGTTTTATCTGTATTTTTGTCGGAACGGAGGTATTGAAAATCAAATTAGAGTTTTTGAGATATTTTGCGACGGTTATAATTTTTAATCCGACCGTTGGATCGTGGTAATATTTGGATATGTTATACATATATAAGTTGAGTATATGTCCACAAATTTTGAACCGTTAAAAATGAAAGTATAATTTGTTATGAATTTTACGAGATGACTGGTTCAGAAATTGTTAAATTTTCGGAGTTAATCATTTTGGTAGAAAATTCTAGAATTGGTGGGCCCCACTCTTTGTTGGTGAAGAAATGTGCTGAGATTTTTATTCAAATGTGGTGGGTGGGAATAGTAGCAGGTAAAGCCATCAGGTTGCAGGTTAAGTCTGCTTCGGCGTGCTAACATTTTCCTATAAATAGAGGGCTAAGTTAGAATTGAAAAACACACCAGAATTCATAAATTTTCTCTCTTTCTCTCTCTAGATTATTGAGTGTATTTTGTGAGTATTTAGATACTTTGTGAGTTTCTACTCATCAGTGCAAGTTTTCTTCAGCCTTATACCGATCAGAAGTACTGCTCTTTTGAGGTAAGGGATAGTAAGGGATTTTAAGGGTTGTTATGTTTTTCAGTTTCGTAATTTTTCTGACCTTCAAAAATTCTGAAAAAATTTGAAATGATATTTTTATGAGTTTTCTTGATTGATCCCAAAAATGGTGATTTTTGGATGTATAGATTAAGAGTTATGAATTTTATAAGAAAAGACTATTTTAAAAGTAACCGCTTATAACTTCTTGTGGTTAACTCTAAAATTGATGAAATTTTTATTGGGAGTACATGTATATGGTAGGAGTATACTCTGTGAATTTCAGAATTTTTGGACAAAAGTACAATATTTGATAAATGTCTAAATATTCTGCTGTTTTGGCCATATGAAAAATAGTAAATGACTTTTAAAAATTCTGAGAAAAATATATGTTCACTATGGGACTATATTATGCTAAATCCCAGAAAAGAAATATTTTTGGAACTGATTTGGTATTTTTTATGAAAATAGTCTAGTTATGAGTAAATGAATTAAATATGTTATGTGAAGTAAGAAAATTGAAAAATAGGATTTTATGAATTGAGAATCCTATATGAGGTATATGCAGATTTTTGATGAGGGTTTTGGGTATTGGTGATGAAATCTTATGAGTTTGGCATTTTGGAATGATTAAATGCATTATTTTAGTAAAGTGTAAACAATTAAAATAAATTGTTTATAAATTTAAGAAATGTTATTTTTTCAATATCATTATACTGAAATATTGGTATGGATTTTATTGTAGAATTTCTACCTTTATGAGTTGGGGTTACTATCCACGAGTTACTATTCATGAGTTACTATTCACGAGTTACTATTCATGGGTTACTATTCACGAGTTACTATTCATGACAAAATTGGTTTCTTTTTCTGACCAAATTATAGTTGAGTTATGAATATTACTCTTGAGATTAAATCTATATGTTGATTATATTGTTTTTATTATCATATATAACATTTTTATAACCCTGATGTTGAATTTCTCTTTCACTTGAGTGTAAAGATGGGTAAATTATTAGTATGATCGTGACTGAGAAATGTCTTTGGCCTGTAGTGCAAAGATGAATTGTTAACTGGTATGATCATGACCATTGAATTTATAATTGAATATCTTTAGCTTAAATGTAAAGATGAATTGATTAACATGGTTATAATTATTGTTTATATAAATTCTGAAATGATTATATATTTCTTTGAGATATGAATATATTTGGCCTGTAGTGCAAATATGAACTGTTGATGAATATCTTTGGCCTGTAGCACAAAGATAAATTATTGATGAATATCTTTGGCCTGTAGTGCAAAGATGAATTATTGATGAATATCTTTGGCCTGTAGTACAAAGATGAATTGTTGATGAATATCTTTGGCCCGTAGTGCAAAGATGACATGTTGTTGAATATCTTTGGCCAGTAGTGCAAAGATGAACAGATGTTGAGATGAACATGACCAACTGGTGATACAAATGAATATCTTTGGCCGTGGTGCAAAGATGAAGTTATTAGTATGATTATGAACAGGAAATGTGATTTGGTGTAACCATGATCTTTGATGTTTCAGGTAAAGATAGGTGATGAAAATTATCTTCGTCTTGGATGAGAAGAGGAATTTAGAACTACAGTTATGATTATGAGTTATTCATATAATTGTGAACCAGAATTGTTGATTGATGTTACAGGGATAAAACATTATTGGTGGATTTTTAACATGGAGAAGATAATAGACTTTATAGTCTATTTGACTCTTCAAATGGATTGCTCGTTCCGCTGCAACTATAGTTGAAATTTTTATCATCTACCATATGTTCTAAATCTCTGATTTATTACTGATGAAGACTATTGATAATTTATTTATCTTTAGTCATGATATTCTTTACTGGGCTAGTTGTGCTCACCCTTTTGTTTCACAATTCCTTTCAGGTAATAAGAGTGTAGCTGGGTCGAGCGGGGGTAACAAGGGAATAGAACGGTGGTCATCATTTAGTAGTTATATTTGGTGAAGAAAAAAGGGTGAGGCGAACCCAACGTTGGAAGGGTGTTTCGTCACTATCATACAAGATGTCTAATGACATATAACCTTGTGTCATCATAAGATAGGGTTGTGCTCATCCACTTGCTGAGTATATCTACGAGCACTACATATATAATCTTGGTGTTTGTTTGAAGTATAATTCTCAATTAGAGACAGTGGAGATAATGATAAGTCAAGAGAAGACTCACCATTGGGAAGAATATGATAGTAATCTTCTCGTTTTTCTTTGGGGTCTATTGGGTCAACCAAGGATTCTGTGGCCATATGATATCTATCATAACCTAGAAGCATGGCCTCCCATGTACGAAGGTTTCCTTGAGCACTTCCCAAAGATTCTAGTTTCTAAAACAGTTTTTGACTGTACCTTTATGAAGGTACCTTTGTGAGGTGCTGATACATGATGATGTCAAATGTCACATTTGGTATATATTTGTATCCGAACTCACAACATATGTGTTGTTGTATTTTGCACGACAATTGTTGTAATAAAGTTGTAGTTGTTTTCTGTACCATGTATTTGACGACTCAGAATGGGTTGGGTGGAATGGACCTATTTTGGGGTTGTCACAGTTGGTATCAGAGCAATAAGTAAATAGCCCTGAGCCTCTCGCTGGTGACTTCCTGTTGATGGGGAATGCACCGAAGCCAGACTCTCCGTAGGGGACGCCGTTCTGTGGTGGCAAACTGATAGGTATCAATGTAAGGTGCTGACATAGGTTGGTGTCCAGAGTTACAGTTAGTATCAGAGCTTAGGGATATGATCTCTGGCGGAGATCGGGAAATAGAACTAGGAGGGGAGAGATGAGTAAATCCTTCGCTAGTGTGTCCTACCTAAGCTTATTTGTTGGTCAGTCATAATATCAGGATATTATGTGATATGTTAATTTGTTCAATTAACCTTTGTTTTGAAGCTGTATTCTAGAATGATATCTGAAATACAGGAGATGAGCAATGGAGAAATCATGATGACCTGGAAGATAGAATCTGAAATGAAAGCAAGGTATTCTCAACTCTTTGAAATACCAAGTACGTAAATTTCGGGGACGAAATTTCATAAGGAGGGGAGATTGTAAGACTCCGAATTTTGTGAAATAAAAGTATTCAATTTTTCTTATAATTACTATTCAATAAATGGTTAAATTGATAAAAGTTTAAAGTTATGGGTGAAATGTGAATTTTTTTTCAAAATAAGCAAGTGGTTATAAAATAATCATTGTTGTCGGGGAATATTTGTTTGGTCGTGGAATATTCTTTCTGTCGGGGAATATTCGTACGACGGCGCAGCTATTTGTGGGCCCCATAACGAATAACTGTCGGATAAAGAAAATGACAAATTTGAGTTTTTACAAATAACGGCGTAGTTGTTACCGTTAATACTGTTAAAATACCAGGTGGTTAAAATACAGTAATACGCGTTATTACATAGTAGCACACGGTATTGCACATTATTTTTGAAATTATTGATTCTTACGTAAGAAGGCACTACTCAATAGTTGTTACAGTAATTACTGTTTAATATTTTATTTTATTGATTCAATAATTGCTACGTTGAAATTTTATATTATTGTTGTTCAATAATTGTCACTGCATAGTATTTCCCATTTCAGATCAATAATTCATATTATTTGAATAATATTATTAGATAACATTATTGGCAATGTCTAGAAAGTTCTGTCAAAGGAGAGGTTTGGTCACCTAATTGCACGCCAATAAGGATAAATCCTTATTGGAAAGCCCCCTCTTTTCTGGGAACGGCCTGGTTGTCATAAATGTGATTCTGTAATATTATCTGTGAATAATTAATTATTGATTCATATGATAAGAAAATATTTATTTTATGTGGATATAAATGAGGGATATATTTTTGTGGTTAAAAATGAAGGAGTTAATGTTGAGGTGTTTTATCTGTATTTTTGTCGGAACGGAGGTATTGAAAATCAAATTAGAGTTTTTGAGATATTTTGCGACGGTTATAATTTTTAATCCGACCGTTGGATCGTGGTAATATTTGGATATGTTATACATATATAAGTTGAGTATATGTCCAAAAATTTTGAACCGTTAAAAATGAACGTATAATTTGTTATGAATTTTACGAGATGACTGGTTCAGAAATTGTTAAATTTTCGGAGTTAATCATTTTGGTGGAAAATTCTAGAATTGGTGGGCCCCACTCTTTGTTGGTGAAGAAATGTGCTGAGATTTTTATTCAAATGTGGTGGGTGGGAATAGTAGCAGGTAAAGCCATCAGGTTGCAGGTTAAGTCTGCTTCGGCGTGCTAACATTTTTCTATAAATAGAGGGCTAAGTTAGAATTGAAAAACACACCAGAATTCATAAATTTTCTCTCTTTCTCTCTCTAGATTATTGAGTGTATTTTGTGAGTATTTAGATACTTTGTGAGTTTCTACTCATCAGTACAAGTTTTCTTCAGCCTTATACCGATCAGAAGTACTGCTCTTTTGAGGTAAGGGATAGTAAGGGATTTTAAGGGTTGTTATGTTTTTCAGTTTCGTAATTTTTCTGACCTTCAAAAATTCTGAAAAAATTTGAAATGATATTTTGATGAGTTTTCTTGATTGTGTCCAAAAATGGTGATTTTTGGATGTACAGATTAAGAGTTATGAATTTTATAAGAAAAGACTATTTTAAAAGTAACCGCTTATAATTTCTTGTGGTTAACTCTAAAATTGATGAAATTTTTATTGGGAGTACATGTATATGATAGGAGTATACTCTGTGAATTTCAAAATTTTTGGACAAAAGTACAATTTTTGATAAATGTCTAAATATTCGGCAGTTTTGGCCATATGAAAAATAGTAAATGACTTTTAAAAATTCTGAGAAAAATATATGTTCACTATGGGACTATATTATGCTAAATTCCATAATTTTTTTTTTTGAAACTGATTTGGTATTTTTTTATAAAAATAGTCTAGTTATGAGTAAATGAATTAAATATGTTATGTGAAGTAAGAAAATTGAAAAATAGGATTTTATGAATTGAGAATCCTATATGAGGTATATGCAGATTTTTGATAAGGGTTTTGCTTATTGGTGATAAAATCTTATGAGTTTGACATTTTAGAATGATTAAATGCATTATTTTAGTAAAGTGTAAACAATTAAAATAAATTGTTTATAAATTTAAGAAATGTTATTCTTTCAATATCATTATACCGAAATATTGGTATGTATTTTATTGTGGAATTTCTACCTTTATGAGTCGGGATTACTATCCACGAGTTACTATTCATGAGTTACTATTCACGAGTTACTATTCATGGATTACTATTTACGAGTTACTATTCATGACAAAATTGGTTTCTTTTTCTGACCAAATTATAGTTGAGTTATGAATATTTCTCTTTCACTTGAGTGTAAAGATGGGTAAATTATTGGTATGATCGTGACTGAGAAATGTCTTTGGCCTGTAGTGCAAAGATGAATTGTTAACTGGTATGATCATGACCATTGAATTTATAATTGAATATCTTTAGCTTAAGTGTAAAGATGAATTGATTAACATGGTTATAATTATTGTTTATATAAATTATGAAATGATTATATATTTCTTTGAGATATGAATATATTCGGCCTGTAGTGCAAATATGAACTGTTGATGAATATCTTTGGCCTGTAGCACAAAGATAAATTATTGATGAATATCTTTGGCCTGTAGTGCAAAGATGAATTATTGATGAATATCTTTGGCCTGTAGTACAAAGATGAATTGTTGATGAATATCTTTGGCCCGTAGTGCAAAGATGACATGTTGTTGAATATCTTTGGCCAGTAGTGCAAAGATGAACAGATGTTGAGATGAACATGACCAACTGGTGATACAAATGAATATCTTTGGCCGTGGTGCAAAAATGAAGTTATTAGTATGATTATGAACAGGAAATGTGATTTGGTGTAACCATGATCTTTGATGTTTCATGTAAAGATAGGTGATGAAAATTATCTTCGTCTTGGATGAGAAGAGGAATTTAGAACTACAGTTATGATTATGAGTTATTCATATGATTGTGGACCAGAATTGTTGATTGATGTTATAGGGATAACACATTGTTAGTGGATTTTTAATATGAAGAAGATAATAGACTTTATAGTCTATTTGGCTCTTCTAATGGATTGCTCGTTCCGCTGCAACTATGGTTGAAATTTTTATCATCTACAATACGTTCTAAATCTATGATTTATTACTGATGAAGACTATTGATAATTTATTTATCTTTAGTCATGATATTCTTTACTGGGCTAGTTGTGCTCATCCTTTTGTTTTACAATTCCTTTCAGGTAATAAGAGTGTAGCTGGGTCGAGCGGGGGTAACAAGGGAATAGAACGGTGGTCATCATTTAGTAGTTATATTTGGTGAAGAAAAAAGGGTGAGGCGAACCCAATGTTGGAAGGGTGTTTCGTCACTATCATACAAGATGTCTAATGACATACAACCTTGTGTCATCATAAGACAAGGTTGTGCTCATCCACTTGCTGAGTATATCTACGAGCACTACCTATATAATCTTGGTATTTATTTGAAGTATAATTCTCAATTAGAGACAGTGGAGATAATGATAAGTCAAGAGAAGACTCACCATTGGGAAGAATATGATAGTAATCTTCTCGTTTTTCTTTGGGGTCTATTGGGTCAACCAAGGATAATTCTGTGTCCATATGATATCTATCATAACCTAGAAGCATGGCCTCCCATGTACGAAGGTTTCCTTGAGCACTTCCCAAAGATTCTAGTTTCTAAAACAGTTTTTGACTGTACCTTTATGTAAGGTACCTTTGTGAGGTGCTGATACATGATGGTGTCAAATGTCACATTTGGTATATATTTGTATCCGAACTCACAACATATGTGTTGTTGTATTTTACACGACAATTGTTGTAATAAAGTTGTAGTTGTTTTCTATACCATGTATTTGACGACTCAGAATGGGTTGAGTGAAATGGACCTATTTTGGGGTCGTCACACATGGCCTCCTATGT
Source organism: Panax notoginseng (assembly GCA_016801055.1). Lineage (NCBI taxonomy): Eukaryota > Viridiplantae > Streptophyta > Magnoliopsida > Apiales > Araliaceae > Panax > Panax notoginseng. Next base: position 216,884,262 of record CM029013.1, on the reverse strand, counting down.
ACGAAGGTTTTCTTGAGTACTTCCCAAAGATTTTAACTTCTGAAACAGTTTTTGACTGTACCTTTATGTAAGGTAACAATGTGAGGTGCTGTCCATAGTTGGGACATGAGTCACAGTTGGTATTAAAACTCACAGTATATGTGTTGTTGTATTTTGCACGATAATTGTAGTAATAAAGTTGTATTTATATTCTGTACCATGTATTTGGCGACTCAGAATAGGTTAGGTGGAATGGACCTATTTTGGGGGCGTCACAAAGACAATAATCCTCAGGTAAACAACAACACCGATCAAATGATGAACGATGGGATGTTCAGAGGCTTCATGCAATTTATGAAACATCAGGCGAGAGCGGCCCCTGTTTAAAATGTAGGTGGACACACTAGTAACTTACAGATGGTCACCGCTAAACAATTCAAGGAGCTGGGACCATCAGAGTTTTGGGGAGAGCGAAAACCACTTAAGTTAGAGACGTGGATAAAGCAGATCACCAAGATATTTGATGTCTTGGGATGCTCCGAGGAGCAAAAGGTTCCCTTTGCCACTTTCATGTTGAGAGGAGAAGCGGATTACTGGTGGGAATCAGTAAAGCGTACCCAGCTTGCCGCACTCAAAATGTCTTGGGAGAAGTTCCAATCTCTGTTTAATGACAAGTACTTTCCCGAGAGTATTCGTGTAACGCCCGAGAAAATCGAATTTTTATGAGAATTAAATTTTTATTTGATTATATAGATTAAATGAATTTAATTGTTTATTTATGGGAGTAAGCTAATTAAAAGTCGTTCTATGACCTAGACATGTCAGAACCTCGTAGAATTTTGGCTACGTGGTAGAATTAAAGTGTTCGAATTTTCAAGACGAAAATTAAAGCTTTCCAAGAAATTTTTTGAAAAACACTATTCATGCATTTCTGCTCGGGAATTATTTTTGAACTTTCGAAAAATACGTAACGATAGAATATCGACGTGTGATGGAATATCTAATAATATCTCAGTTATGAAAAACACAATTTTTTGCCTACGGACTTAAAACCTAACGTTTAGGAAAAGTGACTTTCGAGAAGGAATTTAAACGCGTATAATTAATTAAAGCGATGATCGTATAATGCATAGGTATTATACGAAATAATGAATACGAGTATGATACGAAGTATTATACGAGTAGGTATGAATGATGGTATATCGTATATGATGAATAAGTATACGAGTAGGAATACGAGAATTATATGTAGAGTATACGTTATAAGGCTTTAAGCCATTTGTGATGGATTTGTGGATTATATAGGATGTACAAGTCCAATAGAATTTAATGTGCAAGCCCAAGTATTTGTAATGTGAAGCCCAAATATTTGTTAATGCAAGCCCAAATGATTAAGCTAAGTTAATTAAGCTAAAGCCCAAAGTAAGTAACCAATGGGTTATAGGATGGTTTAAACCCATGTGGCAAACCATGGATAATCCAAATTAGGGAGCAAGCAAACTTGATGGCTAAGATAAGTGGTGAGCAAGTGTTGTGATGGCCAAACAAAAGTTGTGGAAGCCAAGTTTACTTAGGGACAAAGTAATGAATAGTAAGGAAGTGGATTAAGGAGGTGGAAGTGGCTTAATGACCATTATGCCCTAACTTTGAGATGCCTATAAATAACAAGCTTAGTTTTCATTTTGTTGGTTGTTGTATTTCATCCAACATTTTAAGTGCTTATTTACTTGAGAGAATAAGCAACAAAAGTTAGAAAAGCTAGAGTTTATAGTTTAAGGAGTAAGAAGAAGGATTAGCAAGAGAACATCAAGAGTAATTAATCCTAAGCCATGATTTTCTTTCTATACCATTGTTAGAAAAGTGAGTAGTGGTTGGATTTGTATGCTAAGAAGGAGTTAAAATGATAAAACAAAGGGCTTAAGTCTTAAATAAGCCGTATAAGTCATTAATAAGTAATTCGCTCATAAATAAGTTATGAACTTATAATGAACGTATAAGAACTTGTAAGAACTTGTAACATGTTTACATTAATAAAGTTAGTATGATAATAAGCAAGAATAATGGTTAGAAGTCATTAACCCTAATAAGTCATATGAAAAGAAGACATAAGTCATGAGAAATGGAAACGTAAGTATTTTATACTTTAATAAGTTACAAACTCACAAAGAACAAGTAATAACTTATCATGTAAATAAGTTAATGAATTATGTATATTAAGATGTTAGTAGGATGGAATGAATCCATTTGAAATAGTTTACAAATATCAAGTAGCGAAGCTTTTGCAGAATTCACACGATTAGACGATAATCGTCGAATTCGTGAAATTCTCAGAATGGAAGGTGAATTTTGCTATTGAGTTTGGAAACCTTGGTTTACAATGGAGACAAGTCTTATTTGGCATTATAGAGTTGTGGACTCGAGAATTATTGAATTTTGACTTAGAACGAAGAAACGAGCGTTGAACGTTCACGAACGTTTATCGTTTTCGTTAAAAATGGACTAATAGGTGAATTTTTAGTAAACGAAGTCAAATAGATAAAATTCTTACATGACCACGTAGAGTACGTGATTTGTGAACCATAGGCTCTTGAAAGAACCAATTCAAACTTATAACGAAGAAGTTACGAGCCCGGGAATCTCACATAAAGGTTTAACTATCAAAATTTTTCTAGTGCTAAGCACTGGCGCCGCGGCACCAGTCAAGGCCAAGAAAGTCACGCCGCAGCGCCAGAAAGGGTTGTGAGCTACTGAATTTTGGCACCGCAGCGTGACAAATAGTGAAGGGACTCGCGCCGCAGCGCCGAGTCCGGTCTTCTAGTCCAATGAGTGACGCCGCAGCGCGGCATAACAAAGGATCACTTGCGCCGCAGCACCAGCCTTGAGATTTAGATAGTAAAGGATGTTTAAATGTTGAGCATGAATAGTAAATGATTAACACTTAACTAAGGATCTTAATGTAACATTATTAAGATATAATTAAGCCTTAAGTATGATCACTTAGGGTTACAGAAAGTCAATTGTGTATGAAAGTAAGAACGACGTAACAGAAAGCCGGAACCGATAATAACAAATCTAATAAGTAATTAGATTGAGAAGAAGGGTAAGATTCTTTAGGAACCATGTATGTTCATTCATGACCTAATGTGGTATTTTACGTGGTTAGGTATTGTAGAGACTGTAAAGACTCAAAGGAAAAGTTATTTTATTGTAGCAGACGCTGAAGGCAAGTTTTTCTTAAACGCTTGTCTAACCTTCGTGTTAGCCAATTTTCAAATGATTCAAGTTATGAGATGCATGTATGGTTTCAAAGAAAGAGTCGATGCCAGTTTTAATTCGGCTAGACGAATGTTGATAAATTGATTGATTTATTTACAAGTCTTTCAATATAGAATTACTAACGCTATCCTACGCCAATTGTTGGTACGGATTCAAGGTAAGCCTGAACATGAATAAACAAATGTATTTTCATCGAGTATTCAATGGGCACGTAAGGTTGCCACAACTTAAACGTACACACGTTTAATGGATGTAGTGTTGATCAACATAGAGTACTATAAGCTGATCACCTAGAAGTGCTCGTAAGATATGCCGGACTTACGAACTTTGTGCCGGGTTATCCTTTTGAATGAAATTATGAAACGCTCATGGTCTTGGACCAGATTTAGTGTTTTACTGAATATTGTTATGGTGAAACATTTTGAAGAAAAATGAATGCTATTTTAAGTTATTAATAGTACTTCGTAACTATTTTTCAGTTACTGAAGATATACGATTTCTATGTTTCAAGCATGCTTTTAAAATGAAATTGTTGTACTTGATGAGCTTGTTATGCTCACTCTTGCTTGACCCATATGAATGTAGCTTAGACCGAATGGATCGAAGGATTCAACAATGATAAAAGGAAGGCTAAAGCGAGCTTGTAAATTACCTATGAAATAATATAGGTTTGTAATGATAATATTTGGTATTATGACAAGAACAAATGTAACGGTTATAAAGAACCTGGGGAATGGTAGTATTGTTTTGGAATATATATAAGACATATTTGTTCTTTTAAAGCATTTCAATTGAATGTTTGTGTGAACTGTAGCACCGTGGAGCACCATATGTCGGGTTGGAAGAGACCCAAATTTGGGGGCATCACAATTCGTCACATAAAGGAGGTAGAGTTTATAAAGTTGGAGCAAAACAATATGACCGTGTCCCACTACGAAGCTAAGTTTACTGAGTTGTCCCGGTTTGCGTCCCACTTGGTTGATAATGAAGAGAGAATGACACAGATGTTTTTAAGAGGTTTGAAACCCGAGATACGTCAATACTTAATTTCTCACAAACTGTGTTTGTATTCAGATGTTGTAAATAGGGCTCATTTATTGGAACATGATAATGAGTCAATCCAACCAAGAGATAGCAGCCGACAAAGTGATACTACCAGTGGTAGCAGTCATAGAAGCAATGATAACAAACGTGGAAGAAATCAACATGCAAGAAATGGTAACCACTCCAGTGGTAATCATGACCAAGATAATAGAAGTGAAAATTTCAAGAAGAAGAGATTCAATAATGATGGAAAGACGTCAGCACCAGCACCTGTTGTTAAGGAAGGAGAGCGACCACCGGTCGTATGTTACAAATACGGAGGAGAGGGACACATCAGTCCAAACTGTACGCACCAGTCCAATGCATGTTACAATTATGGAAGAGAAGGTCACCAAGCCCAATTTTGTCGTGCACCAAAGTCAAGTCTAGCTAGGATGGAGGCATCAAAGGCCGTCCCAAACAAGATAAAATCGGTAGTTCAAGGGAGAGCGTTTGTCGTAACCTCCCAATAAGCGAGGAATACGAATGAGGTGATCACGGGTAAGCTAATCATAAATTATTGCGAAGCTTATACCTTATTTGATACCGGTTCTACCCATTCTTTTATTTCTCATACTTGCGCTCAACATTTAAATTTGACTCCAAAGAAATTAGACTTTGATTTATCTGTTGAAAATCCGTTGGGAGAAACCTTCATAACATCCACTGTTTATAAGTCTTGTTTGGTTCAAATCGGTAACCGTACGTTACCTGTCGATCTTATTTCTTTAAAAATACTTGCATTCGATGTGATTTTAAGAATTGATTGGTTGACTACTCATCATGCTAAAACTGATTGTTTTCGTAAGGTTGTTAGCTTTCATATTCCTAACCAACCTATTATGTGAATTCAAGCAACCAAGCCATTAAAGTCAATTACTGTCATCTCAAGTCATAAAGCTATTCGTTTATTGAAAAATGGATGTCAAGCTTTCTTAGCCCATGTCACAGATTTAAACAAAAATACGTCAGATTTGAATGATATTTCCATTGTTAATAAATTTCCTGACGTATTCCCTGAAGAACTTCCTGGCCTACCCCCAGAGCATGAAATTGAATTTTGTATCGTCCTTGAACCCAGTACAAAACCCATTTCCAAAGCCCCATATCGAATGGCTCCTGTTGAACTTCAGGAGTTAAAGACTCAACTGCAGGAATTGTTAGACATTTGTTTCATTCGTCCCAGTACATCTCCTTGGGGTGCTCTTGTTCTCTTCGTAAAGAAAAAAGATGGAAGTATGCGACTTTGTATTGATTATCGGGAGTTGAATCATGTCACCATAAAAAATAAGTACCCGTTGCCACGCATTGATGACCTGTTTGACAAGTTGTAAGGCGTCAAATTCTTTTCACAGATCGATCTTCGTTCTGGATATCATCAGTTAAAGATTAAAATCGATGACATCCCAAAGATTGCTTTCAGAACTCGGTATGGGCATTATAAATTCCTAGTCATGTCTTTTGGATTGACTAATGCTCCTGCTGCCTTCATTGTGACGCCCCCAAATCTAGGTCTCTTCCAACCAGACATATGGTGATCCACGGTGCTACAGTTCACACAAACATTCAATTGAAATGCCTCAAAAGAACAAATATGTCTTATATATATTCCAAAACAATACTACCATTCCCCAAATTCTTTATAATCGTTACATTTGTTCTTGTCATAATATCAAATATTATCATTACAAACCTATACTATTACATAGGTAATCTATAAGCTCGCTTTAGCCTTCCCTTTATCATTGTCGAATCCTTCGGTCCATTCGGTCTAAGCTGCATTCATATGGTTCAAGCAAGAGTGAGCATAATAAGCTCAGCAAGTACAACAATTTCATTTTAAAAGCATGCTTGAAACATAAAAATCGTATATCTTCATTAACTGGATAATAGTTACGAAGTACTATCAATAACTTAAAATAACATTCATTTTCTGTCAAAACGTTTCACCATAACAATATTCAGTAAAACACTAAATCTGGTCCAAGACCATGAGCGTTTCATAATTTCATTCAAAAGGATAACCCAGCACGAAGTCCATAAGTCCGGCATATCTTACGGGCACTTCTAGGTGATCAGCCTATAATACTCTATGTTGATCAACACTATATCCATTAAACGTGTGTACGTTTAAGTTGTGGCAACCTCACGTGTCCATCGAATACTCGATGAAAATATTGTTTTTTATTCATGTTCAGGCTTACCTTGAATCCGTACCAACAATTGGCATAGGATAACGTTAGCAATTCTATATTGAAAGACTTGTAAATAAATCAATCAATTTATCAAGATTAGTCTAGCCGAATTAAAACTGGCATCGACTCTTTCTTTGAAACCATACATGCATCTCATAACTTGAATCATTTGAAAACTTGGCTAACACGAAGGTTAGACAAGCGTTTAAGAAAAACTTGCCTTCAACGTCTGCTACAGTATAATAACTTTTCCTTTGAGTCTTTATAGTCTTTACAATACATAACCACATAACATACCACATTAGGTCATGAATGAACATACATGGTTCCTAAAGAATCTTACCTTCTTCTCAATCTAATTACTTATTAGATTTATTATTATCGGTTCTGACTTTCCGTTACGTCGTTCTTACTTTCATACACAATTGACTTTTTGTAACCCTATGTGATCATACTGAAGGCTTAATTATATCTTAATAATGTTACATTAAGATCCTTAGTTAAGTGTTAATCATTTACTATTCATGCTCAACATTTAAACATTCTTTACTATCTAAATCTCAAGGCTAGCGCTGCGGCGCCAGTGATCCTTTGTTATGCCGCACTGCGGCGTCACTCATTGGGCTAGAAGACTGGACTCGGTACTGCGGCGCGAGTCCCTTCACTATTTGTCGCGCTGCGGCACCAAACTTCAGTAGCTCACAGCCCTTTCTTGCGCTGTGGCGTGACTTTCTTGGCCTTGACTGGCGCCGCGGCGCTAGTGCTCACCACCAGAAAAATTTTGATAGTTAAACCTTTATGTAAGATTCCCGGGCTCGTAACTTCTTCGTTATAAGTTTGAATTGGTTCGTTCAAGAGCCTACGATTCAAAAATCACGTACTCTATGTGGTCATGCAAGAATTTTATCTATTTGACTTTATTTACTAAAAATTCACCTATTAGTTCATTTTTAACGAAAACGATAAACGTTCAATGCTCGTTTCTTAGTTCTAAGTCAAAATTCGGTCATTCTCGAGTCCACAACTCTATAATGCCAAATAAGACTTGTCTCCATTGAAAACCAATGTTTCCAAGCTCAATATCAAAATTCGACTTTCATTCCGAGAATTTCACGAATTCGACGATTATCGTCTAATCGTGTGAATTCTGCAAAAACTTTGCTACTTGAGATTTTTAAACCGTTTCAAATGGATTCATTCCATCCTACTAACATCTTAATATACATACTTCTTTAACTTATTTACATGATAAGTTATTACTTGTTCTTTGTGAGTTTGTAACTTATTAAAGTATAAAATAATTATGTTTCCATTTCTCATGACTTATGTCTTCTTTTCACATGACTTATTATGGTTAATGACTTCTAACCATTATTCTTGCTTATTATCATACTAACTTTATTAATGTAAACATGTTACAAGTTCTTGAAAGTTCTTATACGTTCATTATAAGTTCATAACTTATTTATGAGTGAATTACTTATTCATGACTTATACGGCTTATTTAAGACTTAAGCCTTTTGTTTTATCATTTCAACTCCATCTTAGCATACAAATCCCACCACTACTCACTTCTCTAACAATGGAAGAGAAAGAGAATCATGGCTTATGATTACTTACTCTTGATGTTCTCTTGCTAATCCTTCTTCTTGCTCCTTGAACTATAAACTCTAGCTTCTCTAACTTTTGTAGCTTATTCTCTCAAGTAAATAAGCACTTAAAATGTTGGATGAAATACAACAACCAACAAAATGAAAACTAAGCTTGCTATTTATAGGCATCTCAAAGTTGGGGCATAATGGTCATTAAGCCACTTCCACCTCCTTAATCCACCTCCTTACTATTCATTACTTTGTCCCTAAGTAAACTTGGCCTCCACACCTTTTGCTTTGCCATCACAACACTTTCTCACCACTTATCTTGGCCATTAAGTTTGCTTGCTCCCTACTTTGGATTATCCATGGTTTGCCCCATGGGTTTAAACCATCCTATAACCCATTGGTTACTTACTTTGGGCTTTAGCTTAATTAACTTAGCTTAATCATTTGGGCTTTCATTAACAAATATTTGGGCCTCACATTACAAACACTTAGGCTTGCACATTAAATTCTATTGGACTTGTACATCCTACATAATCCACAAATCCATCACAAATGGCTTAAAGCCTTATAACGTACACTCTACGTATAATTCTCGTATTCTAACTCCTATACTTATTCATCATATACGATATACCATCATTCATACCTACTCGTATAATACCTCATATCATACTCGTATTTATTATTTCGTATAATACCTACGCATTATACGATCATCGTTTTAATTAATTATACGCGTTTAAATTCCTTCTCGAAAGTCACTTTTCCTAAACGTTAAGTTTTAAGTCCGCAGGCGAAAAATTGCATTTTTCATAACTGAGATGTTATTGGATATTCCATCTCACATCGATATTCTATCGTTACGTATTTCTCGAAAGTTCAAAAATAAATTCCCAAGTAAAAATGCGTGACTAATATTTTTTGAAAAATTTCTCGAAAAGCTTTTATTTTCGTCTTGGAAATTCAAACACTTTAATTCTACCACGTAGCCAAAATTCTACTATGTTCTAACATGTCTAGGTCATAGAACGACTTTAATTAGCTTACTTCCATAAATAATCAATTAAATTCATTTAATCTATATAATCAAATAAAAATTTAATTCTCATAAAAATCCGATTTTCTCGGGCATTACATTCTTCCCCCCTTATAAGGATTCTGTCCCCATAATCTCGCTAATTATTATATAAACAAATGAGAAAAAGTTTTCTTCATTTTAATCTCGAGTTCCCACAATGCTTCTTCGACATTGTGGTTCTTCACATTCACCTTCACCGAAGGTATTATCTTAATTTACATGACTTGTCACTTCCTATCAATAATTTGAGTTGGAAGTTAAACACTTACTAACATATTACACTATCTTCCCTTTATTAGTCCTTCATTCAACTCCTAATTATTTGGAACTCAAATTTCTCCCTCAAAACAAGACTATACTTCGTCTTCTTATTATTTTGCATCCTCTTCTTCATTCGCTTGCATTCCTAGTTACCTAGTTATACTTACTTAACTCGTTCCATTATCATGGATTGAGTCTATATTGTGAATAACCTTTCTACCCCTTCATTCTGTAATTTAACTGCTAACTCCGTTCTCGCCATCTCTGTTATTAACTCATTCTGAGTCGTTAACATTGATAGCTTTTCTCTAGCCTTCCTTACTTAACGCGTCGTCTACTACTTTTTCCTTCCCAGTACGATATAACATATCACAGTCGTAATCTCTTATCCATTCTAATCACCTTCTCTACTTCATATTCCACTCCTTTGTGTGGAAATATATTTTAGACTCTTAGAGTCCATGTATATCTCACTTTTCTCCCTGTATAAATACTTTCTTCAGATTTTTAATTTTTTTTTAAAAAACTATAGCTTCCAAGTATAGATCCTAAGTAGGATAGACCTTCTCATAATACTTTAACTGGCATAATGCATATGCAATGACCTTGCCATGCTACATGAGAACGTAATCTCGTCATCCATGCGAAGCATCGACATACACTACAAAATTCCTCGTATCATCTGATAAAGACAATACAGATGCCTCCTTAACCTTCCTTTTAAATCCTGTGACGCTAATGGTACCTTTAACCATAGCATCTCACAAGAGTACCTATTAATTTACCACATTCTTCCTTACTTTCTACCGATGATACCCTGTACACAATATATCTTCGAAAAATTCTTCGCTCATTCCTACTGATCAATTATATCATCGATCCTGGGCTGTAAAGCCCCTAAATCCGGGTACTTGAAACCCGAACTCGGTGCTTCACGATACCATTTCTATGAACGAAGTAATACTAATAATAATAACAATAATATAAAGATCAACTTAATTTACATATTTATCAGAGTCTGAATCCCAAGTACGTAACCTTTAAACATTCATTACAACCCATGATAGATAATATATATCATACTTGTCTTAATAAAGTCAACTATTACATAACAATATCATTTGCGTTCATTCAGCAACCTTTCCCTTTCGTTTGTTCTTAGCAGAGCTCTCTGGTTGTTCACACTTAGCTGAAAACATTTAAATTAAGCAAGGATGAGCATTTGAGTGCCCAACAAGTAATAGCAATTATATATATATATATATATATATATATATATATATATATATATATATATATATATAAACTGAAAGAGTTTAAATGTTTTCTTTGTACTACCCTTCTACAACAAGTCAATAGTTGTGAAGTAATCTGAACCGATAATAATAACATAACAGCTCTCTATTAATTTTTTTTTGAAACTACGTAATGACTATAACTACAGTTAAGGTGACATACTATGAACATTATTTTCATTTTCGAAAAGGTTAAACATAAATTCATCTACAAACCGTCATAACTTACGGGCACGGGGGTGATCAGCCCATTGTACCCTGTATTGATTAATACTACATGCAAGAATGAGGGTATCGTTCACTCTGTCCACCTTGGGCGCATAAAAGTTTTCCCGTGTAGGGATGTTCATACTTGTCTGGGTTCCAAATCAAAGGTTTTATCTTGTTCAACAATAATCTATATATATATATATATATATATATATATATATATATATATATACAGGTAATTGACAAAGGTGTATCAACATGTGATTAAATACAATAATTATCTAAGTGGGGACACTTGTATTACCATTTATAAAAATTAACGAACATAATATATATCTGAATTACCATATACTAACATGTTGATAAGCAATGAGCATATATAATATAGGGTTAATAATCTGTACAATAATAATATAATTTAGAAACATTCTTACTCATGTTCATTGCATAAAAAAACTGTAAAGGTAAGATACTTGCCTGGTACGCTGCTTATAATTTGCAACATATTTCTATCTTTTATCTCACGACCTATCATTAATCAGACCATTTTACTAATTAGAATAGCATATTTCAACACATAGCATTGCTTATTGCAGTCAACACATACCCTAATCACATTATCACACATGTTCAACAACTATTTAATCACAAATAAACACATATCTAATCAAAATATTTAAGTTCAGATCAATTTCTAAAATATGTCGGTGTACCGACAGCTTTATCGGGTAATTATCGAGTTTAGGACTCTATTCTGTAACTTAGTATTAGTCATATTATTTTTAAATGACTTAATATAATTTTAAAATATTTATTATAATTTATCATGAATTTTCAAACATCGGAATCACCTTTAAATGATTTAAATATCAAACAATTCTATTATCATTAATATTTAATTAGTATTAAACTATTAATGAAATCATTTCCAAAATATTAAAGTTATTTATAATAACTTAAAATATTTTTAAAGTATTTAGATTACCTTTAAATGATTTTTAAAACAATTAAAATCATTTTTAATTAATTACCACTAATATTTAAATATTAATGTACTATTTATGTGACGCCCCCAAAATAGGTCTATTCCACCCAACCTTTCTGAGTCGCCAAATACATGATACAGAATATAACTACAAGTTTATTGCTACAATTATCGTGCAAAATACAACAACACATATACTGTGAGTTTTAATACCAAATGTGACTCATGTCCCAACTATGGACAACACCTCACATTGATACCTTACATAAAGATACAGTCAAAAACTGTTTTAGAAATTAAAATCTTTGGAAATTGCTCAAGGAAACCTTCATACATGGGAGGCCACGCGTCTAGGTTATGATAGATATCATATGTCCATAGAATTATCCTTGGTTGACCCAATAGACCCAAAAAAAAACGAGAAGATTACTATCATATTTTTTTCTAATGGTGAGTCTTCTCTTGACATATAACTATCTCCAATGTCTCAAGTTGAAAATTATATTTCAAATAAACTCCAAGATCATATAGGTAGTGCTCGTAGATATACTCAGCAAGTGGATGTGCACAACCCTGTGTTATGATAACACAAGGTTGTATGTCATTAGACATCTTGTATGATAGTGGCAAAATACCCTTCCAACGTTGGGTTCGCCTTACCCTATTTGATTCAACAAATATAACTACTAAATGATGTATAAAATACAACACACTTTTTTCTATACTGCTTAGGGAGAACTCCACAGCTAGAGACCACCGTTCTATTTCCTTGTTACCCCCGCTCGATCCAACTACACTCTTATTACTTGAAAGGAATTGTGAAGCAAAAGGGTGAGCTCAACTAGCCCAGTAAAGAATATCATGACGAAAAATAAATAAATTATCAATAGCCTTCAACAGTATTAAATCAGAGATTTAGAACATATGGTAGATAATAAAATTTTTCAACCATAGTTGCAGCGGAACGAGCAATCCATTAGAAGAGTCAAATAGATCATAAAGTCTATTATCTTCTCCATGTTAAAAATCCACCAATAATGTGTTATCCCTGTAATATCAATCAACAGTTCTGGTCCACAATCATATGAATAACTCATAATCATAATTATGGTTCTAAATTCCTCTTCGCATCTAGGACGAAGATAATTTTTATCACATGTCTTTACCTGAAACATCAAATATCATGGTTATACCAAACCACAATTCCTGTTCGTAATCATACCAATAAATTCATCTTTGCACTACGGGCCAAAGATATTCGTCAACCGTTTATCTTTGCACTACTGGCCAAAGATATTTAACAACAGATTATCTTTGCACTACAGGGCAAAGATATTTAACAAGAGGTCATCTTTGCACTATGGGCCAAAGATATTCATATCTCAAAGAAACACATAATTATTTTAGAATTTATATAAACCATAATTATAACCATGTTGATCAATTCACCTTTGCACTCAAGCTAAAAATATTCAATTATAAATTCAATGGTCATGATCATACCAGTCAACGATTCAACTTTGCACTACTGGCCAAAGAGAACCCATTGTCACGATCATACCAATAATCTACCTATCTTTATACTCAAGTCAAAGAGAAATTTCATCACCAGGATTATAAAAATATTATTTATGAAAATCAAACATGGATTTAATTTCAAGAGTAAGATTCATAAATCAACGATAGTACCCGTGAATAGTAACTCATGAATAGTAACTCGTGAATAGTAACTCATGAATAGTAATTCATGAATAGTAACCCCGACATGAAAAAGGTAGAAATTCCACAATAAAATCTATACCATTATTTTGGTATAATGATATTAAAAAAAATAACATTTCTTAAACTTATAAATAATTTATTTTAATTGTTTACACTTTACTAAATAATGCATTTAATCATCCTAAAATGCCAAACTCATAAGATTTCATCACCAATAACTAAAACCCTAATAAAAAATCTGCATATACCTCATATAGAATTCTCAAGCCATAAAATCCTATTTTCTAATTTTCTTACTTCCCATAATATATTTAATTCATTTACTCATAACTAGTCCATTTTCAAGAAAAATACCAAATCAATCCCAAAAATATTTTTTTTCTGGGATTTAGCATAATATAATCCCATATTGAACATATATTTTCTCGGAATTTTTAAAATTCATTTACTATTTTTCATATGGCCAGAACCGTCGAATATTTAGACATTTATCATAAATTGTACTTTTGTGAATTTTTTTTGAAATTTACAGAGTATACTTCTGTTATATACATGTACTCCCAATAAAAATTTTACCAATTTTTGAGTTAACCACAAGGAGTTATAAGGGTTTACTTTCAAAATAGTCTTTTCCCATAAAATTCAAAACTCTTATTCTATATATCCAAAAATTACCATTTTTGGACACAATCTAAAAAATTCATCAAATTATCATTTCAAATTTTTCCAGAATTTTTGAAGGTCAGAAAAATTACGAAACTGAAAAACATAATAACCCTTAAAATCCCTTACAATCCCTTATTACCTCGAAAAGACAGTACTTCTAACTGGAATACTGGATATAGAGCTGAAGGAAACTTGCACCGTATAGCAGCACTCAAAGTCTTAAAATACTCACAAGAATACGCTCGATAATATAGGGAGAGAAAACTTCAGTTTCTGGTGTGATTTTTAATTCTAACCTAAGCACCCTATTTATAGAAAAATACTTAGAACACTAAAACAGAAAATTTAATATAATAATATTATTTTTACTCAACATTCCTACGCACACCTAAGACATCTGAATTCAGCAACTAAAACTTCCAAAAATCAATTATTCTGGAACTTCGGAACTTCAATAATTCATAATAAATAACCCTTTTATTAGAAAAATTCGAACCTTATGTCATTTCCATAGGAAATTCTATTTTCTACAACTTTGTAAGTTTAAGTTTTTCTAAATTCCAAACAGAAATTGACCGAAATCCACAAACAGGCGATTTTATAAGCTATAATCAAATTTCAATCAAGAAATGGGGTCCACCAATACACAAACCATATGTTAATCATTTAATGCAACAAAAATACTCTTCCTCCTCATATACTCATATATCCCACATTCATTGTAAAAATGTCACCATTATCATATTATTAAAATATAATAATATATTTAAATAAATTATTTTATCAAAAAAAGATAAAATATTAATTTTTAATAATTGTCACATTAAAATTTTTCTCAATCTATATCTACATAAAATTAATATTTTTCTCATCATATAAATCAATAATTAATTATTCACAAATAATATTACAGAATCACAATATTGGCAACCAGGCCGTTCCTAGGAAAGAGGGGGCTTTCCAATAAGGATCTCTCCTTACTGGCGCGTAATTAGGTGACTAAACCTCTCCTTAGAAAGAACTTTCTAGACATTGCCAATAATGTTATCTAATAATATTATTCAGATAATATGAATTATTGCTCCGATAATGAAAAATACTGTGTAGTGACAATTATTGAACAATAATAATATAAAATATCAACGTAGCAATTATTTAATCAATAAAATAAAATATTGAACAGTAATTATTGTAACAATTATTGAGTAGTGCCTTCTTACGTAAAAATCAATAATTCAAAAATACTGTACAATACTGTGTGCTACTGTGCAACAACGCGTATTACTTTACTTTACCCACCGGGTATTCTAACAGTGTTAACGGTAACGATTACGCCGTTATTTATAAAAATTTAAATTTGTCGTTTTTTTCATCCGACAGTTATTTCGTTATGGGCTCAACAAATGGATGTGTCGTCGTACGAATATTTCCCGACAACAAGAATCTTTTATAACCACTTGCTTATTTTGAAAATTTTGCACATTTCACCCCTAACCAAAGTATTATATCAAATTAACACCTTATTATTCATAATAATAAATAGAGGAAATTCGATTTTTATTCATTAAAAAGTTGGGGTCTTACAATTTATCAAAAAATTAAAAGTCATTAATTAAAACTTAAAATATATTTAATTCATTTATATCCTTTTTAAATAATTTTTAAATTCATAAAATCATTTTTAAACTATTTATTTAATATAATTATTAAATAAATTTAATATCATATAATATTAATATCATTAATATTAAATTATTAATAAAATTATTCTTGAAATATTAAAAGTTATATTTTATAACTTAAAATATTTTTAAACACTTTATTTTCATTTAAAATGATTTTTTTAATATTAAAATCATTTTTAAACTAAATTATTTAATATAATTATTAAATAACTTTAATATCATTAATAATAATTAATCAATGAAATTTACCTTTAAATACTGAAAGTTATATTTTATAACTTATAATATTTTTAAATACCTTATTGTTATTTAAAATGATTTTTAATATAATAAAATTATTTTTAATTAATTTATTTATTTTATTTAGTAAATAACTTAAATATCATTAATATTAATTTATTAATGTATTTTGCTTTAAAATATTAAAAGTTATATTTTATAACTTCAAATATTTTTAAATAAATTATTATCATTTAAAATGATTTTTAATATAATAAAATCATTTTTAATTAATTTATTTAATGCATTTAATAAATAAATTAATTATCAATAATATTTAAATAAATACTAATATTTATGAAAAATATTTCAAATTATTAATATTTAATTTTTATAACTTAAAAATTATTTTTGTAATTTTCGGAAATTAATTACTATTTTTAAATAATTTTCAGAATTTAAATAATTAATTTTAATAAAAGTATTGCTAAAGACTGCCTATAGCGACAGAACCGTCGCTATAGGTGTTCTTCGTGTTCTTGGCTAAACCCAGAACATTCATGCCAGTTTTCGAGTGGCTTAGTTTGACCAATCGTAATTTAGTTTGTGATGTGTTTTTGGGAATTCTGTTGATCATATTGTGTAGTGCTAATGCAAGACTACAAGATACAACAATAAATAGGATCATATCATGCATAGCCAAAGCGATCTAAGCCTCTAAAGTGGTTATCAGAGCTGTTATTCATTTTCCGGGTTACCCTGAAATGAAGAACAATTTGACTAGCCTACTTTGGACTTCCACTACTTGTTTCTCGTGTAATATTTTAGTGATTTAAGGCTTCTAGTGTGTGGACAACATACACATGAACAGATCTATTACATCCAATCATCATAACAACAACAGAATAGCCAAAACAGGTCCGGTCAAAACATGTCAGAATCCACACTCATGAACTTTCTGGGTTACCCAGAAAGCTCATCTGTGGACTTTCTGCTTAGTTTGACCACCCCCCAATTCCAGCATGATTGTGATAAAAACGATCTAAGAGCATCAACATGTAGTATAGCTATTATACAATAACCATATCACAACAACAAACACAAATCAACAATAAGTTACGAGATCAGAGGCGTCAAAAGCCTTGTCAGACCATTTCTGGGCAAGATCTGGGTTACCCAGATTTTGTCCAGTCATGGTCGGTCAACGACTTTTAACTAAAAATATATTGCAATATAGACCAGATCTAAGTCTAATTCTTGCTCCAGATCAAAGACTACATGCCAGACTACATATTTAAACCTTTAAACAACAAAAAGCATACATGAACAAGGATCTGTGGTCACTGACAATGCTTGTCAGACCACCGTTTGAACTTTTTCCAGATTTGGCAAATCTTCAAATCCGAGCCTCTAGATGTTATGGATCTAACATCTAGCAACCCATATCATCATTAGACACTACTAACAACACATTTAACACAAAAATTCTAACATCTAACAAAAGATTTATGGACAAAAATCTTGCTAGGGTTTTATACCTCTTATAAACAACTCTTGATTTCTGTCTTCTGATTTGGTTATGGTGTTCGTGGGGCTGGTCTTGGTGACTGAAAAACTAAAGGATTTCGTGGGTTTTGAAGAAGAGAGAGATGGTTAAGGTTTTGTGCAATATTAGGCTAGCAAATGAATTTCTCTCTCCTTGATCTATATTTATAGCCAATGTGTAATGTGTTGGCTGATGTATAATGGCTTGTTACTTGGCATTATTGAGTCACAATTGTCAAACAAGTAGTTCACCAACTCCAACATCTCTAACACTTGGCAAAATCCAATAATACAAGAGGGGTAAAATTTTCTTTTGTATTTCCAATTTAATGACATTCTTGCCATTTGGCAAACCCTTAGGGTTTAACCCTAAGATTTTTCAACAATTGCTTTTCTAGAATTACATTTTAGGGTTTACACAAAATAAAAATAAAATAAAAATTTTAGTTTCTAAAATTAAAAAATTAGGGTTTATTAATTAGATTAGGTTTCTAATTAATTTATACAGGAACAATATGGTTTTATATCTCTAATTATAATTAACTTTGCTAATTTAGCAATTAGAGTTTACAATTAGTAATTAGCTTTTAAAATTACTAATTAGGGTTACTAAATATAGAAATTAGGGTTTCTAGTTTAGTAATTAGGATTTTCATCATTAACAATTATAATTCTAATACTTACAAATTAATCACTTTATCACAATTACAAACAATCTCGAACTCTAATTTGAGTTTCAAATTAGGGTTTAACATTTAAAATTAGGATTTTTAATAACTTAAGGTTTTCTAAAAATTATTTAGGGTTTCTAATTTTTTAATCTAAATGTTAATTAGGGTTTACCTAATTAATCAAATCATTATATAACACACATCATAAATCATGTAACACAGTTATATCACAGTCTCTAACTCACAATTGATTTTCAAATTAGGGTTTCTCCCAGTAAATCTAGGGTTTAACATATTAATATTAAGGTTTTGAAATTATATACCCTAATTGACCAACCATTAAAAATACGTACATACAGTACATATTTATAGCATTGAAAAATCAAAATATAATTAATATTATATTATTATTCTTATTCCTTGATAAAAATCTAAAATTAGGGTTTGGATTCCATATTTGATTTATTCTTTCATATTTAGCCTTAATAATTAAGGTAAAATAATTAACTTAATAATCTGTACTAAAATTCATATAATAAAATAATTATTATAATTATTCTAAGAAAATCACTCCATATATTATTTAAATAATATATGATTATATTTTCATTAATAAAAATATTTCTGCTATAAATTAATTATTATAAGAATATACTTTATAAAAATCAAAAATTCTAAAATAAAATTATTTGTAAATATTCATGTAATAAATATATTTTTATTTATCACAAAAATACATACACACATTATCTTGTACAAATCCTCATCCTTAAAATATAAAAAAAAATTTATATGTAAAATTTTTGATTTAATTATATAGAAAATATCGGGTTGTTACATTCACCCTCACTTATAAAGATTCCGTCCCCGGAATCACCGTTTTAAAACCTATACATACAAGGGTACATAGCATACACCATCATTGCAAGTAGATCTTGATCATACTTTGATCGAACTGATCTTTAACTATTCACATAAAGCTTGTATTTCTGATTAAACGGAAAAATTGGTTTCTAAAAGAACTCAAATTTGTCCCTCAAAATTTCTTTATAAAATAATTTACTATATATAGAAAAATCATGCATAATAAAATAAAAGTTGTATGAATAATACCTGGAGTCCCATTGCCAGCTACCATCGCATCCTGGACAATCATGTTGTAGACCCTTGTTGTTGATTTTGTTGGCTGGTTTGATGATGTAGGCCCCGTGATTGCTAAAGTCCCACTGCCAGTGCCAGTATTCACACTTCTTGTATCCGTCCTCCTCTTCGAACAATCCTTCACCTTGTGTTTAGTCGATCCGCACAGAAAACACCCACTATTCATCCTAGGATTGGGGCAGTTGGGAGAGATATGGTCCTCCTGCCCGCACTTGTAGCAAACAAACTTCCCCTTCACACATTCCCCAGAATGGTCTTTCCATAAGTCTTATACTGTACCGCTGGCTTCTTAACACCTTCTTGTTTCACCTGCACACTTCCAAAATTCTTCCCCTTCCTCTTGCTACTACCACTCCTACTCCCACTATTAATTTCTATCTTTCCAGCTCCTTCTAGCTTACCCTTATTCTTTCTCTCCTTGTTGTAATGGCTCATGGCCTCACTTACCTCCTCAGCAATAATCGCCTTCTCCATAAGTGCTGCAAATATAGGGATCTGCAACACTACCACCTTATTGTAGAGCCAGAGTTTTAATCCCAGCTCAAACCTTCTCGGTTTTCTAGCCTCCGTATCAATTGATGCGGAGCAAACCTAGATAACTCATTAAATTTGGCAGCGTATTATGACACCGTCATATTCTCCTGCTTCAACTCTAAAAATTTAACCTCCATCTTAGCCTGCATACTGGACGAGAAATAGTTCTCGAAGAACAATATCTTAAACCTATCTCATGTAACTACGCCTTCTCCTTCTCTCACCTGATTTGCTTTCCACCAAAAGTTTGCCTCCCCCTTCATCATATAGGTGGCAAAAGCGATCTTTTGCCCCTCAGCTACTCTAGTTATCACGAATGTTTTTTTAATTTCTTTAACCCAAGTTTGGGCTTCAACAGGGTCAGTTGTACCTTTGAATTTCGGTGGTCCTACAGCTTTGAAATCTTTAAAGTTTGCCAAGCGGTTATCCAGCTGCTTCCCAGCGACTGGTATTCCCTGCTGCATAGCCTGTGCTACCATGTTTACAAAGTTCTGAATCGGGTCTGCTTGTTATTGTCCTTCAACGTTGTTGACAGATTCTTCTGCCCTTTGGTTTCGAGTTCGACGTCTTGGTGGGATTTATCTGATTAAATAAAATCATAAATTTAACTTACATTCTAAACCTTATCACATAAGTTTAATATATTAAACTCGTTTCATTACTCAAACATAGATTCATATTCATTCAACGAATATTTTACATAGCATAACACATACTGCTTTAATCATCATTCATCCCTTTGTGACCACAAAAGTCGGGATTTACAACCTTGACCAACATAAAAGTTTTAGAATATTACATTACACAGACATACTAAGCACGCATATTACATTAAACACATATATATCACAGAACCTATACTACCTATTCGCTATGCCTTTTTCCTTGGACAACTTTTTGCCTGATGACCTTCTATCCCACAGATAAAACATGCTCCTAGTTTGTAGTTAGGACAATATAGAGTAGTGTGTCCTTCATAACCGCAAAGATAACATATTCTTTTCCCTTTCTTCTTATCGAATTTTCCTAAGTTATGATCTTCTATCTTTCTTTTTCCCTTCTTGCTCGGAGCTACACACGATGTGTTGCTTGTGGCTCCCATCTGATCAATTTAGATTTTAAGCTTATCTTGTTCTTTCATTGTTTCTATTAACACATGACGCAACTGACTATTCAACAGCTTTTCTATTTCCCACAGCCTTTCCAGAGAAGAAACTTTGTTCCTCGGATCCTGCACCTCCGTTGATGCTTGATCAGCTTTAACTTTAGTATCTGAATCACTATCTGTCAGCTCCACCATTTCTGGATCTGGTACTACATTTTTCACGATAACCACCTCGTCTGAGTTGGTTTCATTGTGAGCCTCTATTTCAGCTATTAGCTTCGATATTAGCTCGGGTGTATGGATTTGATCCTTCTTCATGCTATAAGCATGTAACAAGCCTTTTCCACCAGACATCTACACGCATAAATTATCCTGATTAGCATATAATATATGCACAGTAAATAATAGTTTTATATAAGTTATCTTTTATTTTGTTTGACGATGAATTTATTCAATTCATCTCTTTTTAAACTATATATGAGTTATTTATATTTTCAACGTTTCCCTCTGTTCTAAGGTTATAGCCTAAGGTTAAGCCCACCTAAGGTTTTTAACCCTAAGCTCTGATACCAACCTGTAAAGCCCCCAAATCTGGGTACTTAAAACCCGAACTCGGTGCTTCACGATACCATTTCTATGAGCGGAATAATACTAATAATAATAACAATAATATAAAGATCAATTTAATTTACATATTTATCAGAGTCTGAATCCTAAGTATGTAACCTTTAAACATTCATTACAACTCATGATAGAATATATATCATACTTGTCTTAATAAAGTCAACTATTACATAACAATAGCATTTGTGTTCATTCAGCAACCTTTTCCTTTCCTTTGTTCTTAGCAGAGCTCTCTGGTTGTTCACACTTAGCTGAAAATATTTAAATTAAGCAAGGATGAGTATTTGAGTACCCAGCAAGTAATAGCAATTATATATATATATATATATATATATATATATATATATATATATATAAGCTGAAAGAGTTTAAATGTTTTCTTTGTATTACCCTTCTACAATAAGTCAATAGTTGTGAAGTAATCTGAACCGATAATAACAACATAACAACTCTCTATCATTTTTTTAGAAACTACGTAATGACTATAACTAGGGTTAAGGTGACATACTATGAACATTATTTTTATTTTCGAAAAGGTTTAACCGAAATTCATCTGCAAACCGTCATAACTTACGGGCACAGGGGTGATCAGCCCGTTGTATCCTGAATTGATCAATACTACATGCAAGAACGAGGGTATCGTTCACTCTGTCCGTCTTGGGCGAATAAAAGTTTTCCCGTGTAGGGATGTTCATACTTGTCTGGGTTCCAAATCAAAGGTTTTATCTTGTTCAACAATAATCTATAATTCAACATATATATATATATATATATATATATATATATATATATATATATATATGGGTAATTGGCAAAGGTGTATCAATATGTGATTAAATTCAATGATTATCCAAGTGGGGACACTTGTATAACCATTTATAGAAATTAACGAACATAATATATATCTGAATTACCATATACTAACATGTTGATAAGCAATGAGCGTATATAATATAGGGTTAATAATTTGTACAATAATAATATAATTTAGAAACATTAATTCTTACTCATGTCCATTTCATAAAGAAAATGCAAAGGTAAGATACTTGCCTGGTACGCTGCTTACAATTTACAACTTAGTTCTATCTTTTATCTCACGACCTATTATTAATCAGACCATTTTACTGATTAGAATAACATATTTCAACACATAGCACTGCTTATTGCAGTCAACACATACCCTAATCACATTATCACACATGTTCAACAACCATTTAATCACAAATAAACACATATCTAATCAAAATATCTAAGTCCAGATCAATTTCTGAAATATGTCGGTGTACCGACAGCTTTATTGGGTAATTATCGAGTATAGGACTCTATTATGTAACTTAGTATTAGTCATATTATTTTTAAATGACTTAATATAATTTTAAAACATTTATTATAATTTATACTGAATTTTTAAACATCGGAATCACCTTTAAATGATTTAAATATCAAACAATTATATTATCATTAATATTTAATTAATATTAAACTATTAATAAAACTATTGCCAAAATATTAAAGTTATTTATAATAACTTAGAATATTTTTAAAGTATTTAAATTACCTTTAAATGATTTTTAACACAATTAAAATCATTTTTAATTAATTACCATTAATATTTAAATATTAATGTACTATTTATCAAAAAATTAAAAGTCATTAATTATAACTTAAAATATTTTTAATTCATTTATATCCTTTTTAAATTAATAAAATCATTTTAAAACTATTTATTTAATATAATTATTAAATAAATTTAATATCATTTAATATCAATATCATTAATATTAAATTATTAATGAAATTATTCTTTAAATATTAAAAGTTATATTTTATAACTTAAAATATTTTTAAACACTTTATTTTTATTTAAAATAATTTTTTTAATATTAAAATCATTTTAAACTAAATTATTTAATATAATTATTAAATAACTTTAATATCATTAATAATAATTAATCAATAAAATTTACCTTTAAATATTAAAAGTTATATTATATAACTTATAATATTTGTAAATACCATATTATTATTTAAAATGATTTTTAATATAATAAAATCATTTTTAATTTATTTATTTAATTCATTTAGTAAATAACTTAATAATCATTAATATTTATTTATTAATAAATTTTGCTTTAAAATATTAAAAGTTATATTTTATAACTTAAAATATTTTTAAATAACTTATTATCATTTAAAATAATTTTTAATATAATAAAATCA
This sequence comes from Panax notoginseng, assembly GCA_016801055.1. Taxonomy (NCBI): domain Eukaryota; kingdom Viridiplantae; phylum Streptophyta; class Magnoliopsida; order Apiales; family Araliaceae; genus Panax; species Panax notoginseng. The sequence goes on along the minus strand of CM029013.1, from coordinate 216,860,147 downwards.
TTTTTAATTAATTTATTTAATGCATTTAATAAATAAATTAATTATCAATAATATTTAAATAAATACTAATATTTATGAAAAATATTTCAAATTATTAATATTTAATTTTTATAACTTAAAATTAATTTTTAAAATAATTTTTGTAATTTTCAAAAATTAATTACTATTTTTAAATAATTTTTAAAATTTAAATAATTAATTTCAATAAAAGTGTTGCTAAAGACTGCCTATAGCAATAGAACCGTCGTTATAGGTGTTCTTCGTGTTCTTGGCTAAACCTAGAACATTCATGCTAGTTTTCGAGTGACTTAGTTTGACCAATCATAATTTAGTGTGTGATGTGTTTTTGGGAATTCTGTTGATCATATTGTGTAGTGCTAATGCAAGACTACAATATACAACAATAAACAAGATCATATCATGCATAGCCAAAGCGATCTATGCCTCTAAAGTGGCCGTCATAGCTGTTCTTCATTTTCTAGGTTACCCAGAAATGAAGAATTGTTTGACTAGCCTACTTTGGGCTTCCACTACTTGTTTCTCGTGTAATATTTTAGTGATTTAAGGCTTCTAGTGTGTAGACAACGTACACATGAACATATCTATTACATCCAATCATCATGACAACAACAGAATAGCCAAAACAGGTCCGGTCAAACCATGTCAGAATCCACGTTCATTAATTTTCTGGGTTACCCAGAAAGCTCATCTGTGGACTTTCTACCTGGTTTGACCATCCCCCAATTCTAGCATGATTGTGATAAAAATGATCTAAGAGCATCAACATGTAGTCTAACTATCATACAATAACCATATCACAACAACAAACATAAATCAACAATAAGTTCTGAGATCAGAGGCGTCAAAAGCCTTGTCAGACCATTTCTGGGCAAGATATGGGTTACCTAGATTTTCTCCAGTCATGGTCAATAAACAAGTTTTGACTAACAATATCTTACAATATAGACCAGATCTAAGTCTGATTCTTGCTCCAGATCAAAGACTACATGCCAGACTACATATTTAAGCCTTTAAACAACAAAAAGCATACATAAACAAGGATTTGTGGTCACTGACATTGCTTGTCAGACCACAGTTTGAAATTTTTCCAGATTTGGCAAATCTTCAAATCTGAGTCTCTAGATGTTATAGATCTAACATCTAGCAACCCATATCATCATTAGACACTACTAACAACACATTTAACACAAAAATTCTAACATCTAACAAAAGATTTATGGACAGAAATCTTGCTAGGGTTTTGTACCTCTTATAAACAACTCTTAATTTATGGCTTCTGATTTGGCTATGGTGCTCGTGCGGCTGGTCTTGGTAACTGAAAAACTAAAGGTTTTCATGGGTTTTGAAGAAGAGAGAGATGGTTAAGGTTTTGTGCAATATTAGGCTAGCAAATGAATTTCTCTCTCCTTGATCTATATTTATAGCCAATGTGTAATGTGTTGGCTGATGTATAATGGCTTGTTACTTGGCATTATTGAGTCACAATTGTCAAACAAGTAGTTCACCAACTCCAACAACTCTAACACTTGGCAAAATCCAAATAATACAAGAGGGGTAAAAATGTCTTTTATATTTCCAATTTAATGACATTCTTGCCATTTGGCAAACCCTTAGGGTTTGACCCTAAGGTTTTCCAATAATTACTTTTCTAGAATTACATTTTAGGGTTTACACAAAATAAAAATAAAATAAAAATTTTAGTTTCTAAAATTAGAAAATTAGTGTTTATTAATTAGATTAGGTTTCTAATTAATTTATACAGGAACAATAGGGTTTTATATCTCTAATTATAATTAACTTTGCTAATTTAGTAATTAGGGTTTACAATTAGTAATTAGGTTTTAAAATTACTAATTAAGGTTACTAAATATAGAAATTAGGGTTTCTAGTTTAGTAATTAGGGTTTTCATGATTAACATTTATAATTCTAATACTTACAAATTAATCACTTTATCACAATTACAAACAATCTCGAACTCTAATTTGAGTTTCAAATTAGGGTTTAACATTTAAAATTAGGGTTTTTAATAAGTTAAGGTTTTCTAAAAATTATTTAGGGTTTCTAAATTTTTAATCTAAATGTTAATTAGGGTTGACCTAATTAATCAAATCATTATATAGCACACATCATAAATGATATATCACAATTATATCACAGTCTTAAACTCAGAATTGATTTTCAAATTAGAGTTTCTCCCAATAAATCTAAGGTTTAACCAATTAATATTAGGGTTTTGAAATTATATACCATAATTGACCAACCATTAACAATACGTACATACAGTACATATTTATAGCACTGAAAAATTAAAACATAATTAATATTATATTATTATTCTCATTTCTTGATAAAAATCCAAAATTAGGGCTTGGATTCTATATTTGATTTATTCTTTCGTATTTAACCTTAATAATTAAGGTAAAATAATTAACTTAATAATCTGTACTAAAATTCATATAATAAAATAATTATTATAATTATTCTAAGAAAATCACTCCATATATTATTTAAATAATATATGATTATATTTTCATTAATAAAAATATTTCTGCTATAAATTAATTGTTATAAGAATATACTTTATAAAAATCAAAAATTCTAAAATAAAATTATTTGTAAATATTCATGTAATAAATATATTTTTATTTATCACAAAAATACATAGACACATTATCTTGTACAAATCCTCATCTTTAAAATATAAAAAAAAATTATACGCAAAATTTCTGATTTAATTATATAGAAAATATAGGGTTGTTACATGGGCCATGGGTATTTATTCTCAATCTCTAACCACATAGTCATGTATTTGACTTACACATTGGTTTACTTAGCTTCATTCCTTAGGGTTTGCGTTCTTTCGACTTACGTTTACGCGACCTACTTTCATTACCAGCTTACGGTTTCATGACATACAGAGATGTCTTACTTAATACATTCAGCATCTTTGATGATTTACATTCTTATCTTCTTCTTATTAGTTCTCTAGGGCTCAGCACACATCGCTTCTTTGCTAGTAGTCCATATGGTACTCTAAGTGGTTTCCCACAAACAATCAACAAATAAGTTCTCGTCTCATCTACACTGCCATCACAATGAGTTAGATCTGTTGCCAGTTTCGTATATACCTTTGCTCTCTGAAGGAATTGTTTAGCCCAGCTCCCATATGTCAACCATTAAATGTTATGATTGTACCACAACCTAAACTTATCTTAACATCCTTCTAGATTGCGTCATGATTAGACAATAAGAAAATTTTGGTGATTTATCACCGTAATTTACTACCTTGGGTTTTCTTAGAAAACCGAGGATTCATACCTTTCTTTAAACAATTTAAAGTTTTATGGTTAATCAACCCATTCATACCGAGAATTACTTCAAATTCTCTTAACTTTATCAGTACTTATCTACCGATACTTACTTATCTACCGATACTTACTTATCTACCGATACTTACTTATCTTTATTATTTATGAAACTATTTCCACGAATATAATTAACGAAAGTTATTTCCTCCTTCTTTACCTTAATGTTTAAAGGTACTTATACTCCCTTTCAGACAAACTCCTAGATGAGTCTTTCCACATATCTTACACGCTCCGATCCTATGCTTAGGATCCCCTTGCCCCATTCCAGTATTCTCGGAGGTAAAATTCTTTCTTTTGGCCATACTGCCACTGACATTCTCGGCCTTGGTTCCTCTCTCTCCCTTGCTCTTTTTCTTTCTCTCTTTGTGGTATTGAGTCAATGCCCCACTATTGCCTTCTGCTATAATCACCTTCTCGAGAATGGTCCCATAGGAAACCTTCTGGAACACCGTAATCCTACTATAGAGCCAGGGTTTCAGGCCCTGCTCAAACCTAAGAGCCTTCCTCTCCTCAGTGTCCACTTGGTGTGGAGCAAACCCTGCCAATCCATTGAATTTGGCAGCGTACTAGGGAACTGTCATGTCCCCTAGTTTAAGTTCTAAGAACTTAATCTCCATCCTCCCTTACATGCTTATAGGGAAATAATTCTCAAAGAAAACCTTCTGGAATTGTTCCCACGTTACCGCATATGTTCTAGCCCCACCCTGGTGAGCCTTCCACCAAAAGTTCGCTTCCCCCTCCTTCATGTAAGTCACAAAAGAAGTCTTTTGCGCCTCAGGTACGTTTGTAATAACAAACGCCTTCTCTATTTCTTTTACCCAGGTCTGGGCCTCTTTTGGGTCCGTCGTTCCTCTGAACTCCGGCGGACCTACGCTTTTAAACTCTTTAAAGGTAGTCGTTCTAGCTACCCTAGGTTCCGCGGGTACTCTACCCCTGGTTTGGTTAAATGCAGTCGCTAATAAATTAACAAACTCTTGCATAGGGTTGTTTTGACCCCATTGATTATCATTATGTGATTCCACTTCCAGATTACATTGTTTTCTTCTTGGCGGCATTTTCTAATTGAATAAAATTTCATTATTATCTATTTAATTACGTCGTTATTATTTTCCACATACCAACTCATACCATAACAAAGCATATTGAATGAAAACTTCATTATATTCATATGCTTCTTTATAGTTTGAAACTATTTACAATCTATTTCCATAGCCAAAAGCTATTTCATTTCTATCCCTCAATTGAACTTCACAAAAGTTGGAATTTACAAAAAGACTACCCTTTTATACAAAAGAGGGTTTTACGTCACTACACACATATTTATACCTCTAGACTTCTAATAATGCATAACAGCATCCTCATGTTTCTCATTCGCAATCTTCGCTACAATATCCCGACTAGTAGTGTGACGGGTTTGTCCTGACTTAATGGGATGACAAGCAACTTTCAGCTTGAAATCCTTATGAGCGCTCTTATGAATGTAAGACATCCGTGCTATCTTCTGGTCCTTCTCCCCCAGTTCTTTACGAAGCTCATCGACCTCCTTCTTAAAATCCCTAGCCTTATTTATCATGAGCACCTTCTCATCATGCTTTGACTCAAAATCTGTTTCTGCAGACTCCTTCGCGACATAAAGAGCACTAATCTCTTCATTCTGATTCTGCACAACTGTACTCAGTTGCGCATTCTTGTCAAGCTCTGCCAGATACAATGATCTCATTATATCTGGAGGTGATGACTCTGGTGTAGGTACCATCGTACCAACCGACGTTACCTCTATTCCCTCCTCCACATTGTTCATCATATGAAGATATGATACACAGGCTACATCTCCCTCAGAGTAGTCTTCCTCAGAAAAATACTCCACTGTCCCCGACTCCTCTAGAATCATTATTGGTACCTTCGCCACTGGCATAGGTACAGGCTCTACTCTATTCACAAGCTCTTCGCTCCCCACGTGTATATCTCTATACATCAAGCTATCGATCGACATCCTACAATAACACATAACATGTTGATTAGTACATAACACACAATAGTATAAGCGCCAATCACATTTAATTTATTTAGGGTTACTTTCTATCTTTTAAATCTTTCGGTACTGAGTTTCCTCAATACCTTATTAACTCATTCGACTAAAGTAAAGCTCAAGTTTACTTCCTTCGGACTTCTCTTCCTTAACGAGGTTATGAGTCTAAGGTTCTTCTGTGACGCCCCCAAATCCGGGTCTCTTTCAACCCGACAAATGGTGCTACACGGTACTCATAAATGTACAATCATTCTAATGAAACGACATCAAAATATGTGTTCCAACGACATTCTTATTACATTAATAATAATAAATCCCGTTCCCAGGTTCTTAAACCATTACATTCTTGGTTCATCATAATATAATACATATACTTACTAGTCTATTACAAGATAAACTAATCATTCATCTTTGCCTTGCCTTTATCTCTATTGGAAACTTTGGTTCGCTTGTCTTTAGCTGCATTCATATGGTTCAAGCAAGAGTGAGCATAACAAGCTTAGCAAGTACAACAATTTCATTTAAAAAGCATCCTTGAAACATAGGAATCGTATATCTTTAGTAACTGGATAATAGTTACGAAGTACTATCGATAATTCAAAATAGCATTCCTTTTCCTTCAAAATGTTTTACAATAACAATATTAAGTAAAACATCAATTCTGGTCCAAGACCATGAGCATTTCATAATTTCTTTGAAAAGGACAACCCGACACTAAGTCCGTAAGTTCGGCATAGCTTACAAGCACTTCTAGGTGATCAGCCTATAGTACTCTATGTTGATCAACACTACATCCCTTAAACGTATGTACGTTTCAGTTTTGGCAACCTCACGTGCTCATCGAATAATCAATGAAAATACATTTGTTTGTTGATAGACAAACTTACCTTTGAATTCGTACCAAATACTTGGCGTAGGATAGCGTTAACAGTTCTATATTGAAAGACTTGTAAATTAATCAAACTGTCATGATTAGTCTAGCCGAGCTAAAACTGGCATCTAGTCTTTCTTTAAAACCATACATGCATCTCATAACTTGAATCATTTGAAAACCTGGCTAACACGAAGGTTAGACAAGCGTTTAAGAAAAACTTGCCTTCAGCGTCTGCTACAATATAATAACTTTTCCTTTGAGTCTTTACGGTCTCTACAATACATAATCACATAACATACCACATTAGGTCATGAAAGAACATACATAGTTCCTAAAGAATCTTACCCTTCTTCTCAATCTAATTATGTATAAGATTTGTTATTTATTGGTTCCAGCTTTCCGTCGTTCTTTTACATCGTTCTTACCAACTTCTTTCCTTTCTATAACTTAATTGAAATTATTTCATTAATACAACTCGATTCGAGTTAATTATCCTTCCTCACGGCTTACTAACGTCATTAAGTTATTAATTGACACTTAATCGGCATTGATTATGTACACTTATTGTACACCGTTCTTGTTTACATTCATTTAACTTTCTTTAACTCTAAGTGATCACACTTGAGTTTTAATTATGACTTAACAATGTTTTATTAAGTCCTTTAGTTCATTGCTAAACAATTTACATTCAAACTCTACTTGTAACCATTCTTTACTGTCTAAGTTTTAAGGCTGGCACCGCGGCGCCAGTGTTCCTTCGTTATGCCGCGCTGTGGCGTCACTCATTGGGCTAGAAGACCGGACTCGGCGCTGCGGCGCGAATCCCTTCACTATTTGTCGCGCTACGACACCAAACTTCAGTAGCTCATAGCCCTTTCTGGCACTGCGGCGTGGCTTTCTTGGCCTTGACTGGCGCTGCGGCGCCAGTGCTCAGCACCAGAAAAGTTTTGACAGTTAACTTTTTATGTGAGATTCCCGGGATCGTAACTTCTTCGTTATAAGTCCGAATTGGTTCGTTCAAGAGCCTACGGTTCACAAATCACGTACTCTACGTGGTCATGCAAGAATTTTATCTATTTGACTTCGTTACTAGAAATTCACCCATTAGTCCTTTTTTAACGAAAACGATAAACGTTCGTGAACGTTCAACGCTCGTTTCTTCGTTCTAAGTCGAAATTCGGTCATTCTCGAGTCCACAACTCTATAATGCCAAATAAGACTTGTCTCCATTGAAAACCAATGTTTCCAAGCTCAATATCAAAATTCAACTTCCATTCCGAGAATTTCACGAATTCGACGATTATCGTCCAATCGTATGAATTTCGGCCAAACTTCGTTACTTAAGATATGTTCTTCGTTTCAAATGGATTAATTCCATCATACCAACTTCTTAATATACATACTTCATTAACTTATTTACATAATAAGTTATTACTTGTTCTTTGTGATCTTATAACTTATTAAAGTATAAAATACTTATGTTTCCATTTCTCATGACTTATGTCTTCTTTTCATATGACTTATTATGGTTCAAGACAGTTGGTTAATTTCACAATCAAAGCAAACGTGCAAGTATACACGATCAACAAGTAATAGAGTGATAAGATAGAGTGTCGATCCCACAGAGAATTCCAATTAATAAATCCCAACTACTAACACTATATCAATCCAATTTTATTTAAACAACCGTAACATGTGATTTTCCAACTTAAGAAAACTAAATTAAAATAATTAAAAGAGATTATTGTAAAATAAAGAAAATAAACAAAACTAAGATTTGATTAAATTTAGATAAATAAAGATTAAGATTCCAATATCCCCAATTATAAACTATAAAACACTTATCCAATTATCCCAATTATTATGTCTGCTAAATTGTTAACAGGAATTCTTAATTGCCAAAAGTCATTTTCCAAGTGATCAATTGCCTTCTATTTAACCCAGATTAATCTTGCTATATTTCTATGCAAAACAATTGAATTAAACTCTTTTCAATCCCAATTCCTTATATGGTACATGCGGTGAACATATATTTCCATTCAATTCACAAACCTAATTATTCACCATGCAAATAACTAAGTCACATGTTATCATGTCCAGTTCTAACCCTAGAATTCCTCTTCCAATTCCTTCTATAGTAACAAGGTAATTATTGGCCAAATAATTAATCAATAAATACAAGACAAGATAAACAATTCACTTTGACACAAATAATTAGAATAAATTAAATAACTAATTCATAGACATAAAAGGTTCAATTGTAATCTTAATAAAAGAGTTAGTTCATAATTAATGAATTGAAACCAAGAATCCACAACTGAATAGACAATAAAAGATAAAAGTATGATAAGAGAAGAGAATAAAATCTGTTGTCAGCAAATCTGATACTCCCCTCTTGCTCCTGCTCTTGATCTTCAATGATCTCCAAGTTGCTTCAATCTCCAAAACTAATAAGAACTAGGGTTAATGTCTAATCTAATGGAGTGTATCTCTAATCTAATCTATGTAATCTCCCCCTATTTTATTCCTTACATCATGTATTTATAGGTTACAAGTCTAATTTTTAGCTTAGGAACAAACCCAATCCAATTTGGAGTCAGAAAAGTGTCAAAATTCGCCCCAAAACACGTCCAAGCTTGACCAAACTCTTCCCTAGCGCCCCGACGCTGGGCATGGCACTAGAACACAACTCCCTAGCCCCCCGGCGCCGAACATAGGCCTGAAATGGGAGCCCCGGCGCTGGCCACTTTTTTGGAAATTTTCTGCTCTGACGTCCTTTGGGAAAATGGCCATAACGTCTTCGTCCAAAATCCGATTTCGATGATTCAGGATGTTCCGGAAAGAGGAGACGTAGATCTACAACTTTCATTCTTTGAGTGTTTAGAAATAAGGTCCGGAGAAATACTCAAATTGGCTCTGAAGTGACTACTGTGTAAATGCCAAGCCAAAAACGCGAATCTAGCCACCCCAAACGTCGATCCAAGTAACTTTTGTCCCAATTCCTACAAAACAATATAAAACATGCATAAATAGACACAAATACTTAAAATCAACTAAAAGATTAAGCTCAAACGCACTCAATTATGAGTATAAAACTCACTCATCAAATACCCCCAAACTTAAACATTTGCTTGTCCTCAAGCAAAAACACAATTTAGAAAAATTCATCCTCTAGCAATGATCCACCCACACAATGAATCAATACGAATTCGTACAATGGCCTCAAAGGTTACAACAAATGATAACCCGCATAAAATTTCAAAACAATGTCATGTCTAAAATTTCAACAACTTTCATTAGCTTCACATCTACTCATGATCCTTTAAGTGTGTGTGTGCCTCCATATGTTCAAACTAGTCATGATTTAGCTAAGATCAACCAACACTCATAAAATATTTTCAAAACAACTCTCAAAACTTCTTATCACATCAATCACCGCTAAAATAGACAAAGCAAAATTTTTTTTTCTTGAGGATCAACCGGATATTCAACTTTTAAGCTCATATGAACCCTTCCCAAGTATTTCAAACATACATATTTTCTTTTCTCTATTTAGTGAGTGCGTTTTATGCTCCATCTCACTTTCCACTTTTCATGAACGAGTATGTTTTATGTTCCATCTCGTGCCTGTGTTTATTGGGAGTGCGTTTTACGCTCAATCTCGACCCACCACATGCTTCAATTATTCAACTCGGGAAGGTTCCAATATTTTTTTTTCAAAAATACCCCAAGATTTTCCCCCAAACTTATGTGAGTGCCTAATTTTCACTTCGAATGATGCTCAAATAAGATTTCTCAAGTTGCAATGATATCTTTCATAAGCATTTAGCCCAAAAAATTTTAATCCCAACTGGCTAAACAAATGGATGTGTAAAATTTTTCAAAAATTTCGCAAGTAATGTGAAAACCAACTAATGAGTTAAAATATAGACTAAGCATGCTCATCAATTCTCCAAGAGTTAACAATATCAACCACCCACTTATCATTGGCCAAAATCAAATTCCATTAAAACATTGCCCAAGTAAATATTAAACATGATAAATACCCCCAAACTTAAAACAAACATTGTCCTCAATGGCTAAGATATGAAAAATTAAAAGAGAGAACTTCCCTGACATAATATAGCAATATTCCTCCTTGTCCGCTAAGTTTGGAGAATAGGCTAGGCACATGGAATAAATTGGGCACCACACTTGAATTTGACTTGAATAACCTGTAAACCATGATAGAGGCAATTTTACTAAATCCTAAATAAATGCAAATTTAAAACTACTAATAAAAAACCTAATAAAAACTAAAAATTAAAAATTAAACTTGGGTTGCCTCCCAATAAGCGCTTGTTTTATAGTCTCAGCCTGACTTCTTTAATTCTCTATCCAATTCCCCTACTAAAATTGAGGAACCCTCTATCCATCGGAAATAATGTAACTTTTGGTAGGTTCCCATTTGTAATGGCCATTGAGTCTAAGTTACCTAGCATTCTCTTTTTAGATAGGATCCCCATTAAATACGACAAACCACTAGGTGCTTTCCCCATTGTGTTTGTGATCAAATTATGGCATGGAAGCTTGTCAAACACAATGGGCTCTTCCTTTATCTTCTCCTTTTCAACCCACCATGACTCAACAGTTGTACTAGCTCTTATGTCACAAAGAGCTTTGCCTACGACATGACTACCAATTGGGCATAGTTTTGCAAAACTGCCCGGATTCTTGAACTTTGGTGGAGGAGGCACATGGGATACTAATGAAATTAGCTCATCTTCGTTGAATCTTATTGTTAACTCTTCGTCGATCTCCTTTTCTTGGTTCCCAATTATTTCCTCTCTTTCAACATCTTATGGCTCATCTAGTTGCAGATTTTGTTCGGGCTCTCCATCGATCTCGGAATTCATGTCATAGAGCCAAGTGTACTGAGGAAAAATGTTCGAGGCATTGATTAGTTGTTCCTTTGTTGCGTTGTCCCTTTTTTCTGTGTCCTTGAGAGTCTCTTGTAATTCTTTTCCGCTACGTAAAGTCACAACCTTGCAATGCTCATCTCTGCCCGAATTTATCTCTGTATCACTAGGGAGTGTTCCATGTGGACGGTTATTCAACGCACGTGCTATTTGCCCCAATTGATTTTCCAGATTCTTTATCGACGCACCTTGGCTTTTCATATTCAGCTCTACTTGATTCAATATTTTGTTTTGTTCATCGTTCCTTTTTTCAGTAGCTCTAATGAATTTTTCCAAGGCTTCTTCCAAACTTGATTTCCTCTCTGGTTGTTGTTGAGTCTGATTTTGAAATCCAGATGTGTTTTGCTGTCTAGGCGCTTGAGCTTGATTGCTACTCCAAGAAAATCCCGGATGATTTCTCCAACCCAGATTATACGCATTTTAGTTCGGATATGGTTGGGTAGACCGACTATAGCTCCTTACGAACTGAGCTGATTTAGCATTTATGGCACATTGATCTATAGCATGACTCCCAACACATAACTCATAAACCATAGCTACTTGCTGTGTGGATGGTGGACTCCATGTTTCCATTTTCTTAGCTATTGCGGACACCTGTGCTGTTAATGATGTCATCGCATCTACGTCATACTTTCCTAGTGGTTTCGGATGATTAGACCTAGTCATGGGCCCCTGATAGTTGTTGCTGGCCATCGTCTCTAACAACTGATATGCCTCATCAAAACACTTAGACATGATCGCTCCCCCTGCTGCTGCATCAATACTCGCCCTCGTGGACGCATGCAAACCATCACAAAATATCCCTAATTGCATCCACTGCGGAATTTCATGATGAGGGCACTTACGGAGCATATCCTTAAACCTTTCCCACGCCTCATATAACGATTCTGAATCAAATTATGCGAAAGTGTGAATATCGTTCGGTAGTTTTGCCGACTTCGCTGGTGGGAAGAACTTAGCTTAAAATTTTTGAGCTAAGTCGTCCCAAGTGGTGATTGAGCCAGGAGGCAAAGAGTGTAACTAACTTCACGCTTTATCTTTCAAGGTAAACGGGAACATCCTCAACCTTGTAGCATCTTCCGATACATTATTAAATTTGAAGGTGTCACAAACTTCCAAGAAACTTAAGATATGCTCATTCGGATCATCTATCGAACTACCCCAAAACTGACATGTATTCTGTAGCATCTGAATTGTTCTCGGTTTTATCTCGAAACTGTTCGCATTGATTGCCGACCTCCTAATACTCGACTGTTTATCCGTGACATTCGGCATGGCGTAATCCCTATGTGATTTCTGGTCGTTCCCTGCCATGTTCACGGGTATTTCCTGGTCTGCCAGTTCTTCTTCCAAATGTATAACCTCACTAGTCAACCGCAATTTTCGGAACTTCCTTTCGATGTCGTCTGTATAAGGAAAAAGTTCCTTTTTAGCCCTTGATCTAGTGTGCATACACTCGAAAAGAATTCCTGCAAATACAAGACGACAAATAAATAACGTTTAAATTAAGACCGAATTGATTATAACTAATATGGAATTAATATTAATTAAGAAGTTCCCCGGCAACGGCGCCAAAAATTTGTTGGTTGATTTCACAATCAAAGCAAACATGCAAGTATACACGATCAACAAGTAATATAGTAATAAGATAGAGTGTCGATCCCACAGAGAATTCCAATTAATAAATCCCAACTACTAGCACTATATCAATCCAATTTTATTTAAACAACCGTAACATGTGATTTTCCAACTTAAGAAAACTAAATTAAAATAATTAAAAGAGATTATTCTAAAATAAAGCAAATAAACAAAACTAAGATTTGATTAAATTCAGATAAATAAAGATTAAGATTCCAATATCTCCAATTATAAACTATAAAACACTCATCCAATTATCCCAATTATTATGTCTGCTGAATTGTTAACAGGAATTCTTAATTGCCAAAAGTCCTTTTCCAAGTGATCAATTGCCTTCTATTTAACCCAGATTAATCTTGATATATTCCTATGCAAAAAAATTGAATTAAACTCTTTTCAATCTCAATTCCTTATATGTTACATGCGGTGAACAAATATTTCTATTCAATTCACAAACCTAATTATTCACCATGCAAATAACTAAGTCATATGTTATCATGCCCAGTTCTAATCCTAGAATTCCTCTTCCAATTCCTTCTAGAGTAACAAGATAATTATTGGCCAAATAATTAATCAATAAATACAAGACAAGATAAACAATTCACTTTGACACAAATAATTAGAATAAATTAAATAACTAATTTATAGACATAAAAGGTTCAATTGTAATCTTAACAAAAGAGTTAGTTCATAATTAATGAATTGAAACCAAGAATCCACAACTGAATAGACATTAAAAGTTAAAAGTATGATAAGAGAAGAGAATAAAATCTGTTGTCAGCAAATCTGATACTCCCCTCTTGCTCCTGCTCTTGATCTTCAATGATCTCCAAGTTGCTTCAATCTCCAAAACTAATAAGAACTAGGGTTAATGTCTAATCTAATGGAGTGTATCTCTAATCTAATCTATGCAATCTCCCCCTATTTTATGCCTTACATCATGTATTTATAGGTTACAAGCCCAATTTTTAACTTAGGAACAAACCCAATCCAATTTGGAGTCAGAAAAGTGTCAAAATTCTCCCCAAAACGCGTCCAAGCTTGACCAAACTTTTCCTCAGGACCCCGGCGCTGGGCATGGCGCTGAAACACTGCTCCCTAACGCCTCAGCGCTGGGCATAGGCCTAAAATGGGCGCCCCTGCGTTGGCCACTTTTTCAAAAAATTTCTGCTCTGACGTCCTTTGGGAAAATAGCCATAACTTCTTCGTCCGAACTCCGATTTCGATGATTCAAGATGTACCAGAAAGAGGAGACGTAGATCTACAATTTTCATTCTTTGAGTGTTCCGAAATAAGGTCCGGAGAAATACTCAAATTGGCTCTAAAGTGACTGTTGTGTAAATGCCAAGCCGAAAACGCGAATCTGGCCACCCCAAACGTCGATCCAAGTAACTTTTGTTCCACTTCCTACAAAACAACATAAAACATGCATGAATTGACACAAACACTTAAAATTAACCAAAAGATTAAGCTCAAATGCACTCAATTATGAGTATAAAACTCACTCATCAAAGACTTCTACCCATTATTCTTGCTTCATCTTATCATACCAATTTCATTAATGCAAACATGTTACAAGTTCTTACAAGTTCTTCTTAAGTTGACAACTTCATTCATTGCTTATCTTACAACATGACTTAATTACGGCTTATTAATACTTAAGCCCTTTTTATTACTCATTCTTGTCATTCCTTAGCATATAAGTTCTACCATTACCCACTTCTCTATCAATGGAAGAGAAAGAGAGTCATGGTTTAGGATTACTTACCCTTGATGATCACTTGATAACTCTTTAATCTTCTTCTTGCTTCTTGAAATATAAACTCTAGCTTTCCTAACTTTTATAGCTTATTTTCTCAAGCAAATAAGCACTTAAAATGTTGAATGAAATACAACAACCAACAAATGAGCTAGCTCTCCCTCTATTTATAGAAAATCCTAAATGAGGGCATAATAGTCAATAAGACATTCCACCTCCTTAGTAACCTCCTTACTATTCATTACTTAATCCCTAAGTATACTTGCTCTTCACCTTAATTACTTGGCCATCACAACATCTATCCAATACTTGGGCACCACAACACTTGCTCACCACATTATTTACTTGGTTATTACTTAACTTAACCATTAAGTTTACTTGCTCCCTACTTTGGATCATCCATGGCTTGCCCCATGGGTTTAACCTATCCAATAACCCATTGGTAACTTACTTTGGGCTTCTAGCATAATTGGATTAACTTATTCATTGGGCTTGTACTAAAACAAACATCGGCTTGCATTAATTCTATTGGACTTAAACCTTCTTATATTTGGGCCTTATTATAATTTCCATTGGACAATACAATTTCCTACACATTTTACCAAATTCAATACATTTGGATTAAAGCCTCATAACGTATCCTATACGTATTATTATCGTATTCTAACGCGTATACTAATTCATGATATACAATATACCATCATTCATACATACTCGTATAATACCTTGTATCGTACTCGTATTCATTACTTCATATAATACCTATGTATTATACGATCATTGATTACTTCATGAATCGCATTACATTTCCTTCTTGTAAATTATTTTCCCTAATCGTTAGGTTTTAAGTCCGTAGGCGAAAAACTCCGTTTTTCATAACTGAAAAATTATTGGATATTCCATCTCACCTTGATATTCTATCATTATGTATTTCTCGGAAGTTCAAAAATAATTCCCGAGTAGAAATGCGTGAATAATGTTTTTCGAAAAATTTCTTGAAAAACTTTTATTTTCGTCTTGGAAATTCAAACACATTAATTCTATCACGTAGCCAAAATACTACGACGTTCTAACATGTCTAGGTCATAGAATGACCTTCAAATAGCTTACTTCCTTAAATAATCAATTAAATTCATTTAATTCTCATAATTAAATAAAATTTTAATTCTCATAAAAATCCGATTTTTCTCGGGCGTTACATCTCCCCCCCTTAAGTTTTATAGCCTAATGCTTTGATACCAACTGTGATGCCTCCAAATTCGGGTCTCTTCCAACCCGACATATGGTGCTCCACGGTGCTACAGTTCACACAAACATTCAATTGAAATACCTCAAAAGAACGAATATGTCTATATATATATATATATATATATATATATATATATATATATATATATATAGGGAGAGGATCAAGAGTAGAACTCTTATGTAATAGAACTCCCTTAAATAAGAGAATTGTATCAAAACGACGTAGTTTTGATAAGACGCGGTGGCATTTTTGTAAATACCATGCCACCGCGTATTTACAAAAATGCCACCGCGTCTTATCAAAACTACGTCGTTTTGATACAATTCTATTATTTAAGGGAGTTCTACTACTTAAGAGTTCTACTCTTGATCCTTTCTGTATATATATATATTCCAAAACAATACTACCATTCCCCAGGTTCTTTATAACCGTTACATTTTTTCTTGCCATAATACCAAATATTATCATTACAAATCTATACTATTACATAGGTAATCTATAAGCTCGCTTTAGCCTTCCCTTTATCATTGTCGAATCCTCCGGTCCATTCGGTCTAAGCTGCATTCATATGATTCAAGCAAGAGTGACCATAAAAAGCTCAGCAAGTACAACAATTTCATTTTAAAAGCATGCTTGAAACATAGAAATCGTATATCTTTAGTAACTGGATAATAGTTACAAAGTATTATCAATAACTTAAAATAGCATTCATTTTCCTTCAAAACGTTTCACCATAACAATATTCAGTAAAACACTAAATCTAGTCCAAGAGCATGAGCGTTTCATAATTTCATTGAAAAGGACAACCTGACACGAAGTCCGTAAGTCCGGCATATCTTACGAGCACTTCTAGGTGATCAGCCTATAGTACTCTATGTTGATCAACACTACATCCATTAAACGTGTGTACGTTTAAGTTGTGGCAACCTCACGTGCCCATCGAATATTCGATGAAAATACATTTGTTTATTCATGTTCAGGCTTACCTTGAATCCGTATCAACAATTTACGTAGGATAGCGTTAGCAATTCTATATTGAAAGACTTGTAAATAAATCAATCAATTTATCAAGATTAGTCTAGCCGAATTAAAACTGACATCGACTCTTTCTTTGAAACCATACATGCATCTCATAACTTGAATCATTTGAAAACTTGGCTAACACGAAGGTTAGACAAGCGTTTAAGGAAAACTTGCCTTCAGCGTCTGCACAATATAATAACTTTTCCTTTGAGTCTTTACAGTTTCTACAATACATAACCACATAACATACCACATTAGGTTATGAATGAACATACATGGTTCCTAAAGAATCTTACCATTCTTCTCAATCTAATTACTTATTAGAGTTGTTATTATCGGTTTCAGCTTTCCGTTACGTCGTTCTTACTTTCATACACAATTGACTTTCTGTAACCCTAACTGATCATACTTAAGGCTTAATTATATCTTAATAATGTTACATTAAGATCCTTAGTTAAGTGTTAATCATTTACTATTCATGCTCAACATTTAAACATTCTTTACTATCTAAATCTCAAGGCTGGCGTTGCGGCGCCAGTGATCCTTTGTTATGCCGTACTGCGGCATCACTCATTGGGCTAGAAGACCGGACTCGGCGCTGCGGCGCGAGTCCCTTCACTATTTATCGCGCTGTGGCGCCAAACTTCAGTAACTCACAACCCTTTCTGGTGCTGCGGCGTGACTTTCTTGGCCTTGACTGGCGCTGTGGCGCCAGTGCTCAGCACCAAAAAAATTTTGACAGTTAAACCTTTATGTGAGATTCTCGGGCTGGTAACTTCTTCATTATAAGTCTGAATTGGTTCGTTCAAGAGCCTACGGTTCACAAATCACGTACTCTACGTGGTCATGCAAGAATTTTATCTATTTGACTTCGTTTACTAAAAATTCACCTATTAGTCCATTTTTAATGAAAATGATAAACATTCATGGACGTTCAACGCTCGTTTCTTCGTTCTAAGTTGGAATTCGGTCATTCTCAAGTACACAACTCTATAATGTCAAATAAGACTTGTCTCCATTGAAAACCAATGTTTCCAAGCTCAATATCAAAATTCGACTTCCATTTCGAGAATTTCACGAATTCGATGATTATCGTCTAATCGTGTGAATTCTGCAAAAACTTCGGTACTTGAGATTTTTAAACCGTTTTAAATGGATTCATTCCATCCTACTAACATCTTAATATACACACTTCATTAACTTATTTACATGATAAGTTATTACTTGTTCTTTGTGAGTTTTTTGTGTGTAAACCCTAAGGGTCAAACCCTAAGGGTTGGGACAATTGACAAGCTTGCCATTATGATTTCAAGACTAATGACCACAATACCCCTTTTTGTCTCGTTCTTGGAATTATTGCTAGCAAAATCTTGCCAAATCTTGGCAAGTTACTAACCTAGTCTAGCTAGGAGCTAAGAAAAACAACAGCTCTATGCCATTACACATTCACATACATTGTATACAAGTTTATATAAGGATCAAGAGAGAGATTGTCTAAAAGCTAGCTCGTTATTTCCAAACACATAACCAAGACTCTCTCTCTCCACACCCACGAAAATCAGTAGTGTATCAGTCCCTAAATCAAGCCCCACGACTTCCATTAAAAGATCAGTTACCAATAATCAAGAACTTGCTCATAGAAAGGTAAAAACCTAATTTGAAATATGATCTTGAAGGCCATGTTAAATGTTATGATTTTGTGTTAAAACCTGTTGTATGTAGTATATATTAATGATCTGGGTTGCTAGATGTTATATCCATAACATCTAGAGGCTCGAATTTGAAGTTTTTAAAAATCTGGAAAATTTTATTTTTGTTGTCTGAAAATGAACGTCAGACCTCAGATCTCAGTGATCGTTGACGATTTTTGTGTTTTGAAAGTTTATATTTGTAGTCTGCTATGAGATCTTGGAGCTGGAACTTGATTTTGAGTCAGATCTGTTGTAGAGTGAAATATATTAATGGTCAAAGGTCGTTGATCGACCATGAATTTCTAAAATCTGGAAAACCCAGAAACTGTGTGGACAAGTTTTCTGAAAGCCTTTGACCGAATCATTAATTATGACCTTGTTATTTTTGAGCTGATATTTTGATAACCACGTGTTCCTTGTCATGTGTACTACATACTTCGACCATAAGAACACTTTACTAATGACCAGATCCCCTGATTAAAAGAGCTTGAAAGTGGAATCATAACACTGCCTGGGTTTCTGGGTTACCCAGAAAACCCAAGAACTGTCTGACAGTAAGTTTGTGACCCCAGATCTTTCATTATGTTGTTGATTTGTGTTTGTAGTTGTAGGTAGTGTAACGTCCACGAATTTGAAACTCCTAATTAATTAAATATGTGATTTAATTTTTAATGAGTTGGGTTTGTGAGTTTATTTAAACTTTATGTGGTTATGTGAATTTATGAAATGATTAAAGGGAGTCACTAATAGTTATTTAAATTAGTGGACTAACCCTAAGGTTTTTAATATCAAGAAATTGATAGGATTCTTAATGTTTAAATATTCAATTTATTTGAATATAGTAGCAAGAGTTGAATATATTGATTGTAACGAATGTGTTGTTTGAGTTGTGATTCTGAGGACAGAATCCTTATAAGAGGAGAATGATGTAACATTCCATATTTTTAAATGTAAGTTATAAATATTTATTGATTTATATAAATATTTATTGGATGTGTTTATTATTGAATAAGTAATTGTTCAATTTGATTGAGCTGTTTTAGTTAATTATTTATTTGTTAAATAATTAATGTGTTATGTGGATTGAGTTATGTGATTAAGTGATTTATTTAATAAATTGTTATTTCATAAAGTGTGACAAATAACTATGTGATAAAGAGTTATTAAAATAAATTAAAGTCATTTTAATTTAGTTTTGCCAAACAAGGTGTAAGTATATTAATCATTTAAATTTTTAATGGTTTGCCAAACAAAGCCTTATGGCTTTTGAATTTCTTTTGAATTTAAACTATTAATTAAATTAATAAAATATATATAATATATATTATTTTGGGTAACTGCTAAATTAATACGATCATTAGTTGAGCGTCAGTTTTATACGTTTTAGTTTTAAAAGTAAGCGTTGGTTTTAGTTAATATTACGTATATGCTATTTTGGCTTAAGCCTAATCAACATTTGAAGTTGTCTGAGATAGTTGAGAGAGAGACAGAGAGAGGAAAGCTATGAGATTATCATTATCAGTGAACAACAAAGTTTTCAAAAATCAACAAAAAGGTAGGTGCTTATAACCTTAAATTATGTGTATGTAATCATATATGTTTCACGCTATATACTTATTGTGAATTTGATAGTCTGTGTTCTTGAAAGTCGTTCACTCTGTTAAGGTTTTTACCAAAAAATTATATGTAAAACATGTTCTAGAATTGGTTATGATGTTATGTGTTTTTATTGTTATAATTGTTATAGTTAGCACACACACACACACACACACACACACACACACACACACACACACACACACACACACATATATATATATATATGTGTGTGTGTGTGTGTGTGTGTGTGTGTGTGTGTGTGTGTGTGTGTGTGTTGTATGCTAAATTACGATTTAGAAACATATATATATATATATATATATATATATATATATATATATATATATATATATATATATATATATACGAACATATGATTTCATGATAACAAAAATTGTGAACTAATACGCGAATTGAACCTTGTATATGTTAATTGAACTATACATGTTAATTTGTTAGATGTTGGCATACTTGTATTTCAAAGGAATCAAATTTGGTTGATAACAGTGAAAATTTCGTTCACTGTACTTTAGATATCAACAATAGAGTTTTGAGTTTTAACCAAATATTATTTTAGTGATTTAAGTCCTTTAAATTTGTTGTTCAATTGTTGGAAATTGGTATATGGATAATTGTTAGCAATTATGTGTAGTTTATATTAGTTATACATGTTATTTGGGGCAAATTGTTATTACAAATTTAAGACAGTAGCTTTGGCTCTGTTCTTTTTGGTTCTTTGAGTTTCAGCACCCCAGCGTCAAAATTCATGCTCCAGCGCCAAATTTCGCGCCCCAACGCCAAAAATAGGCCAGAAGTTTGCGCCCCAGCGCTGGAATTCGCGCCCCGGCGCTACTGTTCGCGCCCCAGCGCTGGAAAAGTGGTCTGGGTCGGATAGTTTTGACCTCCTGTAGTAAAATGGCCATAACACTTTCATACGAACTCCGATTGAGGTAATTCAAGATGATTCGGAAAGCGGACGACTAGGCCTATAACTTTTATGCTTTAAGGTTTTCAATTTGAAATCGTTATGAAGGGTCAAAATGGCCATCTTTAGGACTGTTGTGTATTTGGAGCCAATCGGAGGGTGTCGGGATGCATGAATGCAAGTGCAACCCTTTGTGTATTAGTATAACTTAATGATAACATCTTGGACATGTAATAGGATGTTGTATCAAGTTGTTAATGTGCATGTGGTGCAATGACATGATCACTTAAGTAGTTGTAATAAAGCTAAAAAGTAATGTTCATGAAAAGATGTGATGTTGTTTAAGCTTAAACTTAGTTAGTAGCTATACTAAGAGTAATAAAGTAACTCATAAAGGTAATGTTAGTGTAACTAATGTGTATTGTCAATACATATGGTATGTGTAGGACTTGGGATGAACGTGAATAGTAATTGTTTAACCTACGCACGAGGCAAGTTCTCTAACTCTACTTTTATAATTGTGCAAGTTTCTAAACCTATCTTTTTACATTAAGCATGTTTTCTAATTCTAAAGCTTCGTTATGCAAAATTCATATGCTATACTTTATTGAGTAAAGTATTTCCATTAAGCAACTTCATTGTATCCAGTTATTCATGATGATACAAGTTTCTCATCTATGCACTTTCGTTGAGATAGTTATTATGATTATGCAAGTTTTCTTAACTCTAAACTTGTTATATTAGCATGCAAGTACCTTTAGTTTATCATTCAAGTTATTATTTGTTGTGCATGCTTGATATTAAATTCTAAGATGTAACCTTAGCTTAATGTTATTCAAAGCAAGGTATGATGTGTTATTCAATAGTTATGCTATTAGATTATCCTAAAGCATGAACTTAGAACGAAATATTTATTCAGTTATGATTATTCAATAACATAGTATTATTATCTTTTATTCAACTAATCCTTAGTTGATGTCCGTTGAATTTCAAATTACCTTGAAGTGTATCCAAACAAAACTATCTTTGGGGCGGACTTGTACTCAAAATAATGAGATGAACAACCCTATTTATAGGGGTTACACTTAGTTTTGTACTTTGCGCTAAAATGTTTGTATACAATACATGTACAAAGGGTTGATCCCCCTAAGTACCTTAAAGTCATTATGGTCGTATGACTGTAAAAGTTTAAGTTGAAAGATTACTTAGAACTGTGGATAAGGTTCGTGGTCATTAAACCCTCAGTGAATGTTTAGATGTTAATAGGACTTATTATTTAGTTGTATTGAGCCCCTGAATGGGCAAGGAATGTTTAAGATGTTAATAGAACCTATTGCTCAGTTCTATTGAGCCCCTGAATGGGCAGAGAATGTAAAAGTTTTTCATTGTTATTTCAAGTGAGCCTTATTTGCTCACTCTTGCTTGTAAAATCCTTACAGCTAAAGATGGAAAGGGTGACGTACCTAGCACCAGTAAAGGAAAGGAAAAGCTGAACAAGTACTGAAGATTTGTAATAGTTTTGATAGTTTTATTATCAGACTTTGGTTTAAAGAATGTAATGAAGTTTATTTAAATTTTCCGTATGAATGATTGTATGTAAAGGTTAGATAACCTGGGAGATATTATTTTATGTAATTCTTGTATGGACAGGTTTATTATTCAATTTTATTTATGATTGGGTAGTTATAAATGAATGTTTTGATTACGTGAACACCAAATCTTGAGGTAATGAAGTACTGAGATTTTGGGGGTGTCACAGGTTGGTATCAAAGCTTTAGGTTATGAACCTTAGGTGGGGGGAAAAGCCTTAGGAAATAACCTTGGAAAAGATAGTGGAGATAACTCTTATCGAGTTTTTAATGAAGAGGTAATAAAACACTTATGTGCTTATGTGTTTATAACTTATGTGCTCGTAAGTGTCGAGTAGAATGATTAATAACTAAAACTTTAAAATTTTGTTGTCAAGATGACTAATATCGGAGAATCCAGTCAGGCTAGGGAGGAGGGACCTCAAATGCCTATAGAGGAGGAGCCTCGCGACATTCAGGTAATTTGGGAACAACTACTGCCACGGGAGGCAGCCCCGTTGGTCACAGTGGTTGAAGATGAGGATGATGATGTGGAGACGGATGAGGAGGATCCCGTAGAGTTGCCACAGGAGGATGAATATAATGAGGACAAGGAGGAGGAGACTCCACTAACCTCGATGGCTGCTCGTATGTATGATGAAGTCTACGACCGTAACGTGGAACTTTAGGACACAGTTGAGGAGTTGCAGGAGATAGTAGCTGAACAACAGACTACAATGACACAGAAGGACGATGACATCCACGATCGAGATGAACGTCTAACTAATGCTGAAGAGAAGCTGATGCAGACTGAAGGAGAGAAGGAACAACTGATCGAGATGGTCGTGGAACTGAAGAAAAAGCTGAATGAAGAAGCTACCAAGAGGGCGAGAGCTGAAGACGCATACGAGGAAGCTTATCAACGAACTGGAAGAGCAGTAAGGGACGCACAAGCAAAGAGGATGAAGATGGAAGAGATGGATAAAGTATTCAATACCGTGATCAATCGAGCTCAAGATCGGGTCATGGGTTATCTAATTCAGTTCAAGACTCTGCCATTATACGTGTTAGATCGCCGAACCATGTTCCGTGTTATGGAAGAAGAGCGTCAAAATGCTACTGATTATCTTAATAGATCATCGTAGGAAATCTGTCTGGTTTGCAAGTAATAAGTGTTAAATAATGTGTAAATCTCGGGTGTTAAGTAACCATGGGATATGAGAATGATGATGTTGTCCTATAACTTTTGTAGTTCAGGAAAGGAATGTAAATGGCAATGATGCTATTATTGTTATGTTTTTCAAAGTTATGATGAACAAATAAAAAGTTATTATTTTATTCAAAAGTGTTATGTGGTTATTTTTTTTATGGAGGCAAGTTAATTAGAAAATACTTAAAGAAGTTGGGTAATAGTCTAATAGATGTTTTTTTTTCTAATAGAAAATGCCTCCCAGACGTGAACCACCCCGTCAGAGAACTAATGCGAGAACTAAGAATAACGATGTTGAGGATAATCCCGTCCAACAACTAGTGACATTACTAACAGGAGCGTTGCAGAATCAACCTCAAAACCAAGGCACAACGTTTAAGGAGTTTAAGGCGGTCGGACCACCTGAATTCAGTGGGTCAATGAATCCGGTTGAGGCACAGACCTGGATTATGGAGATTGAGAAGATATTTGAAGTCGCTAGGGTAGGGGATGAACAGAAGATTGCTTTTGCAATATTCATGTTGAAAGCAGAAGCTAGTTATTGGTGGCAGGCCAATAAAACCCGGGAAGGACCAGGAGTGATGACTTGGGATAGGTTTAAGGAGTTATTCTTCGAGACCTACTGCCCAGAAAGTTCTAAGAGTCAGTTAGAGGTTCAGTTTTTGGAACTAAAGCAGGGAGCGATGACAGTGTCTGAGTATGCCGTGAAATTTAACGAATTGGCGAGGTTTGCGCCATATCAAGTCAGCACAGACGAGCGTAAGGCAAAGAGGCTCGAACAGGGACTGAAGCCCTGGCTGTATAGTAGGGCTTCCCTGTTCCAGTTGAAGACGTTTGTAGGAGTGATGGAGAAGGCTTTACTCGCTGAAGGTGGAGGCGAGGCAGTGACAAAATTCGATCAAGAGCAGAAGAAAAAGAAGAATGAGATGGAAGTGAAGAATGGTAGCGGAGGCAATGGAAATGGCAATAACAACAACAACTTGAAGAGGAAGTGGAACGGAAACAGGGGTACTGGAAACCAGCAGAGTAACCAACAGTTTAGGAAGTTTGAAGCATGTGCTACATACGGGAGGTTTCATAAGGGTGTGTTCTTAATGGGGAAACGTGCATGTTTCAACTGTGGCTAGGAGGGTCACATCGCCTCAAATTGCACCCAACCCAAGAAGAATGTCTGTTTCACATGTGGATCCAAGGATCACTTTGTTCGTGAATGCCCTCAGAAGAAGGTCGGAGAAACAATAAGAAGTAAGGGAGGCATCAGTGGAGGTACTTGGGCCATTGCTGGACCTACAGCGTCAAACAAACCCATAGCCAGATCTTTCAACATGACTGTGCAAGATGTTGTGCAATCAAAAGATTTGGTGTCAGGTATTATCCCAATCAATGATATTAATGCTTATGTATTATTTTATTCCGGTGCTACTTATTCGTTTATATCTGATGAATTTGCTAAGAGGTTAGAATTGCCTAGAGAAGGACTGAATTTCCCTTTGAACATAGAAATTACGAATAGGGAGGTGATTCCTGTTAGGTTTGTATACAAGAACTGTAGAGTGAACATTAAAGGGAATATCCTAATGGTAGATTTAATTTCGATTAGACTCGGGGAATTTGATGTAATTTTGGGAATGGATTGGCTGTTCAAATATGGAGCAGTAATTGATTGTCACAAGAAGTGTGTAAACCTTATGACTCCGTCAAAGGTAGTTTTCCATGGTAGCAAATCACCTAGACAAATGAAATGTATGACGATTATGCAGGCCAAGAAGTTGTTGAGTCAAGGTTGTGTGGGTTATTTGGCTTATATAGTCGATACTCAGAAGAAGGGTGTAAAATTGGAGGAGATACCAGTGGTTAGAGAATTCATAAATGTATTTTCGGAGGATTTGCCAGGACTTCCGCCTGATAAAGAGATTGAGTTCGTAATCGATTTAGTGCCAGGAACTAAACCGATATTGAAGGCCCCATACAGAATAGCTCCGGTAGAAATGAAGGAACTGATGGTGCAACTGCAAGAACTACTGGACAAGAAGTATATTCAACCAATCGTGTCGCCGTGGGGAGCGCCGGTATTATTTGTGAAGACGAAGGACGGATCAAGCATTGATTATAGGGAGTTAAACAAGGTCACTATTAAGAATAGGTATCCGTTACCTAGAATAGATAACTTGTTTGATCAGTTGAAGGGTGCTAAATACTTCTCGAAAATTGATTTGAGAAGTGGGTATCACCAATTGAAGGTAAGAAAGGAGGATATACCTAGAACGACATTCAGAACTCGGTACGGACATTACGAGTTTCTAGTGATGTCTTTTGGTTTAGCAAATGCCCCTGTCGCGTTCATGGATTTGATGAACAGGGTATTTAAACCATTCTTAGACAAGTTCGTAGTGGTGTTTCGACGACATTCTGGTGTATTCCAAAACCCAAGAAGAACTCGTGGAACATTTACGTCTGACATTGGAGACACTAAGAAAGGAAAATTTGTATGCAAAATTCTCTAAGTGTGAATTTTGGCTCGATCGTGTACAATTTTTGGGTCATGTGATTGACAAAGATGGGATTTCAGTAGATCCATCGAAAGTGGAAGCTGTAATCAATTGGGAACAACCAAGGACACCTTCGGAGGTGAGGAGTTTCTTGGGGCTGGCCGGTTATTATAGAAGATTTATACAAGATTTTTCCAAGATAGCCACTCCGTTAACAAATTTGACACGAAAAGCTGTGAAATTCGTTTGGACGGAAAAGTGTGAAGAGAGCTTCCAAGATTTGAAGAAGAAGCTAAGTATGGCACCTGTGTTAACCCTGCCAGATAATACAGGAAATTTTGTGGTGTATAGTGATGCCTCACACAAAGGATTGGGTTGTGTTCTTATGCAAAACGGCAAAGTTATTGCCTATTCATCAAGACAACTGAAGGATTATGAGAAAGGTTATTCGACTCATGATTTAGAATTGGCTGCAGTGGTATTTGCTCTCAAGATATGGAGACATTATCTGTATTGTAAGACCCCAAATTATTAATAAATGAAATTTAATTTCCTCTATTTATTATTTTGAAATAGTAAGGGTTGATTTGATTAATGTGGTTAGTTATGGGTGAAATGCGTAAATATTTTAAATAAGCAAGTGGTTATAAAATATTCATTGTTGTCGGGGAATATTCGCTTGGTCGTGGAATATTCTTACTGTCGGAGAATATTTGTATGACGGCGCAGTCTTTTGTGGGCCCCATAACGGAAAGCGATTGGATGACAAAAATGACAAAAATAAGTTGTTTATAAATAGCGGCGTAGTTGTTACCGTTAATACTGTTGGAATACCCGGTGGTTAAAGCACAGTAATACGCGTTGTTGCACAGTAGCACACGGTATTGCACCAATTATTGATTCTTACGTAAGAAGGCGCTACTCAATAATTGTTACAGTAATTACTGTTCAATATTGTATTTTATTGATTCAATAATTGTTGCGTTGATATTTTATATTACTGTTGTTTTAATAATTGTCACTACACAGTAATTTCTATTATTGGAACAATAATTCATATTATCTAAATAATATTATTGGATAACATTATTGGCAATGTCTAGAAAGTTCTGTCTAAGGAGAGGTTTGGTCATCTAATTGCGCGTCAGTAAGGAGAGATCCTTATTGGAAAGCCCCCTCTTTCCTGGGAACGGCCTGGTTGCCAGTACTGTGATTCTGTAATATTATTTGTGTATAATTAATTATTGATTTATATGATGAGAAAAATATTGATTTTATGTGGATATAGATGGAGAAAATTTTTAATGTGACAATTGTTGAAAATTAATATTTTATCTTTTTCTGATAAAATAATTTATTTAAATATATTATTTTAATAATATATTAATGGTGATATTTTTATAATGAATGTGGAATATATGAGTATATGAGGAGGAAGAGTATTTTTGTGGTATTAAATGATTAACACATATTTTGTGTGTTGGTGGACACAATTCTTGACCGAAAATTTATTATTGACTATAAAATCGTCCGTTTGTGGATTTCGGTCAATTTCTGTTTGGAAATTGGAAAAACTTTCTTCTGTAAAGTTGTAGAGAATTGAATTTTCTATAAAAACTCGCGAGATTCGAATTTTCTGATAAAAGTGCTATTTATTATGAATTATTGAAGTTCCGAAGTTCCGAAATAATTGATTTTTGGAAGTTTTAATTATTTTTATTAAGAAAAACGTTTTTGACATTTGAGTGGCACATGTTAATGGTGTAAATCAGCTGATGTAGTGTGCTAAGGAAATTAAGAAAATTATATTATTAATTTATTAAATTTTCTGCTTTGGTGTTCTAAGCATTTTCCTATAAATAGGGTGCTTAGGTTAGAATTAAAAATCACACCAGAAACACAAGTTTCTCTCTATTTCTCTCTCTATATCGAGCGTATTCTTGTGAGTATTTGATACTTTGAGTATTGCTATACGGTGCAAGTTTCCTTCAGCACTATATCTAGTATTCCAGTCAGAAGTACCGTATTTCCGAGGTAAGGGATGTTATTTCTTCTTAAATGATATTATTTTCTTCAATATCATTATGCCGAAGTATTGATCTGAATTTTTATCAAATTTGGAACTTTTCATGTCGGGGTTACTATTCATGAGTTACTATTCACGAGTTACTATTCATGAGTTACTATTCACGAGTTACTATTCACCGAAAAATGAAAATTTCTTCTTTTCGTCCAAAATATCTATTCTGGATACTAGCTTTGATTGTATCCATGTTTTGATCATTCTTGAATTTTACTTCACTATGATTGTTTATGAGGTATTTTTGGACATGGAATAGCTGAAATACGAATCCTTAATATTTACTCTTTTGTTTCACTGGATTCGTTTTCTCTAACATATTTTTCATCATCCTCAGTCCTAAATGATGATGTTACTGAATATCTTTGGCCTGTAGTGCAAAGATTGATGATTTTATGATGAATATCTTTGGCCCGTAGTGCAAAGATGAACAGGTGTTGAGATGAACATGATCGACTGGTGATACAAATGAATATCTTTGGCCTGTAGTGCAAAGATGAATATTTGATTAAAGATGGTTATTGATTGTTGTTACAGGGATAAAATATTGATGATGGACTTTTAAATCTTAAAAGATAGTAGAACTCATTCTCTACTTGACTCTTCTAATGGTTTGCTGTTTCCGCTGCAGTTATTGATTTAAAACTTGTTGTCTATTGTATTCTATTAGATTTTTTCCTGTTGAAGACTAACGATAATTTGTTGTATATTATCTTAGTCATAATATTCTTTACTGGGCTAGTTGAGCTCACCCTTTTCCTTGTTGTTCCATTTTCTTCTCAGGAGGCGAGAATGTAGCGAGTACTAGTCGGGGTGTAGAATGATGGTTCAAGACAGTTGTTTTAGTAGTCCTCACTATTTTATAAAATTGTGTATCAATAAGTATAATGAGTTCTTAATTGAGTATGAATACTGTCTAGATGACAATATTTGTATTTAAACTCACAGTATATGTGTTGTCGTATTTTGCACGACAATTGTAATAATAAAGTTGTAGTTATTTTCTGTACCATGTATTTGGCGACTCAGAATGGGTTGGATGGATTGGACCTATTTTGGGGGCGTCACAGTTGGTATCAGAGCTTAGGGATATGATCTCTGGCGGAGATCGGGGAATAGAACTAGGAGGGGAGAGACGAGTAAATCCTTCGCTAGTGTGTCCTACCTAAGCTTATTTGTTGGTCGGTCATAATATAGGGGTATTATGTGATTTGTTAATTTGTTAAATTAACCCTTGTTTATGGCAGTATTTGAGAATGTCGATTGAGAATGTTAACAGTGGAGTAAATGAGACCGTGGAGACACCTTTGCTCACCAACGAGGAGAACGTGCAACAGGCTGGCAATATTCCTCCTGTAAACAACACCAATGAGCAGATGATGAACGATGGGATGTTTAGAAGCTTTTTGCAGTTCATGTAAAATTAGACGAGGAAGACTCGTGTACAGAATACGGGTGGAAATGATAGCAACGCGCGGTTTGTCACAGCCAAGCAGTTCAAAGAGTTGGGATCACCAAAATTCTGGGGAAAGCCGGATCCGATTAAGGCGGAGACGTGGGTCAAGCAAATTACCAAGATATTCGATGTCTTGGGATGCACGGAGGAACAGAAGGTTCCATTCACCACCTTTATGTTCCGTGGCGAGGCAGACTACTGGTGGGAGTATGTGAAGCGTACCCATCCAGCCGCACTCAACATGTCTTGGGAGACATTTCAGAAACTATTCAATGACAAGTACTTTCCTGAAATTATTCGTCATATGAAGGAGGTAGAGTTTATTAGACTGGAGCAGAATAACATGACGATGTCCCAATACGAGGCGAAATTTGCAGAGTTGTCCAGGTTTGCACCTCATTTGGTAGAGAATGAAGAACGTATGACGCGGATGTTTCTGAGAGGTTTGAAACCCGGCATACGTCAATATCTCATTTCTCATAAATTTTCTCTCTATTCAGATGTTGTCAACAGGGCTCAATTATTAGAGCAAGATAGCGAGTATGGTCAATCGAGGGACCACAACCAGGATTATACCGGTGACAGCAGTCATCAGAACAACGATAACCAGTGGAGAAAGAAGAATACGGACAAGAACGACAACCACTCTGGTGGTAATCGTGGCCATGAGAATAGAAGAAGCGAGTCGGGAGGAGATTTTAAAAAGAGGAGATTTAACAATGACAATACAAAGACGTCAACACCAACAGCAACTGGTTCCAAGGGAGGAGAACGACCACCGGTCATATGCTATAAGTGCGGAAAAGAAGGACATATCAGCTCAAACTGCCCACAACAGTTTAAGGTATGTTATAACTGTGGAAAGGAAGGACATATCTCTCGAGATTGCACTGTAGCGAAACCAAGTCCAACGGGGGTGGTGACTCAAAAAGTTGTCCCAGAAAAGTTAAAGTCAACGGTTCCTGGAAGAGCGTTTTTCGTGACTGGTCAGAATGCGAGGAACCCGATCGAAGTTAGCACGGGTTAGTTAATTTTAAATTTTTACGAAGTCTATACCTTATTAGATACCGGTTCTACCCATTCATTTATCTCTCCTGCTTATACTCAACGTTTAAAATTGACTCCGGAGAAAATTAGACTTTGACTTATCTGTTGAAACTTCGTTAGGAGAAACTTTCGTTACATCCACTGTTTATAAATCTTGTTTGATCCAAGTTGGCACCATCACATTACCTGTTGACCTTATCTCTTTAAAGATACTTGCTTTTGATGTGATTTTAGAAATTGATTGGTTAACTAGTCATCATGCCAAAATTGATTGCTTTCGTAAGGTTGTTAGTCTTCATATTCCTAAGCAACCAAACCATTGAAGTCAAACTCTTTCATATCAAGCCGTAAAGTCATTCGTTTATTGAAAAACGGATGTCAAGTTTTCTTAGCTATGTTATGGACTTGAACAAAAATACGTCAGATTTGAATGATATTTCTATTGTTAGTAAATCCCTGACGTATTTCCTGAAGAATTTCTTGGCTTACTCCCAGAGCGTGATATTGAATTTTGTATCGACTTTGAACCCGGTACAAAACCCATTTCTAAAATCTCATATCGAATGGCTCCTATTGAACTTCAGGAGTTAAAAACCCAACTATAGAAGTTGATAACCGAGCCTTTATCTGGTGACTTCCTTTGTGGAATGCACTGAAGCCAGACTCTCCGTAGGGGATACCATATTCGTGTGGTAGTAAACTGATAGGTGTCATTGTGACGTGCTATCCAAGATTGGGATATGAGTCACAGTTGAGAGCAACCTAAGTCAGTAATCGAAATACGTAGCTTTCTAGTTATTATCGGAGATTCGTAAAAGGATTTTCTCGAATCGCTACTCCATTAACTCAGCAGACTCGAAAAGATACAAACTTCGAATGGACCGAGGAATGCGAGAAGAGCTTCCAAGAATTCAACATGCGACACCGACGTTGGCTCGAGCTGTTGAAAGATTTCGATCACACCATTCAATACTATCCTAGAAAAGTAAACGTGGTAGCTGACGCATTGATCGTATGCGAGTACGAGTGCTATATTGTTCAACACAAAGACCTATTTTGTATAATTTATAAATGATAGAGATAGAGTTAATGACTCTAGGGACCCACGTGATGATATACGAGTAAAATTAACTTTAATCGATAACGTTAAAGCCACTCAAGCTACAGACCTGGAGCTGATGAATATAAAGAAGAAGGTGCAAGAATGTGTTATTCTAGAAGTAAGAGTCGATGAAGAGAAGAAAGCTCAAGCCTTCAATTTATTTGAAATCCTCGATCGAGTAGGAACTGTGACCTATAGACTCGCCTTAACGCTAAGTATGTCACGTGTTCATAACGTTATTTACGTATCGATGTTACGTAAATATGTGGACGACCCGAACCACGTTATTGAGTTAGAACCAAACGAGATAGCTGAAGATTTAACGTACGAAGAGGTACCTGTCAAGATCTTGGATAGGAAGGAGCATGTCCTACGCACGAAGGTCTTACCACAAGTTAAAATTTTGTGGAGAAACCATGCTATTGAGGAAATGACCTGGGAGTTGGAAACGGAAATAAAAGCGAGGTATCCTCATCTTTTCGAAACACCAGGTACGTATGTCAATTTCGGGGACGAAATTTCATAAGGAGGGGAGGTTGTAAGACTCCAAATTATTAATAAATGAAATTTAATTTCCTCTATTTATTATTTTGAAATAGTAAGGGTTAATTTGATTAATGTGGTTAGTTATGGGTGAAATGCGCAAATATTTTAAATAAGCAAGTGGTTATAAAATATTCATTGTTGTCGGGGAATATTCGCTTGGTCGTGGAATATTCTTACTGTCGGAGAATATTCGTACGACGGCGTAGTCTTTTGTGGGCCCCATAACGGAAAGCGATTGGATGAAAAAAACGACAAAAACAAGTTGTTCATAAATAACGACGTAGTTGTTACCGTTAATACTGTTGGAATACTCGGTGGTTAAAGCACAGTAATACGCGTTGTTGCACAGTAGCACACGGTATTGCACCAATTATTGATTCTTACGTAAGAAGGCACTACTCAATAATTGTTACAGTAATTACTGTTCAATATTATATTTTATTGATTCAATAATTGCTGCGTTGATATTTTATATTACTGTTGTTTTAATAATTGTCACTATACAGTATTTTCTATTATCGGAACAATAATTCATATTATCTGAATAATATTATTGGATAACATTATTGGCAATGTCTAGAAAGTTCTGTCTAAGGAGAGGTTTGGTCATCTAATTGCGCGCCAGTAAGGAGAGATCCTTATTGGAAAGCCCCCTCTTTCCTGGGAACGGCCTGGTTGCCAGTACTGTGATTCTGTAATATTATTTGTGTATAATTAATTATTGATTTATATGATGAGGAAAATATTGATTTTATGTGGATATAGATGGAGAAAATTTTTAATGTGACAATTGTTGAAAATTAATATTTTATCTTTTTCTAATAAAATAATTCATTTAAATATATTATTTTAATAATATATTGATGGTGATATTTTTACAATGAATGTGGGATATATGAGTATATGAGGAGGAAGAGTATTTTTGTGGTATTAAATGATTAACACATGTTTTGTGTGTTGGTGGACACAATTCTTGACCGAAAATTTATTATTGACTGTAAAATCGTCCGTTTGTGGATTTCGGTCAATTTCTGTTTGGAAATTGGAAAAACTTTCTTCTGCAAAGTTGTAGAGAATTGAATTTACTATAAAAACTCGCGAGATTCGAATTTTCTGATAAAAGGGCTATTTATTATGAATTATTGAAGTTCCGAAGTTCCGAAATAATTGATTTTTGGAAGTTTTAATTATTTTTATTAAGAAAAACGTTTTTGACATTTGAGTGGCACATGTTAATGGTGTAAATCAGCTGATGTGGTGTGCTAAGGAAATTAAAAAAATTATATTATTAATTTATTAAATTTTCTGCTTTGGTGTTCTAAGCATTTTCCTATAAATAGGGTGCTTAGGTTAGAATTAAAAATCACACCAGAAACACAAGTTTCTCTCTATTTCTCTCTCTATATCGAGCGTATTCTTGTGAGTATTTGATACTTTGAGTGTTGCTATACGGTGCAAGTTTTCTTTAGTATTATATCTGGTATTCCAGTCAGAAGTACCGTATTTCCGAGGTAAGGGATGTTATTTCTTCTTAAATGATATTATTTTCTTCAATATCATTATGCCGAAGTATTGATCTGAATTTTTATCAAATTTGGAACTTTTCATGTCGGGGTTACTATTCATGAGTTACTATTCACGAGTTACTATTCATGAGTTACTATTCACGAGTTACTATTCACCGAAAAATGAAAATTTCTTCTTTTCGTCCAAAATATCTATTCTGGATACTAGCTTTGATTGTATCCATGTTTTGATCATTCTTGAATTTTACTTCACTATGATTGTTTATGAGGTATTTTTGGACATGGAATAGCTGAAATACGAATCCTTAATATTTACTCTTTTGTTTCACTGGATTCGTTTTCTCTAACATATTTTTCATCATCCTCAGTCCTAAATGATGATGTTACTGAATATCTTTGGCATGTAGTGCAAAGATTGATGATTTTATGATGAATATCTTTGGCCCGTAGTGCAAAGATGAACAGGTGTTGAGATGAACATGATCGACTGGTGATACAAATGAATATCTTTGGCCTGTAGTGCAAAGATGAATATTTGATTAAAGATGGTTATTGATTGTTGTTACAGGGATAAAATATTGATGATGGACTTTTAAATCTTAAAAGATAGTAGAACTCATTCTCTACTTGACTCTTCTAATGGTTTGCTGTTTCCGCTGCAGTTATTGATTTAAAACTTGTTGTCTATTGTATTCTATTAGATTTTTTCCTGTTGAAGACTAACGATAATTTGTTGTATGTTATCTTAGTCATAATATTCTTTACTTGGCTAGTTGAGCTCACCCTTTTCCTTGTTGTTCTATTTTCTTCTCAGGAGGCGAGAATGTAGCGAGTACTAGTCGGGGTGTAGAATGATGGTTCAAGACAGTTGTTTTAGTAGTCCTCACTATTTTATAAAATAGTGTATCAATAAGTATAATGAGTTCTTAATTGAGTATGAATACTGTCTAGATGACAATATTTGTATTTAAACTCACAGTATATGTGTTGTCGTATTTTGCACGACAATTGTAATAATAAAGTTGTAGTTATTTTCTGTACCATGTATTTGGCGACTCAGAATGGGTTGGATGGATTGGACCTATTTTGGGGGCGTCACATGTATGGAGAAAAATATGAGATCTACACAGACCACAAAAGTCTGAAGTATATTTTCACTCAGAAGGACCTGAACATGCGTCAGAGGAGATGGATGGAATTGATAAAGGATTACGATTGTGAGATCTTTTATCATCCGGGCAAAGCGAATGTGGTTGCAGATGCTTTCAGCAGGAAAGGTCGGGAGAAATTAATGCTGATAACAACTCAGGAGGAGCTCATTTCAGCAATGACAAAGTTAGAACAAGAAATCAAATTTCCACAGGAATCCGACGGACGACTATTTCAGCTAGAAGCAAGTCCAACTTTACTGAACAAGGTGAAAAACGCTCAGTTACAAGATGAAGAATGTGGAAAAATTAAAGAGAATATGGTTGATAGTAGCAAAACGAAATACAAGGTCGACACCGAAGGATTACTACGGTACGAGGTAAGAATCTGGGTTCCAGCAACACCAGAACTGAGAAATGAAATCTTGACCGAAGCTCATAGCTCAAGATATTCGATTCATCCAAGAAGCACGAAGATGTATCAAGATTTACGCCGACATTTTTGGTGGCTGAATATGAAAAGGGATGTTGCAGAATGCAGGGCTAAATGTTTGACATGTCAAAGAGTAAAAGCCGAACATCAAAAGACCCAGCGGATTACTTCAACCGTTGGAAATACCGGAATAGAAATGGGAGCATATCACGATGGATTTTGTGGTGGGTCTTCCAGCTACTCAGAGAGGATGTGATGAAATTTGGGTGATAGTGGACAGACTGACAAAATCAGCGAACTTTTTACCAATAAAGATTTGGTTTAATCTTGATCAGTTGGCAAGATTGTACATCAAAGAGATCGTTTCGAGACATGGAGTGCCAGTGTCAATTGTGTCCGATAGAGACCCACGATTCACGTCAAACTTCTGGAAGAGACTACAAGAATGCATGGGAACTCAATTGCGAATGAGTACGGCTTATCATTCACAAACAGATGGCCAAAGCAAACGAACGATCCAGAAATCGGAAGATATGCTGAGAGCATGCGTCATGGATTTCAAAGGAAGCGGGGAAGAGCAATTACCGTTGGTGGAATTCGCCTACAATAATAGTTATCACGCGAGCATCGGCATGCCGCCTTACGAAGCGTTATACGGCAGAAAGTGCAGAACTCCACTGTGCTGGGATGAAGTTGGTGAATGTCAACTACTAGGACCAGAATTAGTGCAACAAACTGTTGAGGTTATCAAACTCATCAGGATAAGATTGGTAGCAGCTCAAGATCGACAGAAGAAGTATGCTGATTAACACAGGCAAGATCGTGCATTTGACGTAGGAAGCTATGTATTCCTAAAAGTTTCTCCTTGGAAGGGAAAAATTCGTTTCGGTAAAAAGGGAAAACTAAGCCCGAGGTTTATTGGACCCTTTGAAGTGCTGCGAAAAGTTGGAGAGGTAGCTTACGAGGTAGCTCTACCTCCAGAGTTGGAAAGCATTCATAATATTTTTCATATTTCGGTGTTACGACCATATAAACTCGATTACAATCACGTGATCGAGTACGAACCGTTGCAGTTCGAGAAATATTTGTCTTATGAAGAGGTTCCTATCCAGATTTATAATCTGAGGACAGAAGCATCAATTATAGTATACCTAAAGCAATAGCCACAGCTGCACCCCTGAACTGGGTTAGTAAGTCCTTGCTCTCTGACGGGTCTCCATAGTTCTCAGTCCAGGATGACATTATAATGGCCATACCAATTGCAAGAAATCATGCAGCATCATCAAAGGGTGTAATAGGCCCGAGATTAAGGGTATCAACTAGCAGATTTCCAAACAACCCAGAGATTATAGCAACAAGACCATTTCCAAGAAATATAGCCTTGGAGAAAGTTAGCGAGAGCCATTGTAGATCAAAGTTCCTCTATAGAAACAAGAAGAAAACAAGGATCAACATTCATCATCAAAATGGGGAGGTAGACTACGTGACTAGTTCTACCTGTTAAGACTCGCTAGTTCTCTTCATACTGGAAATAACAAAAGATAGATAAGAAATACAATGAAAGTATGAAATAGGTAAGAAGTAATAATATCAGAAAGAAAACATAAGACAGACAACATCCTATGAATTACTATCTAAGTCTATTAATTACTCTCTAAAGGTAGGATCACCCTCCCTCAATGTCCTCTGAATTACTATCAAAGTCTTTATTGCAACCTGTTAACAATCACAAGGAATAAAAAAGTATAATTCCAGCTTCAATATAAATTATGAAGTTGATATATAAGCATTTTCTTATTTCTGTGTACTCTAGCTTCAATATAATTCCCCTTTTCTGAAAAAAAGTATATCTAATCCTATCTTTTCTACCATAACCAAACCTTCCATCTACCTGGGGTTTCCCTTTTATCATAACCAAGAGAGAAATTGGGGGTTCTTGTTTTCAGTTGTATAATAAAAATTAAAACACAAACAATATATTACAGTCAACAAGTAAGAAAGTACTCCCTATAAGTATAACTCAGTAGGAACAATTCTGAGCTACTTTTAATTTTTTTTCTTAAAATATAGAAATTATTACAGTTTATTTAGTCAATTACGATAGTGAAATTTTCAACGAAAATAAATTGAAAACCTGGTGATTTCACGGTCGATACCACTGGTGGATTCGGTGCTGATGCAAGTGATATCGTTGAGAGGATGAAGAGGTAAAGGATTCTGCAAATGGCTGGCCTCTATTCTCTGAAATATCATTTCTTAAATCAAATTTAACCATCCTCTCATCCATGTTATCCATCCCAATCCCTCTTTCTTCTTCACAGTACCGGCCTCTCTCCTTCCACCGATTTCTATCTTTAACAAATCTATAAAGGTTTGATTTACTGCACAAAAAATTGAAAGAATTAAACAAAAAAAAATAAACCCTAAATTTTGCTCTAACATATCGATTAGCAAATAATAGATTAAGAGAAAGTAAAGATCGAGGATTGTGTCCTCATCTTCTTTACCGGTAGTGATGATGACTGCTTCTAGCCTTACTATCAGAGCAACTTGTGCTCCGGTATCTTCATCTTTGTTGGCAACATTTTCTTCCTCTTTTCTTTGCTCTGAATCGTTGCTGGCCATTTAGGGGTTGGGTAAAATAATTTTATCTTATTAGATTTACGGTTGGGTATATGAGAGATTTAGGGATGGCTGAGATTTAAAGGACTTGAGAGGGAGTTTTTGGGAAAAAAATTAGTATACTGATAGCTTTAGCTAAGACTTCAGTTTTTAGAGCCTGAAAATAATGGAGGGAGTAAATTCAGTTTGTAGCAAAATTCCCATTAGCTACGACCAAATAAAAGGCCTCAGTATAGGGCATTTTTTATGTCTATAGCGTTGGTCAAGCAGCGACCCTCGTAATAGAGCTCTGTTTTCTCTCTATACAGACGGCCAGTCCGTGACCGTTTCTATAGACACCCTATACCGACGGTTCCGTCCTGACCGTCGCTATAGCTCGTCGCTATAGATTAAATTTCTAGTAGTGTCTACTTTAATCTAATATGGAAATTAAAGAGAAGAAAGCAATAGTAGCTACGTGATCCCCCAAGGGGTGGAAGCCTCTCATGTTGAAAATACGTCTTTCTTTAAGCCCTAATTGAACCCCCCCTCCAAGTTACGCTCTCATTTACTCTTTAGTGAAAAAGTAAGCTCTAGTCAACTTCAGAAGTGGCGCGGCAGCGCTGGAAATGGCCTGGAGTTGGGCGAGCCCGCGTTAAAGTATCAAAATGCATAATTTTTGTCTAGGGACTGGCGTGGCCGCGCAAGAATTCGCGCGCCCGCGCTGCTAGTTTTCTGCTCCAGTGTCCTCTGGTAAAACAGCCATAACTTTTGATGTGAGAGGAGTTACGAGGCCTGCCACATATCAAATCGAAGCTCTCGATGAGCTCTAAAACTTTCATTCTTTGATAATTAGGAAATAATGGACGGATGAAGGCTGAAATTTGGTTGGAAGTGACAGCTCTGCAAATGGCCAACCAAAATATTGAAGTTTAACGTCCGTTGGTACAAATGTCATAACTTTTGCATCCGAACTCCGATTAGAATGATTCAAAATGTTCTGAAAAGCTAAGAAGATGCTATACAACATAATCAAATTTTCAAGCCGAGAACATGAAATGAACATAAAGCCCAAATGATGTCCGGATTGCTTTTCCTTGTATTTTCATTCCAATAGTCGCTCACATCGTTCCCAAGCATAAGATCTACAAAATAAACACAAAATGCATGTAAAGTAACTAAGAAACATGAGTATAAGCAACTAATTCAAGTAATAGATACTGGATACGTAAGTATAAAACCTACTTATCAACACTCCGCTTGTGCTTTTTCTATCTATTTGACAGCCTGCATAGTCAGCATATGAGTAACCCATTAGATCAAAATTGTCACATTTTGGGTAAAATAATCCTAAATTTGTAGTACCACTCAAATAATTAAATATTCGTTTAACAGCTTGTAAGTGTGATTCTTTGGGTTTGGCTTGAAAGCGAGCACATAGACAAACACTGTACATTATATTAGGTCTAGAAGCAATTAGATATAGTAAGGATCCCATCATACCTCTATATCATGTTACTTCTACATCCATACCTTTGTCATCTGGTGTGAGTTTTATTGCTGTACTCATTGGTGTGGTCTTTGAATTTGAGTTGTCAAAACCGAATCTCTTGAGTAGTTCTTTTGTATACTTGGTTTGATGAATGAAAATACCTTCTTGATTTTGTTTGATTTGAAGGCCCAGAAAGTAATTGAGTTCTCCCATTAAGCTCATATCAAACTCCTTGCGCATGCATTTGGAAAACCACTCACAAAGAAAATTATTAGTAGCACCAAATATTATATCATCTACATATATTTGTACAATAATGATATCTTTATTTTGACGTTTAATAAATAAAGTAGAGTCGATTTTACATCGTATGAAGCCATTTGATAGGAAGTACTTACTTAATCTCTCATACCAAGCTCTTGGGGCTTGCTTGAGCCCATGTAGTGCCTTCTTTAGTTTGTATACGTAATGTGGTAACTTGCCATGCTCAAATCCAATAGGTTGTTTTACATAAACTTCTTCATTTATGTAACCATTGAGAAAGGCGCTTTTGACGTCCATTTGGTGTAGTTTGAATTTTCTAAAACAAGCAAATGCTAATAATATTCAAATGGATTCCAAACGGGCTACAGGGGCAAATGTTTCTTCATAATCCATTTCTTCTTGCTGATTATACCCTTGAGCTACTAATCTAGCTTTATTTCTTGTAACTATTCCATACTCGTCAAGTTTGTTTTTGAATACCCATTTAGTTCCAATAATGGATACATCTTTTGGAGGAGGCATCAACTCCCAACCTTGACATCTTTCAAATTGTTGCAGCTCTTCTTGCATTGCTAGTAGCCAATTTTCATCAAGTATGGCTTCTTTGGCGTTCTCTGGTTCAATCTAGGAAAGAAATGCTGAGAAAGCACACATATTTTATTCTTTTCTTCTTGTAGTAACTCCTTCATTTATGTTCCCAATGATGTTATTGGGAGGATAATTTTTTATGTATCTTGCTGATTTTGGAAGTTGAATGTCATGGATCACTTCTTCAGTAGTTTCTGAATTATGGTCTTGTTGTTAGTTCATTTCAGCTCGCTGGATATGTTCCTGATTTTCATATTTAGCTTGCTGGACAGGTTCCTGTTCCTATTGTTCTTCTAATCCAGCTTGATGGATCGGTTCCACAGTCTTGCTATTTTGCTTTATGTGGTAAGCTGGATTCGTAGCAGTCTTTAAATTTCCTGCATCTTCCTCTCTTTCTTTTAGAATATCATGGTTAGATTAATTAAATTTGATATGTATAGATTCTTCGATACACATCTTTTGCACATTATAAATGCGATATACTCTACTATTTAATTAGTAGCCAATGGATATTCCCTCATATGATCTAGCATCAAACTTGCCCAAGTTCCCACTAGTGTCAAGAATAAAACATTTAGATCCAAATACTTTGAAATAGTTTATATTAGGAAGTCGATTATTTAATAATTCCAATGGTGTTTTCAGAATAATTGGACGGATTAGCACTCTATTTAGTACATAACATGATGTGTTTACAGCTTCAGCCCAAAATATCTTTAGAAGTTTACTTTCTTGAATTAGGGTTCTAGTTGTTTCTTGTAATGTTCGATTCTTCCTTTCTACCACTCTATTTTGTTGGGGAGTTATAGGTGCTGAGAATTCATGAGTAATTCCTTTTTGATTACAAAATATAATAAAATTCTTTTGAAATTCAGTACCATGATCACTTCTGATTTTTATAAGATTAAGACTATATTTTGTTTCCAAGTTTCTAATTAGTTTTTCAAATTCTTTAAATGCCTCATATTTTGTTCAAAGAAATAGTACCCATGTGTATCTAGAAAAATCATCGACTATCACAAATGCGTAAAATTTACCATTTAAGCTAGCATGCCTTTCAGGTCCAAATAAATCGAGATGGAGTAATTGTATGGGAGAAGAAGTTAATACCATGTTCTTGGCTTTGAATGATGTTCTTACCTGTTTTCCAAGTTGACAGGGCTCGCATATACCTTTCTTCTCGAAGTTCATTTTGGGTAATCCTCTCACTAGGTTCTTTGATGACAACTTTTTGATTAGGTTCATATGAACATGTCCCATCCTTCTATGCCATAGATTTGCTTCATCTTAAATAGTTGCAAGACATAATTCTTCCTCCTGTTGCTCAAAATCAAGAGTATATATATTTCCTTCTCTTTGGGCAACTAAAGTACCATTGTTATAACATCTGAAATTGTACATTTATCTTCTTCAAAATTTACTTGATCTCCATCATCCATTAATTGACTGACATTGATAAAATTAAATTCTAGACCATTAACAAGATGAAAATTATTAATGTTAACCTTACCATTACCGATTTTACTTTTCCCGATTATTTTACATGACCATTTATCACCGAACGTGACAGTTCCATGTTTCTTTTTGACATTTAGTTCCACGAACTTAGATTTGTCACCTGTCATGTGGCTTGAGCATCCACTATCAAGGATCCACTTTTGAGGTGACACTTTTTCTTTGAAACATGCCTGTTTAAGAAAAATGCAATTTATATTTTTGGTACCCATATCTTTTTGGGTTTACTTGTGTTAGTTGAAATCAAATCCTTTTTCTTTATCCATATTTCTTTACTTCGATTGTTATTTTTCTTCTTTGAACAATTTATCTCTAGATAACCTTTAGTGCCATAATTTTTGCAAGTAGTGAAAGGTGTACAGTAATTTAATTTAAATAATGATTTAGATTTAAGCATTTCAACTTTTTTTCTATGTACCAGATTATAACCAATTCCTTGTTCATCACAACTTGGTCTTTGTTTCCCTAACATGACATTTAAATTTTCTTCACCATGAACAAATTTAGCTAGAGAGAGTTTTAGGGATTCTATTTCCTTTTGAAGTTCATTGGTCTTACGATTGATTTCACTTTGTGGAATTGGCTTGTCTAGCAACTTCAAAGAATTTATAAGTACCAAAAATCGTGTTTGAGCCATTTTGATTGTTTCGTCTCTTTCTAGTGTGAACATTTCGTAGTCATGCATTAGCATACTTAGCTTAACTTCTCGTACTTTGGAAGTTCCTTCATAACTTACCACTAGGGTAACCCATATCTCCTTTGATGTGTTGCATGAAGAGACTTTATCTATTTCGGATTGCACTATGATGCTGAGAAGAGTGTTCATTGCTTTTGAATCGTATGAAACCATGTATGTTTCGGTTGAGTCCATTTCGAGTAGAGTTTTTGGAGTGCCATCATCTTTCCTTGGGATCACTCGTCCATTCTCTACCACCCACCATTCCCATGGGTCTCGCTTAAGATGTATCCTCATTCGAAATTTCCAAAAATTATAGTTCTCTGTTCCAAAGAGTAGTGGAGGTCGGTTTGTTGATTGACCTTCGTGATGAGCGTTTCCAAATTGTGCCAAGTTAGAATCTTTTCCTACAAGTCACATTTAAGACCAAGATAAGTAGAGCCAAGCTCTGATACCAATTGAAATTTAAGTAGGCACACTTAGAAGGGGGGTTGAATAAGTGTAGGGACAAACTATGTCCAACTTTTGATTAACTAAAAACTTTCTTTGGATATTCAATGCAGCTGGATTCTATATCTTTGTAAGTTAAAATATTAAACTATGATATTGAATTAATGTATCACTTTCCAACAATATAATTTAGAGACTTAACTTTTTTTAAAGTTGTATATGATAAACAAATTTACTAAATTAGTTTGTGATATGGACGGATATAGAATGCAGGCTGCTGGATAGTTAGCAGAATAATAAAGCACAAAATGCAATCACATAAACACCGGAATTTTTACGTGGTTCAACTACTATCCTCTAGCATAGTAGCCTAATCCACGTCCAATACCAGCTAGTATTGGAGACTCACTTTTATTAAACTCTTCCAATAACAATACAAGTTCCAACAATTTGAGCACCTTTGCCCCTTGTGCACCTATGCACTTTTAAGCACATATGCTTTCTTCAAACTTGATTATAATAATGCAGTAACCCAAACCGAAATACAATTTAGAGAAAATTGATTTGTATAAGAAAATATAAGATACACAATAGAGGTTTAATGATCAAGCAATATATCACTTACCAATGCAAGACTCTAGTGTGTAATGATATGCAAGAAAAGTATTACCAGAATATTTTCTACAAGGTCACCTTAGCCGTAGCTCCTTCTTAGTGCAATCAATAATAATCGGGAAGAAAAATAGTACCGTAGCTTGTATACTTTGTGATATTAGTATATGTTTTTCTTACTTTTCTCATTAATTAGTTCAATACATTTATAGACTTTCATAGAAAGTGATCGTTGCTTATTGCCAATTCAATATAAGACTATTTAGGACCGGGCGCACAATTCACGTAATTTCTAGAATAACATCCAGATATTGTTCCAGTGATCAAGACTCCTCTCAGTTGTAAATAGGACACGACATGATCAGTATAGAAATATCTTAGTGATGACCGAGTAGATTTTGCCTAATAGAGTGGTCATCATGTGTGACTATATCTTTTATGATTTCTGTATTATAAGCCATCTTGT
The DNA here is from genome assembly GCA_016801055.1 of Panax notoginseng. Lineage (NCBI taxonomy): Eukaryota > Viridiplantae > Streptophyta > Magnoliopsida > Apiales > Araliaceae > Panax > Panax notoginseng. Next base: position 216,815,743 of record CM029013.1, on the reverse strand, counting down.
CATATGTCAATTTGCTATATGTCGAACACCGAATTTATATCATACAATCAATTACTATATTGATATATCACGCAAGTGGGTTAAGAACATTCTAGTGACTTTCCTTAAATTAACCATTTATGAAGCATGATTCTAGTTACCTTATTTGATTACTCGGAAATAGATTTCCTTGATTCATTAGACACGAGGCAAACTAATTGTTATATATCATGATTGTAGTAACTCTGCCTATCATATTACTTTAACACAATTTTGGAATGTTTGTTAAATACCGGCTATGTATATATGCACATGTACTAAAGCTTTGTATTCGACTAAGCATTGATATGAGACATGTATCATGGTAATTTATTTTCCCAACATTGAGTTACCTTATTAATCAGAGATAGATTCCTTGATTTATGACCCACGAGATAAATCAATTACTTTTAAAAAACTGTTAACCCATAATCTCAGTATGTCTAACACTCCGGATTATATATATATAATTATGTAAAATGCACATGCCCTAAAGCCTTGTTTTGGAAAGTACTAAATGCTAAGATCTTACATATTTTTCCTAGGACTCAATTTGCTTTTCCCTCTTCAAAGATTCCTTGTCTTTGTGATTTCTTACTTGATGTTCCTGTAATGTCATATCTTTCCCTAAAATGTTATATAGCATGATTAGAGGAATAATATGGTCATCATCAGAACATGGAGTATGACATAAGTCAACATTCTCCCCCTTTTTGATGATGACAACAAAATAACTATGACTCCCCCTAAATCCATGCACATCAAAATAATTATGACTCCCCCTCAATTCATGCATATCCTCACATTTAGAGTTAAGTGCTCAATGCATAATTTTTTGCAAGTATGAAGTGTTTAATAATCACGTACTAACTTGTTATACCATAAAATTTTAAAATCATCCATCAATAGTTAAACAAAAATATCCATCAACAATTAAAACGTAGTTTTTAAACCAGAAGTCATCATGCATGGAAATTAAAAATTGTCTTTTAATGGCAGAATCCTAATTCATCTCCCCCTTTGGCATCCATCAAAAAGAAGTGCCCAGATGGCCAAAAAGAGAAAGAGAGAGCAAGACCTTTAAGCATCCTCCTCAGCAATGTGAACATTGTTGGCCTCACGAGTAGTGAAATATGGACGGTGAATCCTACGGTGTTCAATCTCCTCCAAGGACATGGTGTTTGCAAATCTGGGAGGACGGGCTACGAAGGTAAGAGGAGGTAAGGGAAATTCCAGAAAATCTCTTTAGTATTCGGCCATCCAATTGAATTGTGGCCACTCAGGTATGCGAGATTAGACTTGGTCAGCCTGAAGCTCTACATTGAGATCATTCATGCGCCGCTCGGTGAAGCATTTTAGCATCCCAATCTGATTGCTGATGAATTTTAGTTCATTGCTTAATTGGCAAGTATTACGATTCAGTTTCCTCTACATGACTTCTACCATAGCCCGAGTGTGAAATTCGAACCCTGCTTGAAGATCGATGAACTCAACCTCCACGTTACAAAAAATAGAGTAAAGGTCAGTCCGACTGATAGGGAGTTTGCCTTTTTTAAGCACATAAAGACGATGTTGGATATCCTTAACATCAGCAGTGATTGATGCTTGATTGGTCACGATGGTATGAAGAAGAGTGAGAATCTCAGGGGAGGGAGGTTGTGAAGCAGGAGGAGTGGGATTTTGGACAGGGGGATTTTCTGGGGCAATTCGAATGAACTTTCCATTTACCAGTGTGAGATGAGCACTTTTGAGATAGATATAATCGATGGAATCAGTAATTGTGATGGAGCCCTCATTGTCTAGTGGGATTTAAAAGTGAGTGAACAACTTTGTAAGGAAACAACCGTAAGGCAAACATTTTTTTGGAATGTTTGATGCAGTTGACCATGTGTTTAAGCATCATAAGAGAAAAATTGAATGATTTTCCTTTCATTATCAGAGCCACCAAAACCAAATCCTGGAAGGTGAAGTCAGCCCCACCACCAAGACGAGGAATAAGATTGTACCTTAGTAATTTGTGAAGGACTATAGCAATAGGGGATACTTTAGTGGTTTTTGGAAGAGTGACTGTCGACAGGGTGGGGTCAGCCATGATAGTTCAAAGTTGTTCAAGAGGGGACAGAGGAGTATAAACTGGTCCCTTAAGTGTAAAGGGATAGACTCCTGTATATGAAATGGACAATATGCTACATAAATCTATAGTAGTAAAAAACAAAGATTTGCCTTTAACAAACGAAGTATAGCAGTCACCATTATTTTGAAGTTTTGTATAAAATTGTTGGACTAATTTTGGGTAAGCCATAGAGGGGGTGCACTTAAAGAAGATAAGCCACGTGACTTGAGGAGGTGTTGAAGAGGCGAGTTTTGGTCGTAAAATATGTCAACTGATTTTTCATAAACAAAGGATTTTTGACATACAGAGGACTTAAAACGAAGTTCAAAATTATGGCCTCTAAAGAAATCTTCAGGAACATCATGCAACGAAATAGATAGAGGGATTACCGTCATCGAAAGGGATCCCGGTGAGGATTCTTTGATTTTTTCCATTTAGTGCCAGTCGATGTCCCATTCAGTGGAGGAGAAGGTAAACTGGCTTCAGATATGGCAGGAGATGAGTCACCGGAGATGGTCGTGATAGAAGGTTGCTTTCTTTTCAGTTTTTGAGTAACAAGAGGATGAGAGGGTGGAGAGGGCAGTGATATCTCGTCCTCAGACTCGTCACGGAGTTATCTAGCACGCTTGGTTTTCATATTCTCGGATGGGGTTTGAGAGCGATTGAGGGTTACAGAGATTGTTGGTGCGCTGAAGAGATAAAGAGGAATCTTGGAAGAGTAAAGTGACTTCTGTCTTTTCAAGGGTGCGTGGTACTAAGATATGGAAAGGCGTGGCACCGTGTTTGGGAAGGCAATTCTTGAACAGATTTTAATGAGCGCAATTATGGTAATAAAATATTCCGTGTCTGTCTAATTTCCTTAAAGCATGCAAACCATATCTATATCAGTCTCATCCCGAGTTCTCTTCTTAGAGTACAGAAGCATTCTTCCCCCCAAAGGTTTTGTAAATATATATGTTAATTGGTGCTTAGTGGGAATAAATATTAGTTTAATTAGTCCTTTAGACACATTGTCTCTAAGAAAATTGTGTCAAACTTCTATGTGTTTCATGCGAGAGTGTAAAATTGGATTTTTAAAAATGTTAATGGTGCTTGTATTATCACAGCATATAGGCACATTTTCACACATAATATCAAAGTCACATAGTGTTTGATGCATCCACAAAATTTGGGAGCAGCAGCTTCTTGCTGCTAAATATTCACCCTTAGTAGTGGATAGGGCAACTGAAGTTTGCTTCTTATTATGCCATGAGATAAGACTTTGTCCCAAAAATGTACACACACCGCTTGTGCTTTTTCTATCTATTTGACAGCCTACATAGTCAGCATCTGAGTAAGCCATTAGATCAAAATTGTCACATTTTGGGTAAAATAATCCTAAATTTATAGTACCACTAAAATATTTAAATATTCGTTTAACAACTTGTAAGTGTGATTCTTTGGGTTTGGCTTAAAAGTGAGCACATAGACAAACATTGTACATTATATCAGGTTTAGAAGCAATTACATGTAGTAAGGATCCGATCATACCTCTATATTTTGTTACTTCTGCATCCATACCTTTGTCATCTGGTGTGAGTTTTATTGATGTACTCATTGGTGTGGTCTTTGAATTTAAGTTGTCAAAACCGAATCTCTTGAGTAGTTATTTTGTATACTTGGTTTGATGAATGAAAATACCTTCATGATTTTGTTTGATTTGAAGGCCCAGAAAGTGATTCAATTCTCCCATTAAGCTCATATCAAACTCCTTGTGCATGCATTTGGAAAACCACTCACAAAGAAAATTATTAGTAGCACCAAATATTATATCATCTACATATATTTGTACAATAATGATATCTTTATTTTGACGTTTAATACATAAAGTAGAGTCGATTTTACATCGTATGAAGCCATTTGATAGGAAGTACTTACTTAATCTCTCATACCAAGCTCTTGGGGCTTGCTTGAGCCCATGTAGTGCCTTCTTTAGTTTGTATACGTAATGTGGTAACTTGCCATACTCAAATCCAAGAGGCTGTTTTACATAAACTTCTTTATTTATGTAACCATTGAGAAAGACACTTTTGACGTCCGTTTGGTGTAGTTTGAATTTTCTAAAACAAGCAAATGCTAATAATATTCAAATGGATTCCAAACGGGCTACAGGGGCAAATATTTCTTTATAATCTATTTCTTCTTATTGATTATACCCTTGAGCTACTAATCTAACTTTGTTTCTTGTAACTGTTCCATACTCGTCAAGTTTGTTTTTGAATACCCATTTAGTTCCAATAATGGATACATCTTTTGGAGGAGAGCATCAACTCACAAACTTGACATCTTTCAAATTGTTGTAGCTCTTCTAGCATTACTAGTAGCCAATTTTCATCAAGTATGGCTTCTTTGGCATTCTTTGGTTCAATCTGGGATAGAAATGCTGAGAAAGCACACATATTTTGTGCTTTTCTTCTTGTAGTAACTCCTTCATTAATGTTCCCAATGATGTTATCGGGAGGATGATTTTTGATGAATCTTGCTGATTTTGGAAGTTGAATGTCATGGATCACTTCTTCAGTAGTTTTTGAATTATGGTCTTATTGTTCGTTCATTTCACATGTTCCTGATTTTTGTATTTAGCTTGCTATTTAGGTTCATGTTCCTACTGTTCTTCTAATCCAGCTTGTTGGATCGGTTCCATAGTCTTGCTGTTTTGCTTTACGTGGTAAGCTGGATTCGTAGCAGTCTCTAAATTTCCTGCATCTTCCTCTCTTTCTTTTGGAATATCATGGTTAGATTAATTAAATTTGATATGTATAGATTCTTCAATACACATCTTTTGCACATTATAAATGCGATATACTCTACTATTTTATTAGTAGCCAATGAATATTCCCTCATATGATCTAGCATCAAACTTGCCCAAGTTCCCACTAGTGTCAAGAATAAAGCATTTAGATCTAAATACTTTGAAATAGCTTATATTAGGAAGTCGATTATTTAATAATTCATTTAATGTTTTCAAAATAATTGGACGGATTAGCACTCTATTTAGTACATAACATGATGTGTTTACAGCTTCAGCCCAAAATTTCTTTGGAAGTTTACTTTCTTGAATTAGAGTTCTAGTTGTTTCTTATAATGTTCGATTCTTTCTTTCTACCACTGTATTTTGTTGGGGAGTTATAGGTGCTGAGAATTCATGAGTAATTCCTTTTTGATTACAAAATATAATAAAATCCTTTTGAAATTCAGTACCATGATCACTTCGGATTTTTATAAGATTAAGACTATATTTTGTTTCTAAGTTTCTAATTAGTTTTTCAAATTCTTTAAATGCCTCGTCTTTTGTTCTAAGAAGTAGTACCCATCTGTATCTAGAAAAATCATCGACTATCACAAATGCGTAAAATTTAACATTTAAGCTAGCATGCATTTCAGGTCCAAATAAATCGAGATGGAGTAATTGCGAGGGAGAAGAAGTTGATACCATGTTCTTGGCTGTGAATGATGTTCTTACTTGTTTCTCAAGTTAACAAGGCACGCATATACCTTTCTTCTCAAAGTTCATTTTGGGTAATCCTCTCACTAGGTTATTTGAGGACAACTTTTTGATTAGGTCCATATGAACATGTCCCATCCTTCTATGCCATAGATTTGCTTCATCTAGAATAGTTGCAAGACATAATTCTTCCTTCTGTTGCTCAAAATCAAGAGTATATATATTTCATTCTCTTTGGGCAACTAAAGTAGCGTTGTTAGTACCATGTGAAATTGTACATTTATCTTTTTCAAAATTTACTTGATGTCCATTATCCATTAATTGACTGACATTGATAAAATTGAATTTTAGACCATTAACAAGATGAACATTATTAATGTTAACCTTACCATTACCGATTTTACCTTTCCCGATTATTTCACATGACCATTTATCACCGAACGTGACAGTTCCATGTTTCTTTTTGACTTTTAGTTCCACGAACTTAGATTTTTCACCTGTCATGTGGCGTGAGCATCCACTGTCAAGGATCCACTTTTGAGGTGACACTTTTGCCTTGAAACATACCTGTTTAAGAAAAATACAATTTATCTTTTTGGTACCCATATCTTTTTGGGTCCAGTTGTGTTAGTTAAAATCAAATCCCTTTTCTTTATCCATATTGCTTTACTTCGATTGTTATTTTTCTTCTTTGAACAATTTATCTCTAGATGACCTTTAGTGCCACAATTTTTGCAAGTAGTGAAAGGTGTATAGTAATTTAATTTAAATGATGATTTAGATTTAAGCATTTTAACCTCCTTTTTATATACCCGATTATAACTAATTCCTTGTTTATCATAACTTGGTCTTTGTTTCCCTAACATGACATTTAAATTTTCTTCACCATGAACAAATTTAGCTAGAGAGAGTTTTAAGGATTCTATTTCCTTTTGAAGTTCATTAGTTTGAGGAGTTTTATTACTAGATTCATCACTAAAAGCATCAATGCATACATCTCTCATTTTTATGTCATTTGTTAATTTTTCAGCTTCATTATTTTACTGATTTACTTTGTTGAAAAGTATTTTATTGTAATTATCTAAGCAATCATTTTTCGCAGCTAATACTTTTTCTTCATTTGTATGTGTTACTTTTTCTAATTCCTTTTTTTAATCTATTTGTGACTCAACTTCGCCCATTAGTGTGTTTACTAAATCTTTTAAGTACATATTTTTTTCTTTTAGTTTTTCATTTTCTTGTTTCAAAATACTAATATCAGAAAAAGATACCTCACTAGATTCACCTTCAAGTCACATGAACCATATTTTAGCCAGTTCATATTCGCATTTATCTCCACTTCGGATTCTTCATCGTCACTCCATGTTAAAAAGGCTTTATTCTTTTTGAACTCTTTATTGCCTTGCTTCCCTTTGTTTTTGAGTTGGAAGAAGTCCTTCTTGAAGTGGCCTGGTCGTCCGCATTCAAAATAAGTTTCTTCGGATTGCTTGGCTTTGAATTGGTTTGAATTGAATGTATTCCTTCTTTTATTCTTTCTCTGAAGTAGTCCCTTGAGTCTCCTTGAGATCATAGCTATTTCATCATCCGAGTTGTTTTCAAGTTCTTCTTCAATTCCTGCATTTAGAGCTAGCACTTTCTTTCGGGGAATTTCTTCCTCTTCATCATATCTTTTTAATTGATGTTTATATTCTAATAGTTCACCAAAGAGGGTAAACGTATCCATAGAAGAAATATTGACAGAATCTTGAAGGGTAGTAATTTTAGATGCAAATCTTTTGGGCATAGCCTGAAGTAACTTACAATTGATTTCACTTAGTGGAATTGACTTGTCGAGCAACTTCAAAGAATTTATAAGTACCAAAAATCGTGCTTGAGCCATTTTGATTGTTTCATCTCTTTCTAGTGTGAATATTTCATAGTCATGCATTAGCATACTTAGCTTAACTTCTCGTACTTTGGAAGTTCCTTCGTGACTTACCACTAGGGTATCCCATATCTCCTTTGATATGTTGCATGAAGAGACTTTATCTATTTCGGATTGCACCATGCCGCTGAGAAGAGTGTTCATTGCTTTTAAATCGTATGAACCCGTGTATGTTTCAGTTGAGTCCATTTCGAGTAGAGTTTTTGGAGTGCCATCATCTTTCCTTGGGATTACTGGTCCATTCTCTACCACCCACCATTCCCATGGGTCTCGCTTAAGATATATCCTTATTCGTAATTTCCAGAAATTATAGTTCTCTGTTCCAAAGAGTATTGGAGGTCGGTTTGTTGATTGACCTTCATGATGAGTGTTTCCAAATTGTGCCATGTCAGAATCTTTCCCTACAAGTCACCTTTAAGACCAAGATAAATAGAGCCAAGCTCTGATACCAATTGAAATTTAAGTAGGCACACTTAGAAAGGGGTGGGGGGTTGAATAAGTGTAGGGACAAACTATGTCCAACTTTTGATTAACTAAAAACTTTCTTTGGATATTCAATGCAGCAAGCTGGATTCTATATCTTTGTAAGTTAAAATATTAAACCATGATATTCAATTAATGTATCACTTTCCAACAATATAATTTAGAGATTTAACTTTTTCTAAAGTTGATTATGATAAACCAATTTACTGAATTAGTTTAGTGATATGGACGGATATAGAATGCAAGTTGCTGGATAGTTAGCAGAATAATAAAGCACAAAATGCAATCACATAAACACCAGAATTTTTATGTGGTTCAACTACTACCCTCTAGCATAGTAGCCTAATCCACGTCCACTACCAACTAGTATTGGAGACTCACTTTTATTAAACTCTTCCAATTACAATACAAGTTCTAACAATTTGAGCACCTTTTCTCCTTGTGCACCTATGCACTCTTAAGCACCTATGCTTTCTTCAAACTTGATTATAATAATGCAGTTACCCAAACCGGATTATAATTTAGAGAAAATTGATTTGTACAAGAAAATATAAAATACACAATAGAGATCTAATGATCAAGCAATATATCACTTACCAATGCAAGGCTTTAGTATGTAATGATATGTAAGAAAAGTATTACCAGAATATTTTCTACAAAACCACCTTAGCCGTAGCTCCTTCTTAGTGCAATCAATAATAATCAGGAAGAAAAACAGTTACGTAGCTTGTATGCTTTGTGATATCAGTATGTGTTTTTCTTACTTTTCTCATTAATTAGTTCAATACATTTATAGACTTTCATAAAAAGTGACCATTGCTTATTGCCAATTCAATATAAGACTGTTAGGACCAGGCGCACAATTCACGTAATTTCTAGAATAACATCTAGATATTGTTCCAGTGATCAAGTCTCCTCTCAGTTGTAAATAGGACACGTCATGATCAATATAGAAATATCTTAGTGATGACCGAGGAGATTTTGCCTAATAGAGTGACCATCACGTTAGACTATATCTTTTATGATTTCTATATTATATCCCATCTTGTCATATGTCAATTTGCTATATGTCAAACACCAAATTTATATAATACAATCAATTACTATAGTGATATATCATGCAAGCGGGTTAAGAACATTCTAGTGACTTTCCTTAAATTAACCATTTATGAAGCATGATTCTAGTTACCTTATTTGATTACCCGGAAAGAGATTTACTTGATTAATTAGACACGAGGCAAACCAGCTGTTATATCCCATGATTGTAGCAACTTTGCCTATCATATTACATTAACACAATTTTGATATATTTGTTAAATATCGGCTATGTATATATGCACATGTCCTAAAGCTTTGTATTAGATTGAGCATTGATATGAGACATGTTTCACGGTAATTTATTTTCCCAACATTGAGTTACCTTATTAATCAGAGATAGATTCCTTGATTTATGACCCACGAGATAAATCAATTACTTTTGACAAACTGTTAACCCATAATCTCAGTATGTCTAACACTCCGGATTATATATATATATATATATATATATATATATATATATATATATATATATATATATATATAAATATGTAAAATGCATATGGCCTAAAGCCTTGTTTTGGAAAGTAATAAATGCTAAGATCTTACATATTTTTTCTAGGACTCAATTTGCTTTTCCCTCTTCAAAGATTCCTTGTCTTTGTGATTTCTTCCTTGATGTTCCTGTAATGTCATATCTTTCCCTGAAATGTTATATAGCATGATTAGAGGAATAATATGGTTATCATCAGAACATGGAGTATGACATACGTTAACATTCTCCCCCTTTCTGATGATGACAACAAAATAACTATTACTCCCCCTAAATACATGCACATCAAAATAATATTCTTCATCATATTCTCTTCGAGTTCTCACGTAGCTTCTTCAGCATTGTGGTTCCTCCAAATTACCTTAACAGAAGGTATAACTTTATTTCTGAGAACTTGTTCTTTTTGGTCGACAATTTGGACAGGAATTTCTTCGTAAGATAAGTATTTCTCAAAATGCAGGGGTTCGTATTCAATTACATGCTTGTAATCGGCTTTGTATGTTCGTAATACATAAACATGGAAGACGTTGTGGACATTCTCAAGTGCTGGAGGTAAGGCTACCTCGTACGCAACTTTTCCGATTCTTCTCAGTACTTCAAAGGGTCCCATGAATTTTGGGCTCAATTTCCCTTTCTTTCCGAACCTGATCTTCCCTTTTCAGGGAGAGACTTTCAAGAAAACATAACTACCTGATTCAAACTCGATAGTTTTATGATGTGGATCAACGTATTTCTTCTGTCGATCTTGAGCCGCTACCATTTGTGCTCGGATTACTTTGACTATTTCTGCTGTCTGCTGTACCAATTCTGGCCCTAGTAATTGTATTTCACCAACTTCATCCCAGTAAAGCGGAGTTCTGCTCTTTCTGCCATATAACGCTTCGTAAGGCGGCATGCTTATACTAGCGTGGTAACTGTTGCTGTAGCCGAACTCTACTAATGGTAGGTGATCATCCCAATTTCCTTTAAAGTCCATCACACAGGCTCTTAGCTTATCTTCTAATGTCTGAATCATTCTCTCACTCTGTCCGTCTGTTTGAGGGTGGTAAGCTGTACTCATTCGCAATTGCGTACCAATGCATTCCTGAAGACGTTTCCAGAAATTTGATCTGAAGCGCGGATCCCTATCTGAAACAATTGATACCGGAACTCCATGCCTCGAAACTATCTCTTTTACGTATAGCCTGGCCAACTGGTCTAAGTTGAATCTTATTTTGATCAGAATGAAGTGTGCAGATTTCGTCAGTCGATCAACGATAACCCATACTGCGTCGTAGCCTTTCTGAGTCGTCGGAAGGCCAACCACGAAGTCCATTGTAATATGTTCCCATTTCCACTCTGGGATCTCTAACGGTTATAGCAATCCACTCAGTCTCTGATGTTCCACTTTCACTTTCTGACAGGTCATACACTTGGCAACACATTCTGCAACATCACGCTTCAAATTTGGCCCCCAAAAATGTTGTCTAAGATCTTGGTACATCTTGGTACTACCAGGAAGAATCGAATATCGTGAACTATGAGCCTCGCTTGAAATATCTTCCTTAATCTCTTGTACTGGCGGTACCCAAATTCTACTCTCAAATCTCAGTATTCCTTCCTTATCCATCTTAAATCTCGGTTCGGTTCCTTCAGATATCTTCTTTGTTACCTTTTTGCATTCATCATCCTGAAGCTGAGCCTCCTTCACTTTGTCTAGTAGAATTGTACCAGATTGCATCTGAAATAGCTTCTCATTAATCTCCATTGGATACTTCACTTCCAATTCTAGTTTCTCCATTTCCACAATTAGCTCTTCCTGAGCAGTTAACATCACCAATTTCTCACGACCCTTTCTACTTAAGGCATCGGCAACCACATTCGCCTTACCCGGATGGTATAAAATCTCACAGTCGTAATCCTAGATTAATTTCAACCATCTTCTCTGACGCATATTTAAGTCCTTCTGTGTGAAAATATATTTCAGACTCTTGTGGTCCGTATATATTTCACACTTCTCCCTGTAGAGATAGTGCCTCCAAATTTTCAAAGCAAATACAACTGCAGCTTACTCCAAATCATGGGTCGGATACCCCTTCTCGTAATCCTTCAATTGTCGTGATGCATACGCAATGACTTTACCATTTTGCATCAGTACACTACCAAGTCCTTTATGCGACGCATCACTAAAAACAACAAAATTGCCTGTATCATCCGAAAGAGATAACACAGGTGCCGTACTCAACCTCTTCTTTAATTCTTGAAAGCTCTCCTCACACTTCTCCGTCCAAACAAATTTCGCAGCTTTTCGAGTTAAATTCGTTAACGGAGTTGCAATCTTAGAAAAATCTTGAATGAATCTTCTATAATATCCCGCCAATCCAAGAAAACTTCTTACTTTTGACGGCATTCTGGGCTGATCCCAGTTAATCACGGCTTTGACTTTAGATGGATCTACCGAAATTCCGTTCTTATCGATCACGTGGCTAGGAAATTGTACTCGCTCGATCCAGAATTCTCATTTCAAAAATTTAGCGTACAACTTCTCCCTTCTTAATACTTCCAACGTTAATCTCAAATGTTCTTCGTGTTCTTCATTGGTTTTGGAATATACCAAAATGTCGTCTATAAATACCACCACAAATTTGTTCAAAAACGGCTTGAACACACCATTCATTAGTCCCATAAATGCTGTAGGAGCATTCGTTAGACCAAACGACATTACTAAAAATTCGTAGTGACCGTATCGCGTTCTAAACGCTGTCTTCGGTACATCCTCTGGCCTCACCTTCAGTTGGTGATAACCACTCCTCAAATCTATCTTGGAAAAGTATCTTGCTCCCTTTAATTGATCAAACATATCATCGATTCTTAGTAATGGATACCTATTCTTAATCATGACCATGTTCAGTTCTCTGTAGTCAATGCAGAGCCGCATCGATCCGTCCTTCTTTTTCACAAACAACAACGGCGCTCCCCACGGCGATACGCTCGGTTGAATGTACTTTTTGTCCAGTAATTCTTGTAATTGTACCATTAATTCTTTCATCTCTACTGGTGCAATTCTGTATGGTTCCTTCGATATTGGAGCGGTTCTGGGCGCCAAATCGATCACGAAATCTACCTCTCTATCTGGTGGAAGTCCTGGCAAATCGTTTGGAAATACGTCGACGAAGTCCCTCACAATCGGTATCTCTTCTACCTTCGGATTCTCTTTTCGACTGTCGACTATGTAAGCTAGATATCCTACACAGCCTTGACTTAACAACCTCCTGGCCTACATCATCGTCAGACAACTCGCTTGTCTAGGCGACTTGCTACCATAAAACACAACCTTTGACGGAGTCATAAGGTTAATACGCTTCTTTTGGCAGTCAATTACCGCCCCATAATTGGATAACCGATCCATACCCAAAATAACGTCAAATTCTCCAAGTCGATTAGGGATAAGATATACGTTTATGATATTACCCTTAATATCCACCCTACAGTTCTTAAACACGTACTTAATAGGAATTATCTCTCTATTCGCAATTTTTATATTCATGGGATATTCTAACTCATCCATAAGCAAATCTAAACTATTAGCAAAGTCTTCGGATATAAAGGAACAAGTAGCACCCGAATCAAATAAAACATAAGCATTAATTTTATTGATCGGAATGATACCTGACACCACATCACGAGACTATATTGCGTCATGCACTGTCATATTGAAAGTTCTGGCTGCCGGTCGGTTTGTTGCGGTTGGTCCGATGATGGTTAAGGCATTTTCACTGTTATTTCCACGGTTACCTCCTGGTACTGCTCCTCCTGATCCCTTCTTAGGGCAGTCTCTTGCTAGATGATCCTTCGAACCACAAGTGAAACAAGCACCCTTCTTTGGGTTAGGATAATTAGGTGCTATGTGGCCTTCCTGACCACAATTGTAGCATACTCTCTATCCCTTCATACAAACTCCTAGATGAACTTTTCCGCAGGTCGGGCATGCTTCGATCTTTTTCTTCTGCCCTCCTTGTTGACTTCCAGCTGACGAGTTATCCGTCCACTTCCTCTTCTGATTATGATTACCCCCAATGCTACTCCCACCAGTCTTGTTGTTACCTTCATTCTCACTCTTCTTCTACTCTTGATTATACTTGGTCACCGCATCGCTTCCACCTTCAGCGAGGATGGCCTTTTCTAATACTTCGGCAAACGTGTTTAGCTGAAACATTGATACCTTGCTGTATACCCAAGGCTTTAGCCCTTGTTCGAATCTTTTGGCTTTTCTCTCGTCAGTGTGTACTTGGTACGGGGCGAACCTTGCCAACTCGTTGAATTTAGCTGCGTAGTCAGGTACGCTCATGTTTCCCTGCTTCAGTTCTAGAAATTGAACCTCCATCTGATTCTGCGAACTAGTTGGGAAGTACATTTCAAAAAATATCTCTTTAAATCTCTCCCACGTAATTACACCTTCACCTCCTCGCACTTTGTTTGCTTGCCACCAGTAGCTAGCCTCAGACTTCAGCATAAACGTTGTAAAAGCGGTCTTCTAGTCTGCTCTAACCCTAACAACATCGAAAACCTTCTCCATCTCCATAACCCACATTTGAGCCTCGATTGGGTTCATGGAACCTTTAAACTCTGGCGGTCCCACTGCCTTGAAGTCTTTAAACGTTGTGTTTGGTGGAGCTTGAGGTTGATTATTCGTGGCTCCAGTTAGTAAGTTCACCAACTGCTGAACGGGATTAGCATTGGTGTTATTGTTATTATTGGTTGACTCTTCCTGAGCCGGTTGACGTTGTTGTCTTTTCCTTGGCGGCATTTTTCTGTTAAATAAACGTTTATTAGAACTTTATTTATTTCTCTAAATAGTTAAGGCATTTCTTAACAATTAACATACTCATTTAATACATCATCCCAAACAACTTGATATATTTTCTTTCAAATCAAAAGTTTTAACATTAAACGATAGCATAACTGCTATTTACATCAACTATCCTGGAATAAAGAATCAACAGGATTTAAAACATTTAAACTATTCCTTTGTTCATAAATACATCGGTAAAAACTAATTAAGTTCTTCACATAATTAAGCAAATCATATCATTTCTGATCAAGGTACTGAATAGCCTTGCTACGCTCCTCTTCTAAGATGCGATACATCGTCCTGCGATCCATCATATACAATAGAAGTCCTTCGAACTGGATGGGATACCTCAAAACTCGATCTTGAGTCTCATTCATTGCCTTGTTAAGTATAGAGTATGTCTCCCCAATCTTTGCCTTCTTTGCACGACTATCATCTTCTGCACGATCAGCTCGACGTGATTCTCTTACCCATCCTTCCTCTGCTATGTTCAGCCTTTCGGAGGTTTTCTTCAGTTCCTTTTTCAGCATCTCTATCTCCTCGATTTTATTTTTGGTTTGACCCTTCTCATGGACCAAATCCCATTCTACATTTCCCAATCGTGAGTGAAGAGTCGAAATCTCCCTCTCCTTCTCCTCTAAAGTAATCTGCTGAATAATAGCTTGCTCATTCAGATCCTGCACCTCATCTCATAACTCCACGTTACGGTCGTATAATGTGTCATACATCTCAGCATCAATGGTGTACCGTGGTAACTCCTCTTCTTCCTCTTCCTCTTCTTCTTCCTCAACAAATTCCTCCTCAGGATCCTCCTCAGGATCAGTCTCGGGCTCATGCTCTTGACCAATAACGGTGATCAATGGAGATGACTCCCTCTGTATCAACTGTTCCCTAACGACATGAATGTCTCTAGGCTCCTCCTCTGTCGGTACTATAGGTACACGGGGTTCTTCCTCCCCAACTTGACTAGCTTCTTCAACATACGACATCCTGACAACAAAATTTTAAATTTTAGTTACTAAGTCGTACTAACGAGCATATAAATTAACACATAAACACATAATGTCTTTTATTATCTTCAATGAATTACAAAATTCATTTCCTATAACTCGATAAGAGTTTTCCATCACTATCTTCTTTCTATAAGGCTACTACCTAAGGTTGTTTCCCCCACCTAAGGTTCATAACCTACAGCTTTGATACCAACTTGTGACACCCCTAAATCCGGGTACTTCGATTTCACGGGATTTGGTGTTCATTGTACAAATATCATCTATCTATCTACCCATAATAAATGTAAACCATACAATAGATAGAAATAAAATCTTCTCCTTAAAAGGATTACAACATCCGAATAATAAATACAATCCCAGGTCGAACTAATCTTAAACAGCTGTGCGAAAATATAAACAATAAGTCTTAAACAACATCATTAAATCAAGTCTAAACATAAATACATCATCAATTAAATAGCAAGTCTTCATCACTTGTTAACCTTTCCCTTGCCTTTACTAGTGGAAGGTTCATTAATTCTTTCGTTCTTAACTGCAATGTTATTAATAAGAAAGAGTGAGCACTATTGCCCACAAGTATAACAATGAAATAACAGTATAATAACATGCGAGTGAATCAAAGACATCTGAATAAAAGCTCAACTTTTGAATCAAGAATGAATAACAAGAATCAAAAGAATTTTGAGGGTCATAAGTCCTTGAACTATGTCCTAGGTTATCAAGGGTTATAATTGAAACCTTTAACAGTCATAAGACTATGGACCTTTCTTCTCGTACTTAGGGGGATCAGTCCTTAGTACCATACTGTGCACAATATCTTAACGCTAATGCATAAGTAAATCCCTTTGCAGGTTTGTTCATCTCAGTTTGACATTCGAATCCGCACCAAAGGAAGTTTCATTTGGATAATTCAATAAGGGTTCTGAAATTTAGAACGTTCATCAACTAAGGACTAGTTGAATCAATAAGGTTCACTAGTCTAATAAGGTTCAACAATAACGATATTCAATTTGAATAATAATCTCAAGAAGTATACAATAGAACGATTATTGTATAACTGAATCATGCTTTGAAAAGATAATCAATCTTTAATATAACATTTGAATTTGAATAATAGTAATGATAATTTACTCGAGGTAAATAATAATCTTGAACAATAATGACAAGTAGGATTAGAAAACTTGTCTCGTGCGTAGATTGCACTTTAACTACACTCGTTCTTTGATTTTAATCCTACATACCATTCACATTCACAATACCAGTTAATTATAACTTAACTAATCATCAAAACTCATTCTCTCTGTCTACTTTGATTATTAACTATACTTAGTCAAATTATCGCATTTACTGTCACATAATATCACTTCATGAATAATAATTTAATTATGAAGTCAATAATTCAATCCACATGTATTTATGTTATGTTCATGTTAAACATCTATTTTAACATCACATTATACTTCTAACATAGTTTTATGTTCATTACATTAAGTTACTAACACATTGCTAGACTTAAACTTTTTTAAAAAAATTTCATTTCTGTACTTTATGGAGAGTGGCGCTGCGGCGGCACTGTTACACTTGATCTTCGCGCTGCGGCGCGGGACTTAAGGCGCTGGACTGGTGCCGCGGAGCCAAAAATTGTTCTGCAATTCGCGAAAATTGCAGAACACAGCCCAAAAATTTCCAATTAAATTACTACTACACGAAATTAATCATATACACATGTTATAATTCATGCATAAACATAGCCCAACATTTATAAAATGATTTTAACCATTTAAAACACATAATCACATAATTAAATTATGCAAATTGTACTGTTCTTGATGTTCTTGAAGATTTTGAACAAAAACATATAATTTAACACTATGGATTCGTTATAACACCAAATCCGTTCGTTTAAGGCTTGGTCTCTTCGTATCAACATGCATAATTTTGGGATCAGTTTCGTCATCGTTATCATCCTCAACGACTACATAATCATTCATGTGTACGGTGGCCTCGACATCCTCATCGCTAGGTACGTCAATGACATCAGTACTCACCACATCTTCAGCATGGAACACTACGGACAATGGGTTGCTCACATCTTCTTGCAACGCCTCATCCATACCAAACATGTTATCAGCATTAAATGAGCGTGTTTTAGTAGTGACTACTGTGTACCAGGGGCTTCGAGTATTTACGACATTAGGAGCGTAATACACTTGAGTCACTTGACTTGCTAACACGTACACGTCATCAGAATTTAACACCGACTTGATATCCACGGTTGTGATTCTATTACGATCAACTTTAACCCCCTTTTCAGTATCAAACCAGCTACACTTAAATGTAACTACCTTTTTGCCACCGTGATAATTGAGCACAACTACATCCTATAAATGACCATAGTAATTGGACTCAGAATCTTGATAGCAGCTTCCTAACACCACAACCCCAAAATTGACTGATGTGAGTTCATGCAAGTCATCAACTCTAAATCTATACCCATTCACGATGCAACCAGGAAAAGAACTAACAACTTTGTAAGGTCCTTGGATGACATCTAAAAAACACTCAGAAATACTCTCCGCTTCAACCCTTTTCTTAAACCATTGTTGGAAATTAGCATTAGTGAATGTTTCCAAGTCTGCTGCAGTCAAAGTTGGGTTAGAAGCATACGCTTCCTCTTCGAATGAACTGCGATTATTCGAGTATAGGACACAAACAGGAACTACAACCCCCTTTTTTTTTAATTGTTGCCAAGGAACCGGTTGGAGTACTATTTAGCTGCAACTGTTATGTCGAAACCTGCATACAAGAAAGAGTACATATATGTAGGGAGAGTATTATTGCATTTATATATTGAAAATTGTGGCAAACTAAGAAAATGCTACTTAGTTTATTTTGCCAATGATAATAAACTAAGTAAGTGGTACTTAGTTTATGAGAATTGTTGTTTGGAATCTATAGAGATTACTGTTCGACATTCATTCCTACTTGTCAAACGGGTTTCTAAGTTTCATATTATAGTACATATATGTATATATATACATATAATACTTAATTATTGAGTTTATTAAAAATTGTGGCAAACTAAGCAAATGCTACTTAGTTTATTTTGCCAATGAAAAACTAAGTAAGTGCTACTTAGTTTATGAGAATTGTTATTTGAAATATATATGAAAAATACTATTAAATTATTTTATTTTATTTTATAAAATTTAATTGTATTTATTAATGTATTTTATTTTATTTTAAATTTAATTTAATTTAAATTATGGTACTTAAATTAAATTTATTTTATTTTATTTTATTACATTTTTAAATATTTTTTATTAAATTTAATTTATTTATTAAATTAAATCAAATTTGTTTTGTTTTATTAAATTTAATTTAATTAAGTATTTTATTTTTTTTATTTTATTTTGTGTTACATTATATTATCTAATTTTTAAAATTTATTTAAGTTTATTATTATAATTTCTTTTATTTGTTTAATTTTTTAATTAATAAATATTATATTTTCTAATTTTTAAAAATTATATTATAGTATATTATATTATCTTATTTTAAACTTCACTTATACATTTTTTATAATTTTATAATTTAATTTAATTTAATTTAATTTAATTTAATATACATTAATTTATTTTGTATAATATTATATTATATTTTAAAATTTTTTATTAAATTAATTATTATTATTTTTATTTAATTTAATTATTATTTTTTTAATATTATCATATATTAAATAATTTTTTACATTTATTTTGTCTAATAAACTAAATTAAATTAAATTTATTTCATTTTATATTAAATTAATTAAATAATACATACATATATTTGTAGGTATCACAAAATTTTCAATTGTAGATTTCTGATAGATATTCCGTTGGGAATTCAATGGAAAATATCAAATATCACATTCTTAATTATACACTGACATACATATATTATGATCCAAACACTGTAATTATTATAACCCAAACACTGTAATTGCACAAATAAATCACAATTTCAGCAACATGCATTCACTTGCAGCATTGAAGTCAAATAATCCCAATTTGCATCATGAACAACTTTCGCAAAATCAACAACTTTAACAAAATAAATTTCATAACAGAAATGAACCCAAATTCAGCAAATTAAAATATAAAACCCAATTTCTGATACAATAACTCCAAAATTATTCTCAGTAACACATGAATTAAAGGAGGAGCATTTAGGATTTCTTACCTTGAATTAAAGGAGGATAAATGAGGAAGAGAAAGGAGGAGCTAGGAGCTGGGGGTGGGTGGGGTATCGGGACAGGGCTGGGGTGGGGGGACCGGGGGGAGAGGGGCCGGTGGGGGTACCAGGGCAGTGTGGGGGGACCGGGGGGAGGGAGTGTGGGTACCGGAGCAGGGTGGGGCCGAAGATTGGGGGGCGCAGTGGGGGAAACGGTGGCAGTGGCAGTGGTAGGGGGAAGGGGCGGGGGAGGGGGGACCGGTGACTGGATGGGTGGGGGTGGGGGCGGGGGGGGATGAGAGAGGCTAGGGAAGGAGAGTGAGAGAGAATGAGTGAGAGAGAATGAGAGAGAGATCAGATAAATCGAGCGTCTGAAATGAAAAGGCAGAAGATGAAAAGTTTATATTTGTTATATCCGACGGAATATCCGTCGGTAATAAGTCCCTCGAACATAACTTAACTTCGACGAAATATCCCTCAGACTTAACGGTTATTCGTCGAAACTACTTTTCGCGGGGGTGCGAAATTTGGCGCCAACTGGAGAGTTCTAAGGTCGACAGAATTTCGTCAAAATTATGGTATTTTCGAGGGAATTATATCTGACGTATTATTCCCTCGGATATAATCCTATTTCGACCGAATATAATCCGTCGAGTATACGTCCGTCGGAATTAGCCGATTTTCTTGTAATGTCCCCTCCTAGTTCTTGTCTCACATCTCAGCCAGAGATCATATCCCTAAACTTTGATATCAACTGTGACGCCCCCAAAATAGGTATACATCACCCATCTTGGGTCGCCAAATGCATGGTACAGAATACAAATACAAACTTAATTATACAACCAGAGCTGAGAGTTTTTACATGAATATTATCTCATAGATAGTATCTAAACTCAAATTTAATCCTCATTACATTTATTATCACACTAAATAGTGAGGATTACTAAAACATCCATCTCAGACCATCACTCCGTTCCCCGACTAGTCCCGGCTACGTTCTCATTTCCTGAAGAGAATAATAAAAGCAAAAGGCACTAGTACAAAATCATAAAAAGACAACACTTAAAAGATGACATTTTTATAAAAAAATATTGTGGTATTTTTTTATAATATTTTTTAACAAAACGTTATAGATACATATGAAAAAATATTATGTATTTATAAGGGCAAATTTTGGTTTTAAATAGATAACGTTTTTTTTTTTTAAAATGTTATCTTATGTAAAAAACACGAAGAAAAAGGCGGAAGTGAAAAATTGAAAACACGGAGTAGTAGTTCTCTCCCCACAACTGAAGCAGCTCTTTCTTGTCCCTTCACTCGTCTACCTCACTCATCCTTAACTTAGCTCTCTCCCCTTCTCGATCTTGACTGAAAATCACGAAACTATGGCCAAGGGAATGCTAGTTGTTGCCTCTACCCCAGATTTTTCGCTCAGGTATTGAAATAAAAGTTAGGGTTTCTACTGCTTGAAATAGTGAATAAGAACCATAGGGATTCTCATCCTTGCAATTTTCTCGGTCCGCATGTCCTTAAGATGTCTGTCAGGTTTGTCTTCTTTTGAAATATGGCATGCATATGTTTTCGTTATCCTAAGCTGCACTTCTTTTGGTGGTTGTGGGTGGGTGATAATCATGCTTCTTTTTTGTTTGATTTTTCATCATAGAGAAGTATATAATCAAGTAGTTTCTGCTTTGAGTGGCTCATCTCTGGTCTTGAACAACGCTGATTGGGTGATTGTTGGTTTTTGAGTGTTCTAGCTATTCTAACAGAGGTTTTACGAATATCAGAAGTTATAATTACATCAGAATATAACGAGGAAGGAATCTACACCGTTCTCTTTTGCATTCAGGTACTGGCTGCTTGTTCTGCATCTATTTTAGTTTGTTTGACTAGAATTATATATCTAATTTCTGGTGTGAAAAAGTATACTGATAATTTCCTTACCTTCTAATTTAAGGAATATGCTTATATGATCTGGTTAATTATCTGATAAAGTATTAGGCTTGGTCTTTCTAGTTAAAAATTTCATGCTCAACCCTCCTAAAGATTAATTATACTGGAGAAAAAGTTTAAGACTTGTATTATTATTGTCAATTTTACTGCAATGGAAAATCAGTTAAAACTCACAAATAGTTGAATTGGCATAAAGGAATATCATTTGCACTCTATGATAACCTAATATTTTTGGGTAACATGCATTGACAAGGAACCTCAATTTTAGTTTAGCACTTCAGTGTTTGATGGAGCCCACTTTTTATCCATGAAAGCTTAATTATGTTTTTTGGTCAACTGCTAAAACTTTATTAATGCGAGTTTATGGCTCACACAGTCCTATGTCATATGTCCCATGTCCTATATTGTATGCCATCATTGAAGATAATGTATGTGTGACTGATCTTAAAGCGTGATAAGGACATAAACTGAGGGAAGAAGATGGTTTGCTTCACCTTTATGAATTTATTGAGGATTGTGAATTTACATATCTTTCTACACATGTTGGCATTTTTACCTTATGTTATTCTTTTCCTGTCATTAGCACGACTCAGCAATCTAATCAGCTAGTTTCTAACACTTCATTCTATTAATTTCTTAAAAGATACTACATTTGCTTGGAATTGAGGGACCAAAACCTCTGATCCAAGCAAATACATAAGGTATATCTATAACCGAGTGATACTTGAGAATGCAACTGTTTATTAATGTGTAATGAGGCTTCTGATGGTTCACTTAGCGTAAGTCTTGGAACCTCTTTTTGTTTTCGCTGTCATGACATTATGAATAACTGTATCTGATCTTGATGCTTGGAATTTGAAGTTCATAGTTTCATGTATTATTCCCTTTTTAACCTTACAGCTACAAACTTTCCTTGGACTAGTTAATGCTCTTATAGGTTTCAGAATCTGCTGCAATTGATTTCATGACTAAATATGTTGTTACTCGCTGGTACCGGGCACCAGAGTTGCTCCTTAATTGCTCGGAGTACACTACAGCAATTGATATCTGCTCAGTAGGTTGCATACTTGGTGAAATCATAACTAGAAAGCCTCTCTTCCCTGGCAAATATTATGTTCATCAGCTGAGACTTATTACGGAGGTATGATGTTTGGAATTTTCCCTGAATTCACACGGCATTTTCACTGCTGATTTCCTAGTTTTTTTATTATTATTTTTTAGTGTAGGAGAAACAGAAGTATTTAGCTCACTCAACACAGTTGGACTAATTTTCTGTTCTCTTTTTATGTCCGATTTTCTTTTCTTTACGATTTGTTCTCATTTCATCCTTGTTATATGGTACAGGTGTTCGCCAAAGGTGTTGACAAAGACAGTTCTTTTGATGGCTGCAAGAGCTTCGAGATTAGAGAACCAAGATACCATGGATACTGCAATTGTCTCCATGTTGAGCGACCCTAAGGAGGTATTATATTTTATTAGTTACAACAATTTTGCAACGCCAGTCTCCAATTATTTCCTCCTTTGCATAAAATTTGGCAATGGATAGATGTCTTATATCCTTATATAAGAATTCCAATTGGATTGTTGTTGCAAAAATATGAGATAACCTATCTTTTTAAAAAGGTTTGTAGCTCCCAAATAATTAATTTCTTCCTTTCTGTAAGATTAACTTAAATTATTGATCACATGTGATGGTAGTACATTTTCAAGGCACGAGCTGGAATTACAGAAGTTCACTTCCTTCCTTTCAATCCAATTGACAAGCGGACAACACTTACATACATAGATGGTGCAGGCAAAATGCACAGAGTGACCAAAGGTGCACTAGAGCAGGTACATATTTAGCATGAAATTCATCTTATCTGCAAACCTTAAAACTCAAGGATATGTATCCATTATTCTCGTCAGTACTGATTTATGCGGAGAAATTGAAGATTCTATGCCTATCTTCTTAACAAACATGGGTATTACATTTATTTAGATAACTGATTTAAATAATGGTTGGATTGAAAAAAGTTTATCGGTTTCCATCTTCCTTTTTCAGGCACTCTCATTGACCATGTTTACTCCTGTAGATATTCTAATGTAAACAATTTCACGTCAATATCCGCATGTGATACTGTTATCTCATGTATCCAAGCAAAGTAGCCATATGAAATGTTGTTAATCTTTTTCCTTGTTCTTTTTTTTCAGATTCTCAATCTGGCATTGAACAAATCAGATATTGAGAAAAGGGTACACTTAATAATAGATAAATTTGCTAAACGTGGACTTAGATCTCTTGTCGTTGCTCGCCAGGTAACGAAACCTTTCCTTATTCACAAATTCCCCTAAATTCTAAGTCGGCTTCTTGGTTGCCTTCATGGGTGCAAAACTTTACCTTGTTACAGGAAGTACTTGAGAATACCAAAGACAGTGCTGGTGGGCCCTGGGAATTTGTTGGCCTTATTCCTCTCTTTGATCCACCTCGCCATGATAGTACTGAAACAATTAGGAGAGCTTTAGATCTTGAGTGAGTGTTAAGATGATCACAGCAGCGCATCACAATTGATCAGTTTATATCTTTGCCTTCAGCATCCTTGACAAAACAACCAGTTTGATATTTATAATTCTCTATAGTGGAAACTATTAAAAGTAGATAAATCAAGAGGCAACACTAGTAACATGAAAGTTTTGGATCTAATGAGGGTTCATTTTTTTAATGTAAAATGGTGGCCAATTAATGTCACGATAGCATATTGGTGTTTGTTTACTTGATGTTTAGAGGTTTCTACTTCGAGTAACTTTTGATATTGGCCTTTCGGGTTCCCCTAATATCCTTGTGTTTCTTGCTTGATTTTCAAATTTATGCATATAGAAGCACACACATTAAACAAATCATATAGAAGCATTCATATTTGACAAAGCCATTCCATCATTCCTTGCCTCTTTTCCTACTTTTTCACATGGTGCACTCAGTGACAACTAAGCTATAACGTTGCATTTTGATCTCTCTATATTTTAGTTGTGTGTAACGCCAATGCATCATTCTTCAGGTGACCAACTGGCAATTGGGAAGGAGACAGGGAGACGCCTAGAAATGGGAACAAACATGTATCCTTCATCCTCTTTGCTTGGTGATCACAAGGATGCTTTACTGGCAACTCTAGCAGTCGATGAACATATTTACTGTAGGTGCTAGTGCATTTAATTTTGAGGATTCCTTTCATATGTATTTTTTTATTTTACAAGTTATCAACATGATGTTGGTAAACCACTGATCAATATTGTGTCTGTATATAATACTAAACTATTGTGTCTGTAATGCTACGGATTGGAATTTTAGTTTTGTTATTTAGATTAAGAGCAACTTTAAGATATATACTTTTGGAATCTGGTTTCGTGCTTTAATTGGATTAGTCTGCATTTTCTAATATATAATTATGCATTCTATACTGTGCATTGGAGTTATTAGTTTAAACTCAAATATAGGTGTACCACAACTATTACAACATCATGTATTACAACATTTTAAAGTCAAATTATAATATTTTAAAAACATTGTATAAAGTAGTCTAAATAGATGACACTTTATAAACATTGTATGAATGAGTCTAAACGTTGTCTGATGTATCAAACCAAAACATTTTAAGCCAGAAAACGTTGTGGAATCATATCATGTACAATGTTTTCAAGCATCAAAGAATTTATTGAAAACAAATAGATAATGTTTTTTAAGAAAAAAACGTTGTGTAATGTATCAAACTACAACGTTTTAAAAGCGTTGTACAAAAGGTGTCAAATAGATGACACCCTTAACCACGACATTTCTATAAGACCTTCTACAACGTTTTTTACGCATTATCTATTTACTATTTTGTAGTAGCGAGGGTGAGCTCAACTAGCCCAGTAAGAAATATTATGACTAAAATAATGCAGAATAAGTTATCGTTAGCTTTCAACAATGTTAAACTGATAGAATATAATAGACAACAAATTTAACTGCAGCGGAACAAGTAATCCATTAGAAGAGTCAAGTAGATCATGATATCTACTATCTTCTATGATTTAAAAAGTTTATCATTAACTTTATTGTTGGGACTCAACTTAATAAATAGATCACATCATCGAATCATCCCTGCACTACGGGCCAAGGATATTCATTAATATCGCGTCCACAAATTATTCTTGCACTACGGGCCAAGAATTATTCGTGTAATCATCAATGGTCATGACTATACCGAATTATCCCTGGTCATAATCATACCAATCAACAGTCCATCTATGCACGTAAGGCAAAGATGACTTTCATCACAATATAAGCATGAGGATGATGACAATGATATAAGAATTCAATTAAAAGAAAGTAAATGATAAATTTTTAAAGATTTATAATTTAATTTATCCAGAATTTAATAATGTCCAAATTTCCAACATGATACTGCTTTGTGGAGTAAAATTCAAGAATAATATCCATGTATCAAAAATATTTTGGACAAAAAAGAAATCAATTTTTTGGGTGAATAGTAACCCGTAAATAGTACCCTATGAATAGTACTTTGGAAATAGTACCACGTGAATAGTACCCCAACATGAAAAGTACCCCAAAGACCCGAGTGAACAATATTTGAGTGAATAGTAATCAGATGAATATTAACTCGTAAATAGTACCTCGGCATAAAAAGTGCCCCGAATACCCGAGTGAATAATATTATAGTAAATAGTAACCGGGTGAATAGTAACCCGTGAATAGTACCCCGGGTGAAAATATTGATATTTAATAAGAAAGTTCAGATCAATATTTCAATGAAACGATACTGGATGAAGCACAAATCTTCAAGGATATCCCACTAATTTCAGGGATTATAGAAGCAATACTTATCATAGTAAGTTTAGATTTAAGAATATGAAAAGAAATAACATACAAAACTGCAAATGGATTTTCACCTGTTATACGGTTTGTAATCCGCGTAGACAGGTTATTCCGACATATTAAAGGATGAATATGAAAAAATAGTATTCCTTACGAATACGAAAGAAATAATACCCCTTACCTTAGTAGAAAGCTAGATACTACAAAAGTGAAGTAGCAGAATACTCTTTTTCTTGCTCTCTATAGTTTCTCTCTCTATAGTGTCTCTTGTGAATCTTAGTGAATTGGTGAGAATGAAAGAAGAATTAAGCTTCTATTTATAAGAGAATAGGCTAAATAGTAACTAATTCACGAACGGTCCAGATTGATTCACTATTAGAATGGACGGTCCATATTGATTACTTTTAAAATCACAACTGACTGTCCAGATTGATTTACTTTTAAAACCACCACCGACGGTCCAGAATGATTTAATTTTAAAACCACCACCGACGGTTCAGATTGATTTACTTTTAAAAACACCATCAATGGTCCAGATTGATTTACTATTAAAACCACCATCAATGGTCCAGATTGATATACTATTAAAACCACCACCAATGGTCCAGATTTATTTAACTTATTACACTTTAGTACCCCTAAAGTTTTTAAAGTTTGCATTATTCCCCTCTAACTTTTGTAATTCACTTATCTTCAATAATCACATTCTTAAAACTTCAACAATTATTCATCATTAATATTATAACTCACAATATTTAACAACCAGATCGTTCCCAGGAAAGAGGGGGTTTTCCAATAAGGATTT
Source organism: Panax notoginseng (assembly GCA_016801055.1). Classification (NCBI taxonomy): domain Eukaryota; kingdom Viridiplantae; phylum Streptophyta; class Magnoliopsida; order Apiales; family Araliaceae; genus Panax; species Panax notoginseng. Next base: position 216,788,461 of record CM029013.1, on the reverse strand, counting down.
CTCCCTATTGTCGCGCAATTAGGTGACCAAACCTCTCCTCGACAGAACTTTCTGGACATTGTCAGTATTGCAAATAATAATATGAATAACTTTGTTGTCTCAATTATTAATTTAATAATATAAAATATTATGCATATGATAATGTGACAATAATTGAATCAAACAACGTGAGATACTATGCAACAATTACTGTAGCAATAATTGAGTATAATTGAGTGACTTCTCTCGTAAGCATCAATAATTAATACCGTCTGCTACTATGCAACCACGCGTATTAATGTATTTTTACCACCGGGTAGTTCAACAGTTTTAACGGTAAAACTTCCGCTGTTATGTTTATAAAAAGATATTTCTGTCGTTTTCTAACTCCGACAATAATTTCATTGTGGGGTCCACTAATGATTGTGCTGTTGTACGAATACTTTCTATTTAATACGAATATTCACCGACCAATCGAATATTTTATAACAACTTGCATACTTTGTAAAATTTATAAATATTACCCACAACTATAACATTATATCAAAACCATACCATAATATTAAAAAATATATTTCGAGAAAAATTAATCTTTATTTATGAAAGTTGGGGTCTTACAACTTAGGTTTTCTAATTATATTAAACTTGAAATTAAGTTCAATAATTCACTAATTAGCAATTAATTTTTCCAATTTAGAAATTAGGATTTTCCATTTGAAAATTAGGGTTTCAAATATAGAAATTAGGGTTTATAAATATTAATTAGGATTTTCAAAAATTATGATTTCCATAATTAAGGTTAATATTTATAACTCCGATCGTTAATTACATTATCACGATTACATAACCATCTTGTACTCTAATTTGAGTTTCAAATTAGGGTTTAGCACACTAATACCATGTTTTCTAGTATTTCCCTATAATTGACCAATTATTATAAATACACACATAGAGTATATATTTATAACACTGAAAAATAATATTATATTTAATATAATATTATTATTCTCATTCATAGCTAAAAATCCAAAATTAGGGTTTGAATTCTATATCTGATTTATCTTTCATATATAACATTATTAATTAAGTTAAAATAATTAACTTAATAATCTAAACTAAAATTCATATAATAAAATAATAATTATAATAATTTCAATAATCATTTCATATATTATTTAAATAATATAAAAATCACATTTTCATAGAAAATAAATAATAAAGACATTTCTACTATAAACTTAATTATTATAAGAATATACTTTATAATGATCAATAATTCTAAAATAAAATTATTTGAAATTATTCATGTAATAAATAAATTTTATTTATCACATATATACATACACTTTACTTGGCACAAATTCCCACCTTTAAAATAAAAAAAAAATTATATGCAAAATTTCTTTTTTATTTATATAGAAAATATCGGGTTATTACAAACATAACCTTTATCATTTATCTCTAACTTTCATAAACATCATTTTTTTATTCATTACATAACTTAATTAAATAATCACTTAAAATCTTTACACTTTATATTACATCACACTATAATCTGTTATTGTAGTCCACATTATGTTTTATCATCATTATCATGCATGCCAAGCCAATTTAGGTCATTATATTACAACCCACAAATAAACAGAACTCAATGCCTAGGCTCAGGGAATGGCGCAGCAACGCTGTCCCAAGCCTTGGCACCAGCGCAACTGTGCTGGTGCAGACTCGCAGAAGACCAACGGCGTAGCTGTGCCGTTTCTGCCTGTGGTACCGGCGCAGCTGCGTCACACCCAGACAGAAACTGCAGCAGCTCTGTTTCATGCCTGAATCCAAAAATTCAATCCAATTCCTACAAAAATTCATGAAACCTATCAACTAAAACTTTGTAATAATATCTATAAACATGATACACACTATTCTAACCACATAAACATTACGTATACTCAATTTTAAAGATTCAAAACCACAATTTTCCCAATTTCATCATTTTTTACACTTTTAACGAATTCGATCGCCACGACTTCGTTTCTTAACCAATTGACACGATTCAAACTACGCCGCTTCAGGATTTTAACATACTAACACAATCCAACATCAATTTGCAGATTATAGCAAGTATTGAACATGAAATTTTGTACTTTCTTAAGCCATTTTTATACATATAACACTGTTTTAAAAATCTTCTACTACAACTCAATTTCATGTATTTAATCATCAAATAGCACTCACAAACGATGCTTAACAGATTATAAACCATATGTACTTACATATTGTAACAATCCAGATTTTTTAATTAAATATTTAAATATTTATTGAATTATATAAATATTTAATGGTTTTATTTATCGTTGAATAAGTATTTGTTTAATTTATTTGATGTGATTTGATTATTTTTTTGTTTAATAAATAATTAATGAGTTAAGAAAAGTAATTATTTTAAAATAGTAATCTAATTTAATTTATTAATTAAGTTAGAGAGTTTATAATGATTAAATAAATTATGATATTATGCAATGGATTGTTATTAGAATTAATTAAATTAAGTATGAAAACTTAATTAATTAGAAGTGTGACAAATAACTATATTATAAGTGGTTATTAAAATAAATTAAAGTAGTTTTAATTTATTTTGCCAAACAAGGCTTAAATATATTAAGTCTTTAATTTTAAAGTATTTTTCCAAACAAAGCCTTATGCCTTTTGAAATTTCTAATTTTTGAATTTTAATAAAATAAATAAAATAATAAATATAATATATTTATATTATATACGTTAGTTTTGTAACTGTTATTTTATTAAGTTTGGCGTATTAAGGATTAACAGTTTTGATTTTTCGCCTTAAAGCTATCAGTTGTTCTTTTTACGTATTCTAGTTTGCTAGCCTAGAGATTATAGAGAGTTGAGAGAATTGTGAGAGAACTTAAGCAATTTCTAGCAATTTTAGCAAGGATTACAAGAGTTAGCAAGAATTGTCTGAGCAAATTGAAGGGCACGTGAAGTGCAGATAACTGTAAGCTGTTAAACTGTTATTGGTAAACAACGATCAAAGCAAGTCTTTCGGTTCCTATTTTCTACGTGGACTTGATGAACTGTTTTAAATTGCATGATATGTTATGCATGTTGAAATCATGAAATATTAAAGTCAATATATGACTGCATTGTTTTGGCTAAGTAATGGTGATTGAGTAAGGAACTCAATCTTTATATTTGCTATGTGAATTAAAAGCATGTATGCCATGTTACTTTAATGAGATGTATATCGAGGATGTTATTATGTGTTATGTGATGCATGAAAACTGTTAGACTTTGCTGGGCTATCGAGCTCACTCTTGCAAATAACCACTTTTGCAGGTACAAATTTTAAGGTAAAGATATGTGCTAAGTGAGTTATAGAGATCTATATTCACGAAGATTACTTATGTTTTTATGAGAAATGTATTTTATATTTTGAATGTAACATGTTGTTGAATTGTAAGTTGAGCTATCCAAGGTAAATGAATATTTAGTTATGATGTAAGACTTTGTATAGTCATTTTGTTGTAACGATTCATGATATAAGATTGAATCAAAGAGATGTAATGTAAAGGTTGCGATTCAGGGCAAGAAAGAAGGAAACGTATAAACATTTTAAATATTCCGCAATTTTAGTGTTTTTAATATCGGATATGATGTAAAATTAGAGATTTAATGTATGGTTAACGACCGAAGTGGAGATTTAAATGGTACGAATTTTGGGGTCGTTATAAGTTGGTATCAAAGCTGTAGGTTATAAACCTTAGGTATGAGTATCTTAGGCTATAACCTTAGAGAAGAGAGATGAAGATAATGAACGAATAAGCTCAAATAGAGTTTGAATAATAATAAGAAATTTAAGAATTTATAAAGAAGGGATTAAAACATGCGTAAAAGGATTCAAAGAAGAATCTCGCAGAGTTATCAGGAATATGAATGTGGGGTTACCCAACTCCAATAATAAGGATGTAAGGTGATAATAAATAGATAATGTCTATAAAAATAGAGTGATAAAGAAGTTAAGAATAGAGAGTTATATATAAGTATGGTGCAATTGTACTCTTTAGTAGTTGATGTATGGTATCTGGGCTAAACGATTCCTTCATAGAGCGGAGGTATATACGAACTAGCAACTCGAAACCTAGTTTGTTGGTTGTTTGTGGAAAACCACTTAGCGTACCATATTGAAATTGTTAAAGACTCGATGTGTACCAAGTATAGAAATGGATACGTGTGATGAAAGTGTAGAACTTGAATGAAATGTTGAGCAATGTAAATGAAGTTAGAAATTCTTAAAGGAAGAATTGTTTTATAAACAAGAAGATTCAAAGAAGAATCTTGAAGAGATATAAAGATAAAAAATGGGAGTTTCCGAACTCCAAAAGCCAAGATAATGAATAATGTCGTAAATGATGAAAAAGAGAAAGAATGAGGATCGTAAAACAAAACGATCACGAGTTAAGAATAGAATGTTAAGGGAGATGAATATAGAATAAGATCACGACGTGATCTGTTGAAGTTATAAAAGGAAGATGGTTTGTAATGTTTGAATGATTATAGCTTGATGCTATGAAGATATTTTACTATGATATAGTACGAGATAAACTCGCGAGGAGTTAGAGATAATGTGATACGAGGAATTCGTATCGAGCAAAGAACAAGTTATGAGTAAGATAGAGTTAAGTGGGATTTCAATTGAGGACTCATGTGATGACAGAGTTGTACAAACCTTTGTATGGGCGAGGGTTTTGTGCTTGCACTCAGTTTCTCACAATGATAATCATTGGAATGTTTGTGTTGCACTATTTTCTATATGCCTGTTGAGAAGGTGATTCTTTTCTCATGTATATAACAGATAGGTAGAGTATAGTTAGAGAATATTATAAGGTTAAGTGTGAGTTCTTAAAACTCATACTTATGGTAGGTTCGTGACTCATAATTATATGATATGTTTTTGAACCCCTCAGCGAATGGACGCCTATGGTCTGACTATGATAAGTTCTTAAACTTATATGATTGTGGCAAGTTCCTGAACTCATAACGTGTGGTAAGTTTGACGAACTGGGTATAGATAAGTGTGAATGGAGTATTGAGGATGATAGGAATAGATAGACCTATTAAGCAATGGATCATTATAGAAAGTGGAGTTGATGGTGGAAGCATAGGTATTCTAAATCTACTAGCTATGCTAGACTTTCGAAATTTATTGACTTCGTGCTGATGTTTACACTTCTATTTTCTTGAAAAACATTGGATCAACTGATGAAACCAATGAGTTTTAACAACAATACTGTTATTCGTGTGTCTATGCTAATTGCTTCGGCTAGACAAAAATGATTTAGAATATATCAAAATGTATTTTATATATCATCAATGCATTATGTAACCTGGTGCAAAGACGATAAAAATGATGGAGTCATCAATGTAGTATTACATAGTGTTGGATGTGATCTAAGGATCGTCAGCCCACTATGGTATGATGAGTATGATAAAGTCACCAAATTACGGAATCCTCAACGGATTGTAAATACAGTGCGGTATCATGACGTTATAAAAATATTTTTGAGATTTCTTTAAGATATGAGAATACATATGTATGTATGTATATGTATATTTCGGTTGATGTCCAGATTGTTGTAGAGGTCTATGCTATTTGATTCAGCTAGACAAATATTAAAAGATGTTCATAAAATTCAAGAGTTTCTTAAGAAGTTATGCCAAACCAAATTATTTTGGTGTGGATTTAGATGTTGAAAAGCTGAGATGAACAACCCTTTTATAGGGGATTACGCGGAGGCGTTGAGATGTTTGTGCACAATACATTGTACGAAGGGCTGATCACCCTAATTACGAGGAGTCCCTATAGTCTTATGACTGTTAAAGTTTAAGTTGAAAGATTACTTATAACTATGGACGTACGCATAGCGTTTAAATGTTTGTGCATAATACATCGTACGAAGGGCTTAACACCCTAAGTACGGGGGTCCTTATAGTCTTATGACTGTTAAAGTTGAAGTTGAAAGATTACTTGCAACTATGGACATAGTTCGTGGTCTTATGACCCTCAACATGATTTGGAATCTTTTAAATTCATGTTATTCATATCGCTTCCCAATTATTAAGCAATTGTGGAAGATTCTTGATATTCTAAAAGGTGAATGTGGTAAGGATGGTATTCCTTAGAAAGAAGTGAGTCGTAGAATGCGACATTGAATGATGAATATGTTGAATAAGTGAGAAAAGAGATTTTGAAGTCAGAAGGATATGAGTTATCAAAGAATAATGTAAAACTTTTAATAGAAAAGTTAATAATTGTAGAATGATCTTTGGGAAAGAAAGTGGTTATAGAAACCAATGAATGAATGAAGTAGTGACGTAAAAATCTACTTTGATAGATTGAATGAATAAAGATTAATAAATAAAATTTTGAGGACGAAATTCTTAGAAGAAATGGTGAATGTAATATCCCGAGTTGATGATAACGATCTTTAGAAAAGGAAATGAATGGGTTAAAAGATGTATAATACTCAGAATAATTGAGATCAAGTGAAAGTTATGAAATGAAACCTAGAATTTGTTAAAGTAATGAATGTAGTAGGAAATATAAAACCTATATTTAGATAAAATGATGACAGATTACTCTGAGTTATTTGTTTAATTTCTGTCTTCGATTCTGGGGACAGAATCTTTGTAAGTAAGGAAGATTATAACGGATGAGTGGTTTGTGTTGTGATTCTGAGGACAGAATCCTTGTAAGGAGGGAATGATATAACAATCTAGATTTTTTAATTAAATATTTAAATATTTATTAAATTATATAAATATTTAATGGTTGTGTTTATCGTTGAATAAGTATTTGTTTAATAGATTTGATGTGATTTGATTATTTATTTGTTTAATAAATAATTAATGAGTTAAGGAAAGTAATTATTTTGAAATAGTAATCTAATTTAATTTATTAATTAAGTTAGAGAGTTTATAATGATTAAATAAATTATGATATTATGCAATAGATTGTTATTAGAATTAATTAAATTAAGTATGAAAACTTAATTAATTAGAAGTGTGACAAATAACTATATTATAAGTGGTTATTAACATAAATTAAAGTAGTTTTAATTTATTTTGCCAAACAAGGCTTAAATATATTAAGTCTTTAATTTTAAAGTATTTTGCCAAACAAAGCCTTATGACTTTTGAAATTTCTAATTTTTGAATTTCAATAAAATAAATAAAATAATAAATATAATATATTTATATTATATACGTTAGTTTTGTAACTGTTATTTTATTAAGTTTGGCGTATTAAGGATTAACAGTTTTGGTTTTTCGCCTTAAAGCTATCTATTGTTCTTTTTACGTATTCTAGTTTGCTAGCCTATAGATTACAGAGAGTTGAGAGAATTGTGAGAGAACTTAAGCAATTTTTGGCAATTTTAGCAAGGATTACAAGAGTTAGCAGGAATTGTCTGAGCAAATTGAAGGGCACGTGAAGTGCAGATAACTGTAAGCTGTTAAACTGTTATTGGTAAACAACGATCAAGACAAGTCTTTCGGTTCCTATTTTCTACGTGGACTTGATGAACTGTTTTAAATTGCATGATATGTTATGCATGTTGAAATCATGAAATGTTAAAGTCAATATATGACTGCATTGTTTTGGCTAAGTAATGATGATTGAGTAAGGAACTCAATCTTTATATTTGCTATGTGAATTAAAAGCATGTATGCCATGTTACTTTAATGAGATGTATATCGAGCATGTTATTATGTGTTATGTGATGAATGAAAACTGTTAGACTTTGCTGGGCTGTCGAGCTCACTCTTGCAAATAACCACTTTTGCAGGTACAAATTTTAAGGTAAAGATATGTGCTAAGTGAGTTATAGAGATCTATATTCACGAAGATTACTTATGTTTTATGAGAAATGTATTTCATATTTTGAACGTAACATGTTGTTGAATTGTAAGTTGAGCTATCCAAGGTATATGGATATTTAGTTATGATGTAAGACTTTGTATAGTCATTTTGTTGTAACGATTCATGATATAAGATTGAATCAAAGAGATATAATGTAAAGGTTGCGATTCAGGGCAAGAAAGAAGGAAACGTATAAACGTTTTAAATATTCCGCAATTTTAGTGTTTTTAATATCGGATATGATGTAAAATTAGAGATTTAATGTATGGTTAACGACCGAAGTGGAGATTTAAATGGTACGAATTTTGGGGTCGTTACATATATGTATCAATCCAACATAACTATCAATAGAAATTTCAAACCTAAAAGTTAAGATTAAAGTAGGTTATACCTTGATTTAGCAAAGTGTTTAACAACCCTTCTCTTCCTCTCTATGATTCTCTCCTCCACACCAAGCTCTCCCTCTAATCTCTGTGTTTCTTCTTCTCTCCAAACCCTCTCTGCATTTCTATGTTATCTAGCCTTAGGAAAATAAGACGCGTAAAAATAAACTGATATGACCTCACCTCCCACGTACTCTTCAGTTAAAAAAAAAATAGGCATTAGTTAAAATAGGCCAAAGGCCACAAGGCCTTGTTTGGCTTCCACAAATCCCCCCCCATTCCAATTTATTTTAATAATATTATATTATATAGTTTTTATTTGTCACACATGTAACCCATTTACACTTATAATTATAATAATTATAATTTTTATTATAATTTTACCTATGATTAATAAATAATTATATACTTAATTTAATTAATAAATTAGACTTAAACATTACTTTATTTAATTTAATTATCTCATTAAATATTAACCAATTTATTTAATTTAATTATTTAATTAAATTAAATCTTTCAAATAAAAATTACCATTATTCAATTAAATTAACATTAATCAATTTAGTTACTAAATTCTTGCATCACAATTTCATCAATTATTTACTTTTCTCAATAAATAAATTATTTAAAATATTTATTTTATTCAATAAATATTTAAATTAAATTATAAATTTCTCAATTATTATATCCTTCCCTCCTTAAAAGGATTCTGCCCCTAGAATCACAACTTAATATATTCATTTGTCACATTCTTCCATCCTTAAAAGGATTCTGTCCCAATAATCGCTATACAAGATTAAGCAAATAACTGAGGATAATTCCTCATCATAACATCTTCAAGTTCCCACGTAGCTTCTTCAGCATTGTTGTGACGCCCCCAAAATAGGTATACATCACCCATGTTGGGTCGTCAAATACATGGTACATAATACAAATACAAACTTAATTATACAACCAGAGCTGAGAGTTTTTACACGAATATTGTCTCATAGACATTATCCAAACTCAAATTCAATCCTCATTACATTTATTATCACACTAAATAATGAGGATTACCAAAACAACCATCTCGGACCATTACTCCGTTTCCCGACTAGTCCCGACTATGTTCTCATTTCCTGAAGAGAATAATAAAAGCAAAAGGGTGAACTCAACTAGCCCAGTAAGAAATATTATGACTAAGATAATGCAGAATAAGTTATCGTTAGCCTTCAACAATGTTAAACTGATAAAATATAATAGGCAACAAATTTAACTGCAGCGGAACAATGAATCCATTAGAAGAGTCAAGTAGAGCATGATATCTATTATCTTCTATGATATAAAAAGTTTATCATTAACTTTATTGCTGGGGCTCATCTTAATAAATAGATCACATCGTCGAATCATCCCTGCACTACGGGCCAAGGATATTCATTAGTATCAGGTCCACAAATTATTCTTGCACTACGGGCCAAGAATTATTCGTGTAATCATCAATGGTCATGACTATACCGAATTATTACTGGTCATAATCATACCAATCAACAGTCCATCTATGCACGTAAGCCAAAGATGACTTTCATCACAATATAAGCATGAGGATGATGACAATGATATAAGAATTCAATTAAAAGAAAGTAAATGATAAATTTTTAAAGATTTATAATTTAATTTATCCAGAATTCAATAATGTCCAAATTTTCAACATGATACTGCTTTGTGGAGTACAATTCAAGAATAATATCCATGTATCAAAGATAATTTGGACATAAAAGAAATAAATTTTTTGGCGAATAGTACCCCGTGAATAGTACTATATGAATAGTACTTCAGAAATAGTACCCCGTGAATAGTACCCCGATATAAAAAGTGCCTTAAATACCCGAGTGAACAGTATTTGAGTGAATAGTGATCGGGTGAATAGTAACCCGTGAATACTAACTTGTGAATAGTACCCCGATATGAAAAGTGCTCCGAATACCCGAGTGAATAATATTATAGTGAATAGTAACTGGGTGAATAGTATCTCGTGAATAGTATCCCGACATAAAAAGTGTCCTAAATACCCGAGTGAATAATATTATAGTGAATTGTAATCGGGTAAATAGTACCCCGTAAATAGTACCCCGGGTGAGAATATTGATATTTAATAAGAAAGTTCAGATCAATATTCTAATGAAACAATACTGGATGAAGCAAAAAACTTCAAGGATATCCCACTAATTTTAGGGATTATAGAAGAAATACTTACCATATTAAGTTTAGATTTAAGAATATGAAAAAAATAACATAGAAAACTGCAAATAGATTTTCACTTGTCATACGGTATGTAATCCGCGTAGATAGGTTATTCTGACATATTAAAGGATGAATATGAAAAAATAGTATTCTTTATGAATACAAAAGAAATAATACCCATTACCTTAGTAGAAAGCTGGATACTACAAAAGTTAAGCAGCAGAATACTCTTTTTCTTGCTCTCTACAGTTTCTCTCTCTATAGTGTCTCTTGTGAATCTCAGTAAATTAGTGAGAATAAAAGAAGAATTAAGCTTCTATTACAGGAGAATGGACTAAATAGTAACTAATTCACGAACGGTCCATATTGATTCATGTAAGGTTTTGTGTTAATCAAAGTAGCAATAAAATTGCAAAAATAGTGGAAGCATAACAAAATTAGATTTTAAAATTTTTCACAAACCAATTACCCAGATCATCATTTATGCATATTATTAATTAAACGAAGAATAATAAGTTATGAAATCATACCCTTGTAGAAACGAGCTTCCTCAGGTACGAATTCACCTCCTACTTCTCCGCGACCTCCTTGAATCTCCGGGTAGATTCCTTCCTTTGATCAATGTAAGTCACCCAAGTGTATAGCCTCTAGAGGTGATCTACCAAGGAAGAAGAATTTTCAAGAAGAAGTGTGTATTTGCTCAAACCTTAGTTTTTCCTACTCTATAGAAAAAGGGGTGTACTCTCCAACTCTTTGAAATTACGTATATTTGATATCTGATATAAAACTCCTCTTATAAAGATATTAGGTAACCCTATTTAATTAAAATAAGGTATTATTTATTTAATTAAACTCTTTTAATTACATGGGCTCCCTAATCTTATTAGGGATAATTAATTAAACTCCTTTAGCTAATTTTCCCTCCTAATCCTATTAGGAATAAATGAGAGTACTTATATTAAATTAATTTCTAAACTCTTTTAGAAATTAAAATAATAATAATTATAATAATATTAATAAGACTCCTCTTATTAATTTATATTTAATATTTCTAAAATATTAAATAATAAATATTAAGCTATTTAATTTATTCTATCACCATAAATTAAATTAAATATACTTAACATATTATTACGATTATGCCATTAACTTCTTAAATAATTATTCTTCCTTTTATGGTGTGACCCTTTAGGTTCTCCATATTAAACCGGTTGTGAATAAATTAATTAGAACAATTCTAATCTTATTTAAATAAATAAATTAAACGATTAATTTATTTAAATAATATTTATTCTACAATAGGGATAAGCCTCCCTAGCGATCAATGACTTTTCAGATAATATAGATTTTAACATTAATCATAAAAGAACCTTTGAGTTAATTGTTATCGTACAATTCAATCCTTCCACCATACAATGTCCCAATTAAATATAAGACATGGAATTACTGTCAAGTCTGATTTTATTTAATTATATATATTTTGATTCCTAAATGCACAACTCCTAATGAATGTAAATTAGAAACTACTTTCTAATTTCATTCCACCTTGGGCAAGGATTCCTGGGTTGTCATTTATCAAATCACATAGGACATTTCTCTTCTTTTACTAAAAGTGGTAGATTCTTTATTGATCATTCATTATCTTCATATATAACGTATTACACCCAAGCATACCCTTTGATATACTCTAAGAGTCTTAAGGAATAAGTCAAAGTGTAATTCATTATATATAAGATACTATGATGATATCAAGTCTAAGGATCATTTGTACTACTATCACTACAGGAATTCCTATTGACAGTCAAGTAAAACTCCATTTGGTATTCCTTAGCGAGTCACGTTCAGTGAACTTATTCTCTAATAAGCACCTATATACTTGCTTTAGTGTCTCTACATAAATGATCATGAGATCAATCATCCTCATCCAATGAGCAAGCAACGTACGTACCAATCTATCCGGATTCACTAATCCCCTTTTTAGTAATCCATTGATTGGGAGTATTTTAGTTTTAAGCTATCTAAGAATTTAGATCTCATTAGCATGATCTCATCATGATTCTAAAAGTATTGCTTAAAACTATGGGTTTATCACATATTATTAAAACAACACCATGTAGATAATAAATGCCTTTAATAAATAATTCTTTTATTAATAAACAAATAAGATTGATTACAAAGTATATGCTTTATCATCATACATGATTGGCTTGTATGCATACTACTTTCAATCTCCCATTTGCACTAAAGCCAATCGCCGTGGTATCTCATACCCATCTTCTCTAAGTGACGATCAAACTGCTATTATGTTAACGCTTTAGTAAATGGATCTGCAATATTGTCTTGAGAGTCCACATGCTCCAGGGTGACGTCTTCTCTTTCAATGATCTCTCTAATCAAATAATATCACCGCAATATGTGTTTGGATTTCTGATGAGACCTGGGTTCCTTAGCCTGCGCAACAGCTCCAATGTTGTCACAGAATAAAGGCACTAGTCCTGAAATGCTATGAACCACACGAAGTTTGGTAATGAGCTTCTTCATCCAAACAGCTTCCTTTGCAGCTTCACTTACAGCTATGTACTCTGCCTCTGTCATTGAATCATCAACTGTTTGCTGTTCGAAACTCTTCCAACTCACTACGCCACCGTTTAAGGTAAACACATACCCCAAAACGGATTTACTGTTATCTTATTCCGTTTAAAAACTTGAGTCCGTGAAGCCCTCTAGTTTCAATTCAGACCCACTGTAGACAAGAAATACATCATTAGTTCTTCTTAAGTACTTTAGGATATTTTTCACTGCCTTCCAGTGTTCTTCTCCTGGATTCGACTGATATCTGCTTGTTACACTAAGTGCATCAGCGACATATGGTCTAGTACATATCATACCGTACATGATAGATCCTATTGCTGAAGCATAAGGAGTATTACTCATACAGTCTCTCTCCTCAGGTGTCCTTGGGGCCTGTTTCTTGGAGAGATGTATTCCATGGCTCATCGACATGAGTCCTCTTTTGGAATCTTCCATGCTAAACCTCTTTAGCATCTAGTTGATGTACGTTCCTTGGGACAAGCCAAGCATCCTTTTAGATCTATCTCTATAGATCTTTATCTCCAAAATATAGGATGCTTCTCCCAAGTCCTTCATGGAGAAGTGTTTAGATAACCAGATTTTAATTGATTATAGCATAGGAATATCATTCCCTATCAGTAATATATCATCAACATATAATCGAGGAATGAAACAGCGCTCCCACTAACCTTCTTGTACACACATGGTTCATCCTCATTTTTGATAAAATCAAACTCTTTAATTGTCTCATCAAAACTGATGTTCCACCTACGAGAAGCTTGCTTCAATCTATAAATGGATCGTTGTAGCTTACAAACTTGATTTGTTCCAATCTTTGAAACAAATCCCTCTAGCTGTGTTATATACACATCCTCCTCAAGTTTCCCATTGAGGAAGACCGTTTTCACGTCCATCTGCCAGATTTTATAATCATTGTAAGCTACAATCGCAAGCAAAATCCGAATGGACTTGAGCATTGCTAATGGTGAGAAGGTTTCGTCATAGTAAACTCCTTGTCTTTGTTTGAAACCTTTTGCGACCAGTCGGGCCTTATAGGTCTCTACCTTGCTGTCTGCTCCAGTCTTTCTTTTAAAGACCCATTTACACCCAAAAGGCTTAATGCCTTTAGGTAGTGAAACCAAAGTCCATACTTGGTTCTCATACATAGAGTCCATCCCGGATTTCATGGCTTCTTGCCACTTCTCTAAGTCTTTACTACTCATAGCCTGTTCGTAATTCAATGGATCATCGTCATCTATGATGTGTACCTCATCGTCATCCTCTATGACAAGTCCATAACTATCAGGTATCTTTGGCACTCTTTCAGATTTACGAATAAGGTGTGGTACAGAAGGAATCTCTACTTGGACAGGTTCATCCATTTGATCTGTAGTGGTTTGTGGTTCTTGAATTTCTTCAATATCTATTTTCCTCCCACTGACCCCTTCAAGGATAAACTCCTTTTCCAAGAAGGCAGCATGTTTGGCAACAAACACCTTTTGTTCAGTAGGATTATAGAAATAATATCCTAAACTTTCTTTAGGATATCCCACAAAAGTACACTTATCAGATCTTGTCCCAAGCTTATCATTCTGAAACCTTTTCACATAAGCTGGACATCCCCAAATCTTAACATGCTTAAGACTAGGCTTCCTCCCTGTCCACATCTCATATGGAGTCTTTAGGGACGAATTTTGAGGGAACATTATTTAGTAGATATGTAGCCGCTTCTAGGGCATATCCCCAGAACGACACCGGAAGATCGGTAAAACTCATCATGGAACGAACCATGTCTAACAGTGTTCGATTTCTCTTTTCAGACACACCATTTAGCTGTGTCATCCCTAGTGGAGTCCATTGTGAGATTATACCATTTTATTTGAGAAAATTGAGAAACTCACTGCTTAAGTATTCACCACCTCGATCTGACCAAAGAATCTTAATACTTTTGCCCGTTTGTTTCTCTACTTCACTTCTGAACTCTTTGAACTTTTTAAATGATTCAGATTTGTATTTCATTAAATACACATGTCCAAATCTTGAGTGATCATCAGTGAATGTAATAAAATAAGAATATCCTCCCCGTGCATTCGTTGTCATAGGTCCACATACATCCGTGTGTACCAATGCTAACAACTCTGTAACTCTTTTTCCTTTTCCACTAAAAGGAGATTTAGTCATTTTTACCATGAGACAAGATTCACAAGTTGGATATGATTCATAATCTGATAGCTCTAGGAGCCCATCTTTATACAACTTAGATAATCTTGTTTCATTAATATGACCAAGCCTATAGTGCCATATATAGGTATAATTAACATCATCTCTTTTCCTTTTCTTGGTTTGTTCAATTTGAAGTATATTTTCATGCAAGTCAAGAATGTAAAGTTCATTTCGTAAATTACCAACACCATATAAAATATTATTATTATAAATAAAATAACTATTGTTCTTTATTATAACGTCAAAACCATCCATATCCAATACAGATATTGAAATAATCTTTCTAATAAGTGACGGAACAAAATAACATTTATTTAAACTAATAGATTTTCTCGTAGGCAGTGCTAAACAATAAGTCCCTATAGCTAATGCAGCAACCTTTGCTCCATTTCCCACTCGTAGGACGACCTCATCCTTACTTAGCTTTCTACTTCTGACCAGTCCCTGCATATTATTACATATGTGAGAACCACAACAGGTATCCAACACCCAAGTAGAAGATTTACTTTCAGAAAAATTAATTTCAATCATAAACAAAACTTGATTAGGATTTGAAGCTTCTCCAAGCTTCTTCTGCTTTTGTTCCGCAAGATAATCCTTGCAGTTCCTCTCCCAGCTTGTTGCAATGGAAGCAAATTCCTTTGCTAGTTGGATCAGGTTTCTTTTAATCCTTCATTTTCGCCTTTCCCTTAGCCTTATTGGATTTGTTCGTTTCAGAAGATACCTTGGGCCTCTTCCTTTTCTTGGAAGAATCATCCACCAGTAAGACATGGTTCTTCTTGGATGGGAAGTGACCTTCAGCCGTTTTCAACATATTAAGTAATTCAGGCAAGCTGACATCTAACTTATTCATGTGAAAATTCACAACAAATTGTGAGAAGGTGTTTGGGAGTGACTGCAAGACTAAATCTTGACTCAACTCCCCATCCATGACGAACCCAAGCTGTCCAAGACATTCAATCAGATTGATCATCTTTAAGACATGAGTCTCAACGGTAGTACCCTCGGTCATTCGAGATCGGAAGAGCTTCTTAGATATCTCATATCTAGCAGTCTTACTTTGCTCACCATACAACTCTTGCAGGTGCAGCGGTATAGTAGGAGCATCCATGTTTTCATGATGACGCTGAAGCTTGTTACTCATGGATGCGAGCATAATGCATTGAGCCACAGATGCATCATTTTGCCATTGTTTAAAAGTAGCAATCTCTTCCTCAGAGGCTGTCTCTGCAACTTTTGTAGGTACGAGTGAATTTAGGACATAAGAAATCTTTTCAGCAGTGAGAAAAATTCTCAGATTCCTTAACCAGTCCGTGTAAGTTGGTCCGGTCAGTTTGTTAGCATCAAGTATGCTACACAGTTAAATTAGTGAATGTGACATTTTCAAAATTCTGCATGTAAAAAGATAATATTTTAGCAAACATTCATTTAATTAATTACCAAAATAAATTAGGTCTTATTTTATATTGGTATCTCCCACTATTTTATTCAAACTATATTACCCTCATGAATATAGTTCGGCAATATCTAATTAAAGATTTGCTAGTGAGAATAAGGATCCCATTTCAAATGTATATAGCCTTGTGTATGCACAACAAACTATATATAAATAAATTGGTAGACAACTCTTGTCAATTACATCATCATGTAACTCCTTATATTTTGCCTCCTAAATTATAATGGTCAAGTGTGTGCAGATCCGAACTAAAATGATTTAAGTTAAGTCATACCCAGCATTTCCATATAAGTGAAGAGAAAACTACAGCCCTTGTGTGTGCACAACAAAACGGTAATGTTCAATTCCTTATAAACATCAAATGTAATAAAAATAACATCTCAAATATTTATTACTCGCCTTGTGTGTGCACAACAAACTCATATTAAATATTCAATGTTCTATTATTTTTATCATGCTAGAAGGCGACGTTCGATATTCCAAATATCTTTGAACATTACAACTTAATATAATTTCATTGAGGGGTTTGTTATTATTAGGCTCATCTTGTTTAGCGTGCATGCAAATATATATATAAAATACGCGTCATTTTATTAAACATGCGAAGCATGTTTGCATAATATATAATATATATAATACTAGCATGCACATATATAATACTATATTCTACCGGATTGATTATGAACTTTTATTCTAGTTTGGTTCACTAGAGCCACCAAGTGAACCAAAAGGTCAAACCCTAGGGTGCAAGAATAAACATTTAAATATAACTATTACATTTAAACCAAGGCTCCATTTCAAACGGGTCTTCAAACGCTCCTTGCTCCTTGATCTCTGGTTCTTCGAAAAACATTCTAACTAATCCTATTACAGTAAACTATTTAATTTAAATAGAAACCTTGATTAGCAGTTAAGGGGAAGTACATAGGAGAGAGATAGAATTTACATTAGAAAAAAACCAGAAAAGACGAGGTACGCATACCCCATTTAATAAAACCCATTCATTCAAACATCCAACCAAAATAAATCCAATCACATTGGTCAATAGTCCATAATCAATCCCATTTATTATCATACATATCACCATATGTATCAATAAATAAAATCAGTCCATATATATATGAATATCATTTAATGGGCAATTTTATGTTGTATGAAATCTAATTTCAAAATTAAAATAAACTCTTTTATTTTAATTATAAAATTATGAAGAATATTATATATATAAATATATTCTTACTCAGTTAGAATTGTTATATATATATTCCGTACTCGGTTTAGTTCCCCTGTAAAGAGTTATATATATATATATTACTATCATATATATATAATAACAACTAAACCATGAAGTCCTCCTAGGTAACCAATATATATATATATATATATATATATATATATATATATATATATATATATAATGATTTATATCAAATATATATAATTTAACCAAGCCGAGAATTTGTCCGCAACTTTTATATATATCTTATCCGTTCGCGATTTACAGGCTTACGGAATATATAACTTTTTTTATATAAAATAATAATTTTATATAACAAATTATGCACAATAAATTATTCTAAACACATACCCATACATATATGGAATCAAAACAATTAATAATTTATATAAAGTTTGGCTCATGATACCACTGTAAGGTTTTGTGATAATCAAAGTAGCAATCAAATTTCAAAAATAGCGAAAGTATAATAAAATCAGATTTTAAAATTTTTCACAACCCAATTACCCGGATCATCCTTTATGCATATTATTAATTAAACGAAGAAAAGAAGTTATGAAATCATACCCTTGTAGAAACGAGCTTCCTCAGGTACGAGTTCACCTCCTACTTCTCTGCGATCTCCTTGAATCTCCGGGTAGATTCCTTCCTTTGATCAATGTAAGCCACCCAAGTATATGACATCTAGAGGTGATCCACCAAGGAAGAAGAATTTTCAAGAAGGGTGTATTAGCTCAAACCCTAGTGTTTCTTATCTCTATAGAAAAAGGGGCGTACTTTCCAACTCTTTGGAATTACGTATATTTGATATTTGATATAAGATTCCTCTTATAAAGATATCAGGTAACCCTATTTAATTAAAATAAGGTATTATTTATTTAATTAAACTCTTTTAATTAAATGGGCTCCCTAATCTTATTAGGGATAATTAATTAAACTCCTTTAACTAATTTTTCCTCCTAATCCTATTAGGAATAAATGAGAGTACTTATATTAAATTGATTTCTAAACTCTTTTAGAAATTAAAATAATAATAATTGTATTAATATTAATAAGACTCCTCTTATTAATTTATATTTAATATTTCTAAAATATTAAATAATAAATATTAAGCTATTTAATTTATTCTATCACCATAAATTAAATTAAATATACTTAACATATTATTACGATTATGCCATTAACTTCTTAAATAATTATTCTTCCTTTTATGGTGTGACCCTTTATGTTCTCCATATTAAACCGGTTGTGAATAAATTAATTAGAACAATTCTAATCTTATTTAAATAAATAAATTAAACGATTAATTTATTTAAATAATATTTATTCTACAATAGGGATAAGCCTCCCTAGCGATCAATGACTTTTCAGATAATATAGATTTTAACATTAATCATAAAAGAACCTTTAAGTTAATTATTATCGTACAATTCAATCCTTCCACCATACAATGTCCCAATTAAATATAAGACATGAAATTACTGTCAAGTCTGATTTTATTTAATTATATATATTTTGATTCCTAAATGCACAACTCCTAATGAATGTAAATTAGAAACTACTTTCTAATTTCATTCCACCTTGGGCAAGGATTCCTGGGTTGTCATTTATCAAATCACATAGGACATTTCTCTTCTTTTACTAAAAGTGGTAGATTCTTTATTGATCATTCATTATCTTCATATATAACGTATTACACCCAAGCATACCCTTTGATATACTCTAAGAGTCTTAAGGAATAAGTCAAAGTGTAATTCATTATATATAAGATACTATGATGATCTCAAGTCTAAGGATCATTTGTACTACTATCACTACAGGAATTCCTATTGACAGTCAAGTAAAACTCCATTTGGTATTCCTTAGCGAGTCACGTTCAGTGAACTTATTCTCTAATAAGCACCTATATACTTGCTTTAGTGTCTCTACATAAATGATCATGAGATCAATCATCCTCATCCAATGAGCAAGCAACGTACGTACCAATCTATCCGAATTCACTAATCCCCTTTTTAGTAATCCATTGATTGGGAACATTTTAGTTTTAAGCTATCTAAGAATTTAGATCTCATTAGCATGATCTCATCATGATTCTAAAAGAATTGATTAAAACTATGGGTTTATCACATGTTATTAAAACAACACCATGTAGATAAAAATGCCTTTAATAAATAATTTATTTATTAATAAACAAATAAGATTGATTACAAAGTATATGTTTTATCATCGTACATGATTGGCTTGTATGCATACTACTTTTAATTCACTATTAGAACGGACGATCCAGATTGATTTACTTTTAAAACCACCACCTACGGTCCAGATTGATTTACTTTTAAAACCACCACCGACGGTTCTGATTGATTTACTTTTAAAACCACCACCGACGGTCCAGATTGATTTACTTTTTAAAACACCATCAATGGTCTAGATTGATTTACTATTAAAACCACTATTAACGCTCCAGATTGATTTACTATTAAAACCACCACCAATGGTCCAGATTGATTTACTTATTACACTTTAGTACCCCTAAAGTTTTTCAAGTTTACATTATTCCCCTCTAACTTTTGTAATTCACTTATCTTCAATAAACACATTCTTAATACTTCAACAATTATTCATCATTAATATTATAACTCACAATATTTAACAACCAGATTGTTCTCAGGAAAGAGGGGGTTTTCCAATATGGATTTCTCCCTATTGCCGCGCAATTGGGTGGCCAAACCTCTTCTCGACAGAACTTTCTAGACATTGTCAATATTACAAATAATAATATGAATAACTTTGTTGTCTCAATTACTGATTTAATAATATAAAATATTATATAGATGATAATGTGACACTAATTGAATCAAATAACGTGAGATACTATGCAACAATTACTGTAGCAATAATTGAGTATATAACTGAGTGACTTCTCACTTAAGCATCAATAATCAATACCATGTGCTACTATGCAACCACGTGTATTACTGTACTTTACCACCGGGTAGTTCAACAGTTTTAACGGTAAAACTTCCGCTATTATTTTAAAAAAAAAGATATTTCTGTCATTTTCTAACTCCGACAATAATTTTGTTGTGGGGTCTACCAATGATTGTGCCGTCGTACGAATACTTTCTATTTAAAACGAATATTTTTCGACCAATCGAATATTTTATAACAACTTGCATACTTTGCAAAATTTATAAATATTACCCACAACTATAACATTATATCAAAACCACACCATAATATTCAAAAATATATTTCGAGAAAAATTAATCTTTATTTATGAAAGTTGGGGTCTTACAACCTCCCCTTCTTATGAAATTTTGTCATCGGAATTAGGGTACGTACCTGATATGTCGAAGAGGTGAGGATACTTTGATTTCATTTGAGATTCTAACTACCAGGTCATTTCCTCAACATCGTGGTTTCTCCACAAAACTTTGACTTGAGGTATAATCTTGGAGCGTAGAATATGCTCCTTCTTATCTAAGATTTTAATAGGTACCTCTTCAGATGTTAAATCATCCGCTATCTCGTCCGGTTCTAATTTAATAATATGGTTCGGGTCATCCACATATTTACGTAACATAGATATGTGAAAAATATTATGAACACGAGACATACTTGGTGGTAAGGCGAGTCTATAAGCCATAGTTCCTACTCGATCGAGGATTTTGAATGGCCCAATGAATCGAGGATTGAGCTTTTTTCTCTTTCCAAATCTCGTAACTCCTTTCCATGGAGCAACACGTAACAACACATGATCTCCAATATCGAATTCCACGTCCTTTTGATGAAGATCAGCATAACTCTTTTGTCGATCTTGTGAGGTTTTTATACGTTGCCGGATCGTTTGAATCTTTTTCGTAGTCATACGTACCAACTCCGGTCCCAACAACGTTGCTTCACCCACCTCATCCCAGCATACTGGAGAATGACACTTTCTTCCATACAACGCTTCGAATGGAGCCATGCCAATACTTGCTTGATAGCTGTTGTTGTAGGAAAACTTCACCAATGGTAAGAACTTGTCCCAACTTCCCTTGAAATCAAGGACACATAGTCTTAATATATCTTCAAGAGTTTGAATAGTCCTCTCTGATTGCCCGTCTGTTTGAGGATGATATGCCGAACTAAACCGTAAATCCGTGCCCATAGCTTTCTGCAAACAAACCCAAAATTGTGAAGTGAATCTTAGGTCTCGATCAGAAACTATGGATACTGGCATACCCTGCAGTCTTACAATCTCATTTATGTACATACGACCAACACGTTCAAGTGTATAAGTTTATCGTATAGGTAAGAAATGAGCCGACTTGGTCAATCTATCAATAATAACCCAAATCGCATCTATGCCTTGAGAAACCTTAGAAAGACCAGTAACAAAATCCATGGTAATGTGCTCCCACTTCCATTCTAGAATTTTAAGTGGTTGCAATGGACCTTTTGGTACTTGATGCTCCGCCTTGACTCGTTGATACGTTAGACACCTTGAGATAAACAACGCTATCTCTCTCTTCATATTGCCCCACCAAAATGTATGTCGAAGATCATGATACATTTTAGTACTCCTAGGATGAATTGCAAAAGGTGTGTTGTGTGCCTCCATCATGATGTTATACTTTAAATTAGGGTCGTTAGGAACACAAAGTCTGGAGTTGACTCGAAGTATTCCTTCCTCATCGATTTTTGCTTCCGGCATAGCACCTTCTTGCACTTTCTTCTTCATACGCATCAGCTTTGGGTCAGTAGCTTGAGCAGCTTTAACATTATCGATTAAAGTCTATCCTACTCGTATATTTCCCATCATTACGTGGGTTCCTGGAGTCTTTATTTCTATCTCCATCCTTTGCAAGTCATACAAAATGGGCCTTTGTGTTGACAATATCGCACTCGTACCCGCATATGATCTTCTACTCAATGCGTCAGCTATCACGTTAGATTTTCTAGGATGGTATTGAATTGTATGATCGTAATCTTTCAACAACTCAAGCCAACGTCGTTGTCACATGTTGAGTTCCTTTTGAGTGAAGAAATATTTAAGGCTTTTATGATCCATATAAATCTCCACCTTCTCTCCATACAGGTAATGCCTCCAAATCTTAAGCGCAAAAACGACAGCTGCCAACTCTAGATCATGAGTAGGATAATTTCTCTCATATTCTTTGAGTTATCATGAGGCATAGGCTATGACTTTCCCATGTTGCATGAGAACACATCCTAAACCTTTGCCTGAAGCATCACTGTAGATGACAAATCCCTCCGAACTAGATGGTATTGTCAGAACAGGTTCTGAAATGAGTCTCCTCTTAAGTTCTTGAAAACTCTTCTCACATTCTTCACTCCAACCGAATTTTGTATCTTTTTGAGTCAGTTGAGTTAATGGAGTAGCGATTCGAGAAAATCCTTTTACGAATCTTCAATAATAACCAGCTAAGTCGAGAAAGCTACGTACTTCGGTCACTGACTTGGGTTGCTCCCAGCTTTGAATTGCTTCAATCATTGCTAGGTCAACAAATATTCCATGATTTGATATCACATACCCAAGGAATGCTACTTCCTCAATCCAAAACTCGCACTTCTTCAACTTGGCATAAAGCTTGTTTTCACGAAGCTTTTGGAGTATCAGCCTCAAGTGTTGACCATGATCTTCACAGGTTTTGGAATATATGAGGATGTCATCAATAAAGATGACTACAAAAATATCCAAATATTCCTTGAATACTCGGTTCATAATATCCATGAAGGCAGCAAGAGCATTAGTCAATCCAAAAGACATGACTAGAAATTCATAATGCCCGTACCGAGTTCTGAAAGTAGTCTTTAACTCCTGAAGTTCAACAGGATTCATTCGATATGGGGCTTTGGAAATGGGTTTTGTACCGAGTTCAAGGTCGATACAAAATTCAATTTCACACTCTGTGGGTAGGCTAGGATGTTCTTCATGGAATACGTCAGGAAATTTATTAACAATGGAAATATCATTCAAATCTGACGTATTTTTGTTTAAATCTGTGACATGGGTTAAGAAATCTTAACATCCATTTTTCAATAAACGAATAGCTTTATGACTTAAGATGACAGTAATTGACTTTAATGGTTTAGTTGCTTGAATTCACATAATAGGTTAGTTAGGAATATAAAAGCTAACAACCTTATCAAAATAATCAATTTTAGCATGATGAGTAGTCAACCAATCAATTCCTAAAATCACATCGAATGCAAGTATTTTTAAAGAAATAAGATCGACAGGTAACGTGCGGTTATGGATTTAAACCAAGCAAGACTTATAAACAGTCGATGTTATGAAGGTTTCTCCCAACAGAGTTTCAACAGATAAATCAAAGTCTAATTTATTCGGAGTCAAATTTAAATGTTGAGCGCAAGTAGGAGAAATAAAAGATTGGGTAGAACCGGTATCAAATAAGGTATAAGCTTCGCAAGAGTTTATGATTAGCTTACCCGTGATCACCTCGTTCGGATTCCTCACTTTTTGGGAGGTTAAAACAAACGCTCTCCCTTAAACTACCGGTTTTGTCTTGTCTGGGACGGCCTTTGATGCCTCCATCCCAGCTGGACTTGACTTTGGTGCATAACAAAATCGGGCTAGGTGACCTTCTCTTTCACAATTATAACATGCTTTGGACTGGTGCGTACAGTTTGGACTGATGTGTCCCTCTCCTCCGTATTTGTAATATACGACTGGTGGTCGTTCTCCTTCCTTAACAACAGGTGCTGGTGCTGACGTCTTTCCATCATTATTGAATCTCCTCTTCTTGAAATTTCCACTTCTATTATCTTGACAATGATTACCACCTGAGTGGTTACCATTTCATGCATGTTGATTTCCTCCACGTTTGTTGTCACTACTTCTATGACTGCTACCACTGGTAGTATCGCTTTGCCGACTGCTATCTCTTGGTTGGATTGACTCATTATCACGTTCCAATAAATGAGCCCTATTTACAACATCTGAATACAAACACAGTTTGTGAGAAATTAAGTATTGACGTATATCGGGTTTCAAATCTCTTAGAAACATCCGTGTCATTCTCTCTTCATTATCAATCAAGTGGGGTGCAAACTGGGACAACTCAGTAAACTTAGCTTCGTACTGGGGACACGGTCATATTGTTTTGCTCCAACTTGATAAACTCCACCTCTTTAATGCGACGAATACTCTCGAGAAAGTACTTGTCATTGAACAGGTCTTGGAACTTCTCCCAAGACATTTTGAGTGCGGCAAGCTAGGTGCGCTTTACTGATTCCCACTAGTAATCCTCTTCTCCTCTCAACATGAAGGTGGCAAAGCGAACCTTTTGCTCCTCAGAGCATCTCAAGACATCAAATATCTTGGTGATCTACTTTATCCATGTCTCTACCTTAAGTGATTTTGGCTCTCCCCAAAACTCCGATGGTCCCAGCTCCTTGAATTGTTTAGCGGTGACCATCTGTGAGTTTTCAGTGTGTCCACCTGCATTTTGAACAGGGGTCGCTCTCGCCTGATGTTGCATGAATTGCATGAAGCCTCTGAACATCCCATCGTTCATCATTTGATAGGTGTTGTTGTTTACCTGAGGATTATTGTCTTCCTATTGCACATTATCCTGGGTATTGATCGTTGGTGACTCAACGGTCTCATGTGCTTCATTGTTGACCTCAACATTTTCAGATGCCATTTTCAAACACTACTACAAAACAAGGGTTAATTAACATCCCACATATTATCCCTATACTCTGACCGACCAATTAAAAACCAAATAATATTAGGTAGGTCATACTAGCGAAGGAATTTCCCGTCTCTCCCCTCCTAGTTCTTGTCTCACAGCTCAGCCAGGGATCATACCCCAAAATAGGTATATATCATCCATCTTGGGTCGCCAAATACATGGTACAGAATACAAGTACAAACTTAATTATACAACCAGAGCTGAGAGTTTTTACATGAATATTGTCTCATAGACAGTATCCAAACTCAATTTCAATCCTCATTACATTTATTATCACACTAAATAGTGAGGATTACTAAAATAGCCATCTCGAACCATCACTCCGTTCCCCGACTAGTCCCGGCTATGTTCTCATTTCCTGAAGAGAATAGTGAAAGCAAAAGGGTGAGCTCAACTAGCCCAATAAGAAATATTATGACTAAGATAATACAAAATAAGTTATAGTTAGCCTTCAACAATGTTAAACTGATAGAGTATAATAGACAACAAGTTTAACTGCAGCGGAACAAGCAATCCATTAGAAGAGTCAAGTAGAGCATGATATCTACTATCTTCTATGATTTAAAAAGTTTATCATTAACTTTATTGTTGGGACTCAACTTAATAAATAGATCATATCATCAAATCATCCCTGCACTACAGGATAAGGATATTCATTAGAATCACGTCAACAAATTATTCTTGCACTACGGGCTACGAAATATTCGTGTAATCATCAATGATCATGACTATACCGAATTATCCCGGGTCATAATTGTGACGCCCCCAAAATTAGGTATACATCACCCATCTTGGGTCGTCAGATACATAGTACAGAATACAAATACAACTGATTATTACATCTGTCGTGTACAATACGACAAAACATAAACTGTGAGTTTGAATACAAATATTATCTTCTAGAGAGTATTCATACTCAAAAGGAGTCCTCATTACATTTATTAACACACCATTACATAGAATAGTGAGGACTACTAACTAATACTATCATTCGGACCATCACTCCGTACCCCGACTTGTCCCAGCTACGTTCTCATTTCCTGAAGAGAACAGTGAAAGAAAGGGTGAGCTCAACTAGCCCAGTAAGAAATATTATGACTAAGATAATGCAGAATAAATTATCATTAGCCTTCAACAATGTTAAACTGATAAAATATAATAGACATCAAGTTTAACTGTAGCGGAACAAGCAATCCATTAAGAGAGTCAAGTAGAAAATAAACTCTACTATCTTTTATGATTTAAAAGGTTTTTCAACACTGCGATCGCTGAGACTCAGCTTAATAAAATAATCCACATCATCGAATCACCCCTGCACTACGGCCAAGGATATTCGTGTATTCATTAATGGTCATGATCATGCCAACAACTGTCCATCAATGCACTACGGGCCAATGATGACTTTTACCACATCATTTGTAACATTACGGTCATGATTACACCGAATAATCCCTGGTCATAATCATACCAAGTCCATCTATGCACTACAGGCCACAGATGACTTTCAACAGAATATAAACATGAGGATGATGACAATGATATAAGAATTCGATAAAACAAGTTCAAGAATTAATTTATCCAAGAATTAACAACGTCCAAATTGTCAACATGATACTGCATTGTGGAGTAAAATTCAAGAATACTTAGAAGAATATTTTCATGAAAAGATACTGGATGAAACGCAATTATCAAGGATATTCCACAAATTTCATGGAGTATAGAAGTCAAAACTTAACCAACTGAGTATAATAAAGAATGGAGTAACAAAAGAAATCACCATGCATGCGATAGACCGCACAGACAGGTTATTCCAATAGAATAATAAATAATGGAACCAGGTCCGGCGTAAACGCACAGACAGGATATTCCGACAGAATAATAAATAATGGAACCAGGTCGGTGTAAAACACACAGACAGGATATTCCAACAGAATAATAATAAAACGGAACCAGGTCCGGTGTAAAACACACAGACAGGATGTTCCAACAGAACAATAAACGGAACCAGGTCCGGTGTAAAACACACAGACAGGATGTTCCAACAGAATAATAGAAGAATGTCACCAAGTATAGGGTAGACCGCGTATACTGGTTATTCCAACAGAATAATAACAAATGGAATAACAGAAGTTCTCTTCTTGAATACAAAAGAATAATATCCCTTACCTTAAAAGAACTGGATATTGGAAAAGTGATGTAGCAGAATACTTTTATTCTCTCTCTCTTATTCTCTCTATACTTTCTCTCTCTATAGCTTGAATGAATTCGTGAAAAATAATGAAGCCCTAGGCCTCTATTTATAGAAAAACTGAGGGTGGCTCTTGGTCTTAACGAAGGGTCAAATGACTCTTGGTCTTAACGAAGGGTTAAATGACTCTTGGTAATATTGAAGGGACAACTACTATTGACGAAAGTAATTACTATTGACCAAGGTAAATACTATTGACGAAGGTAATTACTATTGACCAAGGTAAATACTATTGACCAAGGTAAATACTATTGACGAAGGTAATTACTATTGACCAAGGTAAATACTATTGACGAAGGTAATTACTATTGACGACGGTAATTACTATTGACGACGGTAATTACTATTGACGAAGAGACTCTTAGATGATGACATATGGCCCTCCATAAAATAACCAAACTTACCACAACGTCTCAATAATATAACATATTATACAGATGATACTATGACAATAATTTAAGAGATATGATGCAGCAATTACTGTAGCAATAATTGAGTATAGCTGAGTGACTTCTCACGTAAGCATCAATAATCAATACCGTGTGCTACTATGCAACCACGCGTATTACTGTACTTTTACTACCAAGTAGTTCAACAGTTTT
Source organism: Panax notoginseng (assembly GCA_016801055.1). NCBI lineage: Eukaryota > Viridiplantae > Streptophyta > Magnoliopsida > Apiales > Araliaceae > Panax > Panax notoginseng. The sequence goes on along the minus strand of CM029013.1, from coordinate 216,759,882 downwards.
AACGATTTTAACGTAATACCTCAGCTGTTATTTTTATAGAAAGATAATTTTGTCGTTTTCTCAATCCGACAATAATTCCGTTGTGGGGTTCACCAATGATTGTGCCGTTGTACGAATATTTCCCGACAAAAAGAATATTCCCCGACCAAACGAATATTTTATAACAGCTTGCTTACTTTGCAAAATTTATAAATATTACCCACAACTATAACATTATATCAAATTAACTTCATAATATTCAAAAATGATATTTATAGAAAATTCATCTTTATTTATAAAAGTTGGGGTCTTACAACCTCCCCTTCTTATGAAATTTCGCCCTCGAAATTAGGGTACGTACCTGGTATGTCGAAGAGGTAAGGATACCTCGATTTCATTTCTGATTCTAACTCCCAAGTCATTTCCTCAACATCGTGGTTTCTCCACAAAACTTTGACTTGAGGTATAACCTTGGAGCGTAGAATATGTTCCTTCTTATCCAAGATTTGAACAGGAACTTCTTCATACGCATCAGCTCCAGGTCTGTAGCTTGAGCAGCTTTAACTTTATCGATTAAAGTCGGTTCTACTCGTATATTCGCCATCATCGCATGGGTCCCTGGAGTCTTTAACTCTATCTCCATCCTTTGCAAATCACACAAAATGGGTCTTTGTGTTGATAATATCGCACTCGTACTCGCATATGATCTTCTACTCAATGCGTCAGCTACCACGTTCGCTTTTCCAGGATGGTATTGAATGGTATGATCATAATCTTTCAACAGTTCAAGCCAACGTCGTTGTCGCATGTTGAGTTCCTTTTGAGTGAAGAAATATTTGAGGCTTTTATGATCCGTAAAGATCTCCACTTTCTCCCCATACAAGTAATGCCTCCAAATTTTAAGTGCAAAGACAACAGCTGCCAACTCTAGATCATGAGTAGGATAATTCCTCTCATATTCCTTGAGTTGTCTTGATGCATAGGCTATGACTTTTCCATGTTGCATGAGAACGCATCCCAACCCTTTGCTCGAAGCATCACTGTAGATGACAAATCCCTCCGAGCCAGATGGTATTGTTAGAACAGGTGCTGAAATGAGTCTCCTCTTGAGTTCTTGAAAACTCTGCTCACATTCTTCGCTCCAACCAAACTTTGTATCTTTCCGAGTCAGCTGAGTTAATGGAGTAGCGATTCGAGAAAATCCTTCCACGAATCTCCGATAATAACCAGCTAAACCAAGAAAGCTACGTACCTCGGTCACTGATTTAGGTTGCTCCCAGCTTTGAATAGCTTCAATCTTTGCCGGGTCAACCGATATTCCACGACTTGATACTACGTGCCCAAGGAATGCTACCTCCTCCAGCCAGAACTCGCATTTCTTTAACTTGGCATAAAGCTTGTATTCACGAAGCTTTTGGAGTACCAGCCTCAAGTGTTGCTCATGATCTTCACGGCTTTTGGAATAAATAAGGATGTCATCAATAAAGACGACCACAAAGTGATCCAAATATTCCTTGAATACCCGGTTCATCATATCCATGAAGGCAGCAGGAGCATTAGTTAATCCAAAGGACATGACTAGGAATTCATAATGCCCGTACCGAGTTCTAAAAGCCGTCTTTGGAATATCCTCAGTTCTAACCTTCAGCTGATGATATCCAGAACGAAGATCGATCTTTGAAAAGAATTGTGCTCCTTGCAACTGGTCAAACAGGTCATCAATACGTGGTAATGGGTACCTATTTTTGATGGTGACATGATTCAACTCCCGATAATCAATACAAAGTCGCATACTTCCATCTTTCTTCTTCACGAATAGAACAGGAGCTCCCCAAGGAGAAGTACTAGGACGAATAAAGCCAATGTCTAACAATTCCTGCAGTTGGATCTTTAACTCCTGAAGTTCAATAGGAGCCATTCGATATGGGGCTTTGGAAATGGGTTTTGTACCGGGTTCAAGATCGATACAAAATTCAATTTCACGCTCTGGGGGTAGGCCAGGAAGTTCTTCAGGGAATACGTCAGGGAATTTATTAACAATAGAAATATCATTCAAAACTGACGTATTTTTGTTTAGATCTGTGACATGAGCTAAGAAAGCTTGACATCCGTTTTTCAATAAACGAATAGTTTTATGGCTTGAGATGACAGCGATTGATTTTAATGGTTTGGTTGCTTGAATTCGCATAATAGGTCGATTAGGAATATGAAAGCTAACAACCTTACGAAAACAATCAATTTTTGCATAATGAGTAGTTAACCAATCAATCCCTAGAATCACGTCAAATGCAAGTATTTTTAATGAAATCAGATCGATAGGTAATGTGTGGGTACCAACTTGAACCAAACAAGACTTATAAACAGTGGAGGTAATGAAGGTTTCTCCCAACGGAGTTTCCACAGATAAGTCAAAGTCTAATTTCTCCGGAATCAAATTTAATCGATGAGCGCAAGTAGGAGAAATAAAAGAATGGGTTGAACCGGTATCAAATAAAGTATAAACTTCGTTAGAGTTTATGATAAGCTTACCCGTGATGACCTCATTCGGGTTCCTTGCGTTCTGGGAGGTCACAACAAACGCTCTCCCTTGCACAACCGGTTTTGACTTTTCTGGGACGGCTTTTGGTGCCTCCATCCTAGCTGAATTTGTCTTCGGTAAACGACAAAATCGGGCTAAATGACCTTCTCTTCCACAATTATAACATGCTTTGGACGGCATCGCGCAGTTTGGACTGATGTGCCCCTCCCCTCCACATTTGAAACATATGATAGGTGGTCGTTCTCCTTCCTTAACGACAGGTGCTGGTGCTGACGTCTTTCCATCATTGTTGAATCTCCTCTTCTTGAAATGTCCATTCTTATTGTTTTGGCCCTGATTACCACCGAAGTGGTTACCATTTCTGGCCTGTTGATTCCCTCCACGCTTGTTGTCACCGCTTCGATGACTGCTCTCACTGGTATTATCATTTTGCCGGCTGCTCTCTTTTGGTTGCGTTGTCTCGTTATCGCGCTCCACCAACTGAGCCCTATTTACAACATCTGAATACAAACACAGTTTATGAGAAACAAGATGTTGACGTATCTCCGGCTTCAAACCTCTTAAAAACATCCGCGTCATTCTTTCTTCATTATCCACCAGGTGGGACGCAAACCGGGATAACTCCGCAAATTTTGCCTCGTACTGCGACACGGTCATATTATTCTGCTCCAATTTGATGAACTCCACCTCCTTCATGTGACGAATACTCTCGGGAAAGTATTTGTCATTAAACAGATCTTGAAACTTCTCCCAAGACATCTTCAGTGCGGTAGGTTGAGTACGCTTTATCGATTCCCACCAGTAATCTTCCTCTCCTCGCAACATAAAGGCGGCAAAGGGAACCTTTTGCTCCTCAGAGCAACCCAAGACATCAAATATCTTGGTGATCTGCTTTATCCATGTTTCAGCTACAAGTGGTTTGGGTTCTCCCTTAAACTCCGGTGGTCCCAGCTCCTTAAACTGTTTAGCGGTGACCGCCTGAGAGTTTCCAGTATTTCCACCTACGTTGTGGACAGGAGCCGCTTTCACCTGTTGTTGCATGAATTGCATAAAGCCTCTGAACATTTGATCATTCATCATTTGGTCAGTGTTGTTGTTTGCATGAGGATTGACACCTTCCTGATGCACATTATCCTGATTATTGATATGTGGTGAATCAACAGTCGTCTGTGCTCCATTTCTATTCTCAATGTTCTCAGATGCCATTTTCAGATACTGCCACAAAATAAAAATTAATTGATATGTCATATATTATCCTTATATTATGACCGACCAATTAAATACCATGCAAATAAACTTAGGTATGTCATACTAGCGAAGGAATTCCCCGTCTCTCCCCTCCTAGTTCTATTCTCACATCTTAGCCAGGAATCATATCCCTAAGCTCTGATACCAACTGTGACGCCCCCAAAATTAGGTATACATCACCCATCTTGGGTCGTCAGATACATTGTACAGAATACAAATACAACTGATTATTACATCTGTCGTGTACAATACGACAAAACATAAACTGTGAGTTTGAATACAAATATTATCTTCTAGAGAGTATTCATACTCAAAAGGAGTCCTCATTACATTTATTAACACACCATTACATAGAATAGTGAGGACTACTAACTAATACTATCATTCGGACCATCACTCCGTACCCCGACTTGTCCCAGCTACGTTCTCATTTCCTGAAGAGAACAGTGAAAGAAAGGGTGAGCTCAACTAGCCCAGTAAGAAATATTATGACTAAGATAATGCAGAATAAATTATCATTAGCCTTCAACAATGTTAAACTGATAAAATATAATAGACATCAAGTTTAACTGTAGCGGAACAAGCAATCCATTAAGAGAGTCAAGTAGAAAATAAACTCTACTATCTTTTATGATTTAAAAGGTTTTTCAACACTGCGATCGCTGAGACTCAGCTTAATAAAATAATCCACATCATCGAATCACCCCTGCACTACGGCCAAGGATATTCGTGTATTCATTAATGGTCATGATCATGCCAACAACTGTCCATCAATGCACTACGGGCCAATGATGACTTTTACCACATCATTTGTAACATTACGGTCATGATTACACCGAATAATCCCTGGTCATAATCATACCAAGTCCATCTATGCACTACAGGCCACAGATGACTTTCAACAGAATATAAACATGAGGATGATGACAATGATATAAGAATTCAATAAAACAAGTTCAAGAATTAATTTATCCAAGAATTAACAACGTCCAAATTGTCAACATGATACTGCATTGTGGAGTAAAATTCAAGAATACTTAGAAGAATATTTTCATGAAAAGATACTGGATGAAACGCAATTATCAAGGATATTCCACAAATTTCATGGAGTATAGAAGTCAAAACTTAACCAACTGAGTATAATAAAGAATGGAGTAACAAAAGAAATCACCATGCATGCGATAGACCGCACAGACAGGTTATTCCAATAGAATAATAAATAATGGAACCAGGTCCGACGTAAACGCACAGACAGGATATTCCGACAGAATAATAAATAATGGAACCAGGTCCGGTGTAAAACACACAGACAGGATATTCCAACAGAATAATAATAAAACGGAACCAGGTCCGGTGTAAAACACACAGACAGGATGTTCCAACAGAATAATAGAAGAATGTCACCAAGTATAGGGTAGACCGCGTATACTGGTTATTCCAACAGAATAATAACAAATGGAATAACAGAAGTTCTCTTCTTGAATACAAAAGAATAATATCCCTTACCTTAAAAGAACTGGATATTGGAAAAGTGATGTAGCAGAATACTTTTATTCTCTCTCTCTTATTCTCTCTATACTTTCTCTCTCTATAGCTTGAATGAATTCGTGAAAAATAATGAAGCCCTAGGCCTCTATTTATAGAAAAACTGAGGGTGGCTCTTGGTCTTAACGAAGGGTCAAATGACTCTTGGTCTTAACGAAGGGTCAAATGACTCTTGGTAATATTGAAGGGACAACTACTATTGACGAAAGTAATTACTATTGACCAAGGTAAATACTATTGACGAAGGTAATTACTATTGACTAAGGTAAATACTATTGACCAAGGTAAATACTATTGACGAAGGTAATTACTATTGACCAAGGTAAATACTATTGACGAAGGTAATTACTATTGACGACGGTAATTACTATTGACGACGGTAATTACTATTGACGAAGAGACTCTTAGATGATGACATATGGCCCCCCATAAAATAACCAAACTTGCCACAACGTCTCAATAATATAACATATTATACAGATGATACTATGACAATAATTTAAGAGATATGATGCAGCAATTACTGTAGCAATAATTGAGTATAGCTGAGTGACTTCTCACGTAAGCATCAATAATCAATACCGTGTGCTACTATGCAACCACGCGTATTACTGTACTTTTACTACCAAGTAGTTCAACAGTTTTAACGATTTTAACGTAATACCTCAGCTGTTATTTTTATAGAAAGATAATTTTGTCGTTTTCTCAATCCGACAATAATTCCGTTGTGGGGTCCACCAATGATTGTGCCGTCGTACGAATATTTCCCGACAAAAAGAATATTCCCCGACCAAACGAATATTTTATAACAGCTTGCTTACTTTGCAAAATTTATAAATATTACCCACAACTATAACATTATATCAAATTAACTTCATAATATTCAAAAATGATATTTATAGAAAATTCATCTTTATTTATAAAAGTTGGGGTCTTACAATAATCATACTAATCAACAGTCCATCTATGCACGTAAGCTAAAGATGACTTTCATCACAATATAAATATGAGGATGATGACAATGATATAAGAATTCAATTAAAAGAAAGTAAATGATAATTTTTTAAAGATTTATAATTTAATTTATCTAGAATTCAATAATGTCCAAATTTTGAACATGATACTGCTTTGTGGAGTAAAATTCAAGAATAATATCCATGTATCAAAAATAATTTGGACAGAAAAGAAATAAATTTTTTGGTGAGTAGTACTTCGGGAATAGTAGCTCGTGAATAGTATCCCGACATGAAAAGTGTCCCAAATACCCGAGTAAACAATACTTGAATGAATAGTAATTGGGTGAATAGTAACCCGTGAATAGTATCCCGACATGAAAAGTGCCCCGAATACCCGATTGAATACTATTATAGTGAATAGTAACTAGGTGAATAGTAACTCGTGAATAGTATCCCGGCATAAAAATTGCCCCAAATATCTGAGTGAATAATATTATAGTGAATAGTAATTGGGTGAATAGTAACCCATGAATAGTATTTCGAGTGAAAATATTGATATTTAATAAGAAAGTTCAGATCAATATTCTAATGAAATGATACTGGATGAAGCACAAAACTTCAAGAATATCCCACTAATTTTAGGGATTATAGAAGCAATACTTACCATAGTAAGTTTAGATTTAAGAATATGAAAAGAAATAACATACAAAACTGCAAATGGATTTTCATCTGTCATACGGTATGCAATCCGCGTAGACAGGTTATTCCGATATATTAAAGGATGAATACGAAATAATAGTATTCCTTATGAATACGAAATTAATAATACCCCTTACCTTAGTAGAAAGCTGGATACTGCAAAAGTGAAGTTGCAGAATACTCTTTTTCTTGCTCTCTATAGTTTCTCTCTCTGTAGTGTCTCTTGTGAATCTCAATGAATTGGTGAGAATGAAAGAAGAATTAAGACTCTATTTATAGGAGAATGGACTAAATAGTAACTAATTCACGAACGATCCAGATTGATTCACTATTAGAACAGACGGTTCATATTGATTACTATTAAAACCACAACCGACGGTCCAGATTGATTTACTTTTAAAATCACCACCGACGGTCCAAATTGATTTACTTTTAAAACCACCACCGACGGTCCAGATTGATTTACTTTTAAAACCACCACCAACGATCTAGATTGATTTACTTTTAAATACACCATCAATGGTCCAGATTGATTTACTATTAAAACCACCATCACTGGTCCAGATTGATTTACTATTAAAATCACCACCAATGGTCCATACTGATTTAACTTATTACACTTTAGTACCCTTAAAGTTTTTTAAGTTTGCATTATTCCCCTCTAACTTTTGTAATTCACTTATCTTCAATAAACACATTCTTAATACTTAAACAATTATTCATCATTAATATTATAACTCACAATATTTAACAACCAGATCGTTCATAGGAAAGAGGGGGCTTTCCAATAAGAATTTCTCCCTATTGGTGCGCAATTAGGTGACCAAACCTCTCCTCGACAGAACATTCTAGACATTGTCAATATTACAAATAATAATATGAATAACTTTACTGTCTCAATTATTGATTTAATAATATAAAATATTATGCAAATGATAATGTGACAATAATTGAATCAAATAACGTGAGATACTATGCAACAATTATTGTAGCAATAATTGAGTATAACTTAGTGACTTCTCATGTAAGCATCAATAATCAATACCGTATACTACTATTCAACCACGCGTATTACTGTACTTTTACCACCTGGTAGTTCAACAGTTTTAACGGTAAAACTTCCGCTGCTATTTTTATAAAAAGATATTTCTGTCATTTTCTAACTCCGACAATAATTTTATTGTGGGGTCCACCAATGATTGTGCCGTCGTACGAATACTTTCTATTTAAAACGAATATTCCCCGATCAATCGAATATTTTATAACAACTTGCATACTTTGCAAAATTTATAAATATTACCCACAACTATAACATTATATCAAAACCACACCATAATATTTAAAAATATATTTCAAGAAAAATTAATCTTTATTTATGAAAGTCAGGGTCTTATAATTGTGGTTTCTCCAGATTACCTTAGCAGAAGGTACCACTTTATTCCTTTGTACTTGCTCTTTCCTATCAATAATTTGAACAAGGACTTCTTCATATGACAAGTCTTTCTCAAACTATAATGGCTCATATTCTATAACATGCTTATAGTCAGGCTTATATGGCCTTAACACTAATATATGGAAAACATTATGAGTATTCTCCGATTCCAGAGGTAAAGCTACCTCGTACGCCACTTCACCAACTCGTTGAAGCATTTCAAAAGGTCTTATAAACGTAGGGCTTAATTTTCCCTTTTTGCCAAATTAAATTTTCCCCTTTCAGGGAGATACTTTCAAGAAAACATAACTACCGACATTGAATTCCCAATTCTGTCGGTGTTGATCGGCATATTTCTTTTGTCTGTCCTGTGCAGCTACCAATCAGGATCGAATCACCTTGATGATCTCGACAATTTGTTATACCAACTCTTGACCCAATAGCTGACGTTCACCTACCTCATCCCAGCATAACAAAGTTCTGCATTTCCTGCCGTAAAACGCTTCGTAAGGCGGCATGCCAATATTCGTGTGATAACTATTATTGTAGGAAAATTCAACCAATGGTAAATGATCGTCCCAATTTTCTTTAAAATCCATGATACATGCTCTAAGCATATCCTCTAGTGTCTGAATTGTTCTCTCACTCTGTCCGTCAGTTTGAGGATGGTACGCTGTGAAACCCTAAATTTTATGAAATGAAAGTATTCAATTTTTTTATAATTATTTCTATTTAGTAAATGGTTAAATTGATAAAAGGTTAAAGTTAAGGGTGATATGTGAAAATTTTTCAAAGTAAACAAGTTGTCATAAAATAATCGGTAGTTAAAGTACAGTAATATGTGTGGTTGCATAGTAGCACACGGTATTGATTATTGATGCTTACGTGAGAAATCACTCAGTTATATTCAATTATTGCTATAATAATTACTGCATCATATCTCTCATATTATTGATTCAATTATTGTCACAGTATCATCTGCATAATACGTTATATTTTTAAATCAATAATTGAGACGGAAAAGTTATTCATATTATTATTTATAATATTGACAATGTCTAGAAGTTCTGTCAAGGAGAGATTTGGTCACCTAATTGCGCGCCAATAAGGAGAAATCTTTATCGGAAAGCCCCCTCTTTCCTGGGAACGACCTGGTTGTTAAATATTATAAATTATAATATTAATGATGAAAAAGTTCGTGTTGATTAAAGATGAAATTGATAGTTCTATTGTGTTGGAATTATTAGTGTTAGTGAAAATCGACATTTATTTCGATAATAATTGATGTCTGGAGGTTATATTGACCAATCGGGTAATTAACCGTATAAATGAGCAATTTATTGCTATTAATTCACATGCTTATAACTATGTGTTCACATGTGTGTACTATTGATTCACATGATTTACTATTATGGGAGTTGGTGCAAGATTGATAATACTTGCATGACTAAATTAAAAATAGAGATATAGTAGAAGGTATTATACTGTAATTAGTTTTTTCACATAATTATACTATTAAGTCACATGAATGAACAATTAATTCACATGATTTACTATTAGGGGAGGCGGTGCAAGTTTGATAATACTTGCAGGACTAAATTAAAAATGAAAAAAAGAGGGAGGTATTATACTATAATATTTCGAGCCCCAAAATGTCCAATTATCGACACTATATTTTCCTATAAATAGAAGCTCATTCTTCCTTCATTTCTCACCAATTCACTAAAGCTATAGAGCAATTATTATAGAGAGAAAGAAGAAGAGAAGTCTGCTACCTCACTATTCCAATATCCAGTTTCTTCTAAGGTAAGGGGTATTATTTATTTCATATTCTGAAGAGATATTATTTTTCGTATTCGTATGAATATTATTTTCGTTCAATATTCGTAAGGGATATTATTTATTGTATTGATAAGGGGTATTATTTCTTTCATATTCATGAAGAGAGCTATTATTATTCAATTCCTTATTATTCTGTTGGAATAACCTGCATACGTGGACTACCGTATACATGGTGAAATTCTTCTGTTATTCCATTATTTATTATTTTGTTGGAATAACCTGTCTGTGCGGATTATGCATGACCTAGTTCCATTCTTTATTATTTTGTTGGAATATCCAGTCTGTGTGTATTACACATGACCTGGTTCCATTCTTTATTATTCTGTTGGAATATCCTGTCTGTGCGGATTACACATGACCTGGTTTCGTTATTTGTTATTCTGTTGGAATAACTTGTCTGTGCGGTCTATCGCATGGCTGGTGAATTCTTCTGTTATTCTATTTTTTATTATTCTGTTGAAATAATCTGTCTATGTGGATTACCGTATGCATGGTGAATGATCCTTCGTATTCATTCCTTATTAAATTATGAAAATGACCTGTCTACGTGGATTACCGCATGGCGAGAGAAAATCCATTTGCAATTTCATAATTTTTCTGACCCTCAAAAATTATGAAAAAAATTGGAAATGATAATTTGATGAGTTTTCTAGATTGTGTCCAAAAATGACGATTTTTGGATGTATAGATTAAGAGTTATGAATTTTATAGGAAAAGACTATTTTAAAACTAAACCCTTATAACTCCTTGTGATTAACTCCAAAATTTGTGAAATTTTTATTGGGAGTACATATATATCACAAGAGTATACCCTATAAATTTCAGAATTTTTGGACAAAAGTACAGTTTATGATAAATGTCTAAATATTCGGCAGTTTTGGCCATATGAAAAATAGTAAATGAATTTTAAAAATTCCGAGAAAAATATATGTTCAATATAGGACTATATTCTGCTAAATTCCAAAAAAGAAAACTTTTTGGGACTGATTTGTTATTTTTCATAAAAATTGTTTAGTTACGAATATATGAATTAAATATGTTATGTGAAGTTGTAAAAATGGTAAATAGGATTTTATGGCTTGAAAATCCTATATAAGGTATATGCTGATTTTTGATGAGGAATTTGATCATTGGTGATGAAATCTTATAAGTATGACATTTTTGAATGAGTAAATGCATTATTTGGTAAAGTGTAAACAATTAAAATAAATTATTTATAAGTTTAAGAAGTGATTAAAATATTGTTATAATATTAATAATATTATATTATGAGTTTATTAAGTGATTGATAACATTTGGATTAAGGTATTATGAAATCATTGATTTAAAATATTATTTAATGGTTAATAATATTAGTAAATGAATTTAATGTTATTATATAATGAATAATATTAAATGGAGTTTATAATATAATGAATAATGTTATTATTTTCGTTAAATATTCGTTATAATATTATTTTATGTTCAAATTAATTTTGGTACATGAATATTATTCTTGAATTTTACTCCACAAAGCAGTATCATGTTGATAATTTAGATATTTTTAAACTCTGGATAAATTTAAAGTCTTTAATATTTATTCTTGATTTCGTTTGATTAATACTTATATCATTGTCATCATCCTCATGCTTATATTATGATGAAAGTCATTTTTGGCTTACGTGCATAGATGGACTATTGATTATTGGTTTTACGGTTGTATATTTTTTGCTTACGTGCAAAGATGGACTGTTGATTATTGGTTTTATAGTTGTATATCTTTGGCTTACGTGCGAAGATGGACAGGTGTATGACATGATCATAACCACTGGTGATAATAACGAATATTCTTGGCCCGTAGTGCATGGATAATTCGATGATGTGATTGGCAGGATCTTGACCATTAGTTAATAGTTGAATGTCTTTGGCCGTAGTGCACTAACAGACAATTGATTGGTATGATCATGACTATTGGTTTTATAGTTGAATATCTTTGGCCCGTAGTACAAAGGTAGACAACTGATTGGTATGATCATTGTTATTACATTTGAATATCTTTAGCCTTTGGGGTAAGGATATTGAGTAAACGTTCTATTAAGCCTTTGTGGCAAGGAGAAACTGTTGATTTACATGAATATAAATATGAATTATGGATTTAACTATAATCTTTGGTGGTTTAGGTGAAGACAGGTGATGAGAGTTCTTTTTGTCTTGGGTATAACAAAGAACTGTTAATGAGTATTACAAGAATGAAATATTAATGATGGACTTTTAATCTAGAAGAGATAGTAGACATTATGTTCTACTTGACTCTTCTAATGGATTGCTTATTCTGCTGCAGTTAAACTTGATGTTTATTGTATTTTATCAGTTTAACACTGTTGAAGGCTAAGGATAATTTATTCTGCATTATCTTAGTCATAATATTTCTTACTGGGTTAGTTGAGCTCACCCTTTTGCTTTCTTTTACTCATCAGGAAATGAGAATATAGCTGGGACTAGTTGGGGAATGGAGTGATGGTCCAGGATAAGTGGCTTTAGTAGTCATCACTATTTTACGGAATAATGTGATAATAATTGTAATGAGAACTCCATTGAGAGTGGATATTGTCTAGATGACAATATTCTTATTAAAACTCTTAGATTATATTTTGTCGTATTTTACACGACTGTTGTATAATTAAGTTGTATTTAAATTTTGTACCATATATTTGGCTACTCAAGATGGATGATGTATACTTCTCTTGGGGGCGTCACATACGCTGTGCTCATTCTCAGCTATTTTCCCAAGCATTCTTGTAGTCGTTTCCAGAAATTAGATGTGAAACGTGAACTTCTGTTTAATACAATGGACATTGGAACACCGTGTCTTGAAATGATTTCCTTAACGTATAGTTTTGCCAACCGATCTAGGTTAAATCTAATCTTGATTGGCAAAAAGTGTGCCGACTTCGTTAATCGATCATCAATCACCCAGATGGTGTCACAACCTTGTTGAGTCGTTGGAAGACTTACCACAAAATCCATTGTGATATGCTCCCATTTCCATTCTAGTATCTCCAACGGTTGCAACAATCTGCTTGGCCTTTGGTGTTCAGCTTTAACTTTCTGACACGTTAAACATTACGCTACACACTCAGCCACATCCTTTTTCATATTCGGCCACCAAAAATGATGACTAAGATCCTGGTACATCTTTGTACACCCAGGGTGAATCAAATATCTTGAGTTGTGAGCTTCACTCAGAATTTCCTCTTTAACTTCTGGTACTGGCGAAACCCAAATTCTCCCTTCGAATCGAAGTAACCCTTCTGAATCGATTTTGAATTTGTTTTCCTCACCTTCAGATACTTTTCTTTTTATAGTTTCATAGTCTTTATTCTAAAGTTGTGCATTCTTCACCTTATCTACCAAAGTTGAACCGTTTCCCATCTGGAACAACTTTTCGTCGAATTCTATCGAATATTTAATTTCCAACTCCATCTTTGTCATTTCTGATATTAGCTTCTCCTGAGTAGTGAACATCATTAACTTCTCCCGTCCCTTCCTACTTAACGCATTAGCAACAACATTCGCCTTTTCGGGATGGTAGAAAATCTCGCAGTCATAGTCTTTGATCAACTTTAACCATCTTCTCTGCCTCATATTCATATCTTTTTGTACAAAGATATACTTCAGACTTTTATGGTCGGTATATACCTCACACCTCTCTACATAAAGATAATGTCTCCAAATCTTCAGGGTAAACACCACCGCAACCAACTCTAAGTCATGAGTCAGATACCCTTTCTCATAATCTTTCAATTGACGAGATACATACACAATAACTCTGTCGTTCTGCATAAGCACACAACCTAGTCCTTTATGCGATGCGTCACTATACTCCATAAAATTCCCTATATCATCAGGCAATGACAGCACAGGAGCTGAACTTAACCTCTTCTTTAATTCTCAAAAACTTTCCTCACACTTCTCTATCCAAACAAACTTAACCGCCTTCCTAATTAAATTCATCAATGGAGTTGCGATCTTGGAAAAATCTTGTATAAAACGCCTGTAATATCCCGCCAATCCTAAGAAACTCATTACTTTTGATGGTGTCTTTGGCTGATCCCAGTTTATTACAGCTTCAACCTTTAATGGATCTATCGAAATTCCGTTCTTATCAATAACGTGTCCGAGAAACTGTACACGTTCCAACCAAAATTCACATTTTGAGAATTTAGCATACAACTTTTTTTTTCTCAATGTCTCCAATGTTACTCTTAAGTGTTCAACATGTTCCTCCTTGGTATTGGAATACACCAATATATCATCAATAAACACCACCACGAATTTATCTAAGAATGGTTTAAACACCCTGTTCATCAAATCCATGAACGCTGCAGGTGCATTGGTTAAACCAAATGACATAACCAAAAACTCGTAATGACCGTACCGAGTTCTAAACACAATTTTTGGTATATCTTCTGGCCTCACCTTTAACTGATGATAACCACTTCTCAAGTCTATTTTTGAGAAATACCTCGCTCCTTTCAATTGATCGAACATGTCATCGATTCTCGACAACAGATACTTGTTTTTGATCGTGACCTTATTCAATTCTCGGTAATCAATGCATAGCCACATCGATCCATCTTTCCTCTTAACAAACAACACCGGTGCTCCCCATGGCAATACACTCGGCTGAATATACTTCTTGTCGAGCTATTCTGTATGGTGCCTTAAATATCGAGGCCATTCCTGGTAGTAAGTTAATCACGAACTCGATTTGTCAATCCGGTAGAAGACCCGACAAATCTTCTAGAAATACGTCTGTAAAATCTCTTATGATCGGTATCTCTTCTAACTTCGCACTCTTCTTCTCTGTATCGACTATGTAGGCTAAGTATCCTACACATCCTAGTCTCAAAAACTTCTTGGCTTGCATCACCGTCAGACAACTTGCTTGTCGAGGTGACTTACTGCCATAAAACACTACCGTTGACGGAGTCATAAGGTTAACACATTTTCTTTGGCAATCAATTACTGCTCCGTAATTGAACAACCAATCCATTCCCAATATGACATCAAATTCACCAAGTCTAATTTCTATCAAATCTACCATCATCTCGTGACCCTTTATAACCACTCTACAATTCTTATATATGAATCTAACAGGAATCACTTCCCTATTCGCAATCTCTATGCTCAAAGGATAATCTAATTCTTCCTGAGGAAAATCTAAGTTCTGAGCAAACTCATCAGATATAAATGAACAAGTAGCTCCCGAATCAAATAGCACATAAGCATTAATACCATTAATTAGAATGATACCTGACACCACATCCTTAGACTATACAGCATCCTGCACGGTCATATTAAAAGTCCTCGCAGTAGGTCGGCTTGACTGTGATGGTCCAGTGATAGTCAATGCTCCACCACCGTTGTTATTTCCTTTTCCACCACTTGCACTTCCCACTGGCTTATTGGGGCAATCACGACCCATGTGATCCTTCGAACTGCAAGTAAAACATGCTCCTTTCTTTGGGCTAAAGCAATTCGGTGCAATGTGTCCCTCCTGACCACAGTTGATGTGAGGGCCCCGAATCCAGGTCCCAAATCACCTCAGATCCGGTTCGATCATTCTATACAACTATTACTATTTGCGAAAGATATAAACATAAATTGTTTATACAATACATATACTCACTATTCCCCAAGGTCGAGTAACCTTAACTTAATACACATTTCATAACTTTTCTAACATATAACATTATTAACATACAATACTTATACAATTTTGCTGCACACATATCCTAACGCTGGAACTGTCTTTAACCTTTCCTTGTATCCGACGCATTCGTCTTAATCTGCAATGTTTTATCATGATATAGCAAGGGTGAGCATAAGGATTGCCCAGCAAGTTGAAGTACAACAATATAACGATATATCATGATTGAAGAGTTTGAATAATAAGCTGGCTATAATTCAACAATATAATTGTGAACTAGCAAGAACAAGTTTATGACTGAACAAGTATTATACATGAACAAATATATCTGAAACCAACTAGTAATGAAGGTGATCAGCCTTTCATACCTGATTTATACATGCAATATGTACGGAGTACAAATTATACATGGCAATCAGCAATGATTAACCATAAGCATATCCGAATAAAACACTCTTAGTAGAGTTGAGTAAAACAAACTTGCCTGAACCGTTGATTACCGCAACGCAATTTATAACGCTTTATCCGAAGACCTAATATTAGTAATATAGATCTCCAATATTAGAATAATATCATCACAGTATAATATTACTATATATATAAACATAGAATAATCTAAACATATAACACATAACCCTAACAGTCTGTAACACACATAAGACTCGGTATCAAGTCAAACTATTGAAGTCTAAGTTGAACCTGACACAAAACTATCATCCCGACGGTCTAGTCGGACTTTTATCGAGTCTAAATTCAATTAAACTCTGACTTAACAGTTAACAATTAACTCGGATAATTTTAATATCAATCAAAATATTTTTCATAAGCTCGTAATAATTTTCACATAATTATTATCATTTATCGAAAATTTTCAATCATTAAAACGTATTTAAATGAATTAAATACCACATAATTCTTTTATCATTAATATTTATTTAATATCAAATATTAATGAAATACATGTCATAATATTATAATATATTTATAATATCACATAGTATTTTTAATACATCAAAATCATATTTATATGATTTTTAAACAGTTAAATTCATTATCCGATAATTGCTATTAATATTAAAATATTAATATTTTAATGGCAAAACATCAAAAGTTATATTTTATAACTTAAAATATTGTTATAACCCTTAAATCATTTTTATATGATTTATAAATCATTAATTCCATTTTCCCATAATTTATTTAATATATTTATTAAATAAACTAACTATCATTAATATTAATTAATTAATAAATTTCATCACAAAATATTAAAAGTCATCAAATATAACTTAAAATATTTTCTAATATCATAATATTATTTTTCATGATTTTTCACGTATTAAAACTATTTTTAAATAATTTATTTAATATTATAATTAAATAAATTAAATACCATTTATATTCCAAAAATATTAAATATTTATGAAATATACTCTAAATAATTAAAAATTATTTTTCAGAATTTAAAATAATTTTTCAGAATTTAATTTGTATTTTTAATAATTAAAAACCATTTTTATCAATTTTTAAATAATTTCCAGAAAATAGTAATAATAAACTGTCGCTAAAGGGCCCTATAGCGATAGACCCGTCGCTATAGGTGTTCTTGAGGTGTTCTTGAGCTTTAAGTCAGACTACATGATACCTACTTTGACCGACTATAAATCTTTGTCTGTCATGATTATGGGACATGTTAAATATTGATCGTGTAGTGTTTATGTAACACTACACAAATCAGTCATCAAATATATCATATAATCACATGACTGCAAGATATAAGCCCCTAAAGTCGTTGTCAGAGGTCTGCTGGGTTTTCTGGGTAACCCAGAAACCCAGGCAGTTACAAGTGACCTCCTTGTGGCTCAATTTTATACATTTTCCTGTCATGTTTCCTGTGATGTTAAGGTTCCAATGTATAGTAGGTATGTCAAGGTACATCAAACAATCACCAGATCAACTTATCAACATCAAACGAGTACGATCTAGGTCGGTCAAACAGATGTCAGGAACTGTTCTTGACGACTTCTGGGTTTTCCATATTTTGTCAAGAACAGTCGGTCAACGCTTGTTTGACCCTACTTATTTACGATTCTGTTAATTCTATGAGTGAAATAAAGACTTAATAATGTAGTCATAATGTCCAGCTACAACGTTCAAACAACAAAATGACTAAAACAACTTAACAGAAGCAAGATCAGGGGCTTCAAAAACTTGTCAGACCTTCTGGGAAAAATTCTGGGTTACCCAGAACTGGCTTCCCGTGACTGGTCAACGTCTTTTGATTGCTCATAAGTTATGATATAGACATGATATGACTCTGTTTCAACTTTCAGAACAAAGACCACATAGCATACTATAGATCTATAACATAAAACAACACTAACGTTTAACAGATAAAGATTTATGGCCTCTGACATATGGCTGTCAGGCCATATTTCAACATTTTTCCAGATTTGCTTAAATCTTAATTTCGTGCGACTAGATGTTATGGATCTGGGATTTAACAACCCAGATCACTAAAAGACACCTTATTACACAACTTAACACAATAAATTACAACATCTAACATCAAATACAAAGATTTCAAGATTTAGGATTCTTATACCTTTGAGGCTTTGATTTTTGATTTCTGCCTTTTGATTCTGATCTTGTAAGGTTAGGGAATGATATTGGCTTAGTATATCTCACTCTCTCACTCTAAAATTTCGAAAATGAAGAGAGATAAGGGACTTGGAGAAATGAAAAATAAAGTGTGTAATAATCTTTTATATATCTTGATTCATTGCACCAAATGTGGCTAGGTGGTACAAGTTGGCTGATTTGCTAGATATAAAATCACATGGGACAATTAGAGTTGTTCACCAACTCAATATCTTAGCAAGATTTGTAAGCTACCTATTAAAGAATTGCTAAAGGGCAAAAATAGTCAATTCCTTCTATTTCTAGAATTTCCATTTGTTGCAAACCCTTAGGGTTTAGGGTTTGGGGTATTCTTAGGGTTTAGGATTTGAAACCCTTAGGGTTTACACACTTAATTTTCTAAAATTTCTAATTTAGATTTTTAAAAATAGAAAATTAACATTTCTAACTTATAATCAGAATTTTCTAATTATATAAAATTTTCTTAATCATAGCTTAAATATTGCTAATTAGGATTAATATTTCCTAATTACAATCGCTAATTAAGCAATTAGGGTAAAAATGGTCATTAGAGTTTATAACCCACGAATTAGGGTTTCTAATAGAAAATTAATTTTTCTAAAATAGAAATTAGATTTCGTAATTAGATTAAAGTTTTCTAATTACTATAACTTGAAAATTAAGATTAATATATCCTAATTAACATTAAATCACTAAATTAACACTTAGTTTTTCCCGAATTATAAAATTAGGGTTTCTAACCCAGAAATTAGGATTTTCAAAATGTGAAATTAGGGCTTACTAATTAATTAAGCTTTACCCTAATTAATATTATAATTAATAACACTTAAACAATATAATAATCATTTAAGTTTCCAGATTAGGATTCCATACATCGAATTAGGGTTTCGAATTTTCAAAACTGAAATTAGGGTTTCCAGAACCGATTTTAGGGTTTTTTGTTAAACACTAGGGTTTTTTAACCGAACATTGACGTTGTTAATATACGATTAGGGTTTGTTACAGATATTGTTTATTTGGTCAACCCTTGACCCTTAATCACATATTGTACATATATACACAAAACATAATCACGTTTTCCTTAATCCTGAATAATTTACCTAAATCCTTCACAGAATTGTTTACAACATCTAAATATAAAGAAAATTTATGAGAGATAAGATGTTGCCGAATCTCGGGTTTTAAACCTCTCAGAAACATCCTTGTCATTCGTTCCTCATTCTCGACCAAATGAGGTGTAAACCTGGATAACTCTGCAAACTTCACCTCGTACTGGGACACCGTCATGTTATTTTGTTCCAGTCTAATAAACTCTACCTCCTTCATATGACGAATACTTTCAGGAAAGTACTTGTCATTAAACAGTTTCTAAAACGTTTTCAAGGACATGTTGAGTGCGTCAGGCTGGGTACGCTTCACAGACTCCCACCAGTATTCTGCCTCACCGCGGAACATAAAGGTGGCGAATGGAACCTTATGTTCCTCCGTGCATCCCAAGACATCGAATATCTTGGTAATTTGCTTGACTCACGTTTCCGCCATGATCGGATCTGACTTTCCCTTAAATTCTGGTGGTCCCAATTCTTTAAACTTCTTGGCTGTGACAAACCGCGCGTTGTTATCATTTCCACCCGTATTCTGCACACGAGTCTCCCTCGTCTGATTTTGCATGAACTGCAAAAAGCTCCTAAACATTCCATCATTCATAGTTAGGTCGGTAACGTTGTTTATAGGAGGAATATTGCATTCCTGTTGCACGTTCCTCTGGGTGGTGATCAGAGGTGTCTCCACGATCTCATTCATTCTATTGTTAACGTTCTCTGCTGCCATTCTCAAATACTACCACAAAACAAAGGGTTAATTGACATGTCACATATTATCCCTATATCTGACCGACCAAATAATTACCAAATAAACTTATTTAGGTCATACTAGCGAAGGAATTATCAATATTTCAGCATAATGATATTGAAGAAAATAATATCATTTAAGAAGAAAATAATATCCCTTACCTCAAAATAACCGTACTTCTGACTGAATATCGGATATGAGGCTGAATGAAACTTGTGTTGAATAGCAACTTTCAAAGTATTTAAATACTCACAAAATACACTCAATAATCTAGAGAGAGAAAGAGAGAAAACTTATGAATTCTGGTGTGATTTTCAAATCTAACTTAGCCCTCTATTTATAGGAAAATGTTAGCACGCCGAAGCAGACTTAACCAGCAACCTGATGGCTTTACCTGCTACTATTCCCACCCACCACATTTGAATAAAAATCTCAGCACATTTCTTCACCAACCAAGAATGGGGCCCACCAATTCTAGAATTTTTCACCAAAATGATAAACTCCGAAAATTCAACAATTTCTGAACCAGTCATCTCGTAAAATTCATAATAAATCATACGTTCATTTTTAAAGGTTCAAAATTTGTGGACATATACTCAACTAATATATGTATAACATATCCAAAAATTACCACGATCCAACGGTCGGATTAAAAATTATAACCCCCGCAAAATATCTCAAAAACCCTGATTTTTAATACCTCCATTCCGACAAAAATACTGATAAAAACCTCAACATTAACTCCTTCATTTTTAACCACAAAAATATATCCCTCATTTATATCCTCATAAAATAAATATTTCCTTATCATATGAATCAATAATTAATTATTCACATATAATATTATAGAATCACATTTATGACAACCAGGCCGTTCCCAGGAAAGAGGGGGCTTTCCAATAAGAATTTCTCCTTACTGGCACGCAATTAGGTGACCAAACCTCTCCTTAGACAGAACTTTCTAGACATTGCCAATAATGTTATCTAATAATATTATTCAAATAATATGAATTATTGATATGATAATGGGAAATACTGTGCAGCAACAATTATTGAAACAACAATAATATAAAATATCAATGCAGCAATTATTGAATCAACAAAATAAAATATTGAACAGTAACTACTGAAATAATTATTGAGTAGTGCCTTCCTTCGTAAGAATCAATAATTCTAAAATACTGTGCAATCCGTGTGCTAATGTGCAACCACGCGTATTACTGTATTTTAACCACCGGGTATTCTAACAGTATTAACGGTAACAACTACGCCGTTATTTATAAAAACTCAATTTTTGTCGTTATCTTCATCCAATCGTTCTCCGTTATGGGGCCCACAAATAGCTGCACCGTCGTACGAATATTCCCCGACAGAAAGAATATTCCACGACCACACGAATATTCGCCGACCAAAAATGAATATTTTATAACCACTTGCTTATTTGAAATATTTGCGCATTTTACCCATAACTAATCACAATAATCAAATCAACCCTTTCTATTTCAAAATAATAAATAGAGGAAATTTAATTTCGTTTATTAATAAGTTGGGGTCTTACAGCTTATCAGTGGTTCTAGAATTTTAGAACACTTTTCTAGTATAGACTAGTTTAATCAATAAGTGTTTGCTTACTACTTGAAGGTTTAATACAATAATATAGAACTGAACAAAGTTATCAAAGTCAAAGATCAAATAATAGAAATGTACAACTGAATAGACACAATATATATGCAAAGTACTACTCATTTGAATCAATGTATTGGAACAATATATACTTTGAATAACAATATCAAGTCTTAGGAAAGTGAAACTCGCTCGATGTAACAGACTAGATTAAAATCAATAGGCTTGCTCAACTGTAATATAGGATTTGCATAATGATAATTTAGAACTAGACAGTTTGCTTGATAGTAATAAAATAACAGAATTATGGAACTTGCATTCATTATAAAGAGAATGAAGTTAGGAAACTTTCCTTGTATGTAAGCTACACAAGTATAATAATGTTCGCCAATTACCCTACACATATAATTGAAATCACAATAATAATTAGTTGTATTAATATTAGCTTTACGGGTTTAACCCACCATTTAAGCCATACCCTTAACTTAACAACTAACCATGTTGGTTAACATCCTTAACGAATCTGAAGTCTCACTATAAACTAACATAACCTGTATCATTTATCTCTAACTTTCATAAACATCATTTTTTTATTCACTACATAACTTAATTAAATAATCACTTAAAATCTTTACACACTATATTACATCACACTACAATCTGTTATTGTAGTCCACATTATGTTTTATCATCATTATCATGCATGCCAAGCCAATTTAGGTCATTATATTACAACCCAAAAATAAACAGAACTCACTACCTAGGCTCAGGGCACGGCGCAGCTGCGCTGTCCCAAGCCTTGGCACCAGCGCAGCTGCACTGGTCCAGACTCGCAGAAGACCAACGGCACAGCTGCGTCATTTCTGCCTGTGGTACCGGCACAGCTGCACCACACCCAGATAGAAACTGTAGCAGCTCTGTTTCATGCCTGACTCCAAAAATTCAATCCAATTCCTACAAAAATTCATGAAACCTAGCAACTAAAACTTTGTAATAATATCTATAAACATGATACACACTATTCTAACCACATAAACATTACATATACTCAATTTTAAAGATTCAAAACCATAATTTTCCCAATTTCATCATATTTTACACTTTTAGCAATTTCGATCACCACGACTTCATTTCTTAACCAATTGACACGATTCAAACTGCATCACTTTCGTTTTTTTAACATACTAACACAATTCAACATCAATTTGTAAATTATAGCAAGTATTGAACATGAAATTTTGTATTTTCTTAAGCCATTTTTAAACATATAACACTGTTTTAAAAATCCTCTACAACAACTCAATTTCATGTATTTAATCATCAAATAGCACTCACAAACGATGCTTAACAGATTATAAACCATATATACATATATATGTATCAATCCAACATAACTATCAATAGAAATTTTAAACCTAAAAGTTAAGATTAAAGTAGGTTATACCTTGATTTAGCAAAGTGTTTAACAACCCTTCTCTTTCTCTCTGTGATTCTCTCCTCCAAACCAAGCTCTCCCTCTAATCTTTATGTTTGTTCTTCTCTCCAAACCCTCTCTGTATTTTTATGTTATCTAGCCTTAGGGAAAATAAGATGCTTAAAAATAAACTGATATAATCACACCTCCCACGTACTCTTCAGTTAAAAAAAACCAATATGCATTAGTTAAAATAAGCTAAAGGCCACAAGGCCTTGTTTGGCTACCACAAATCCCCCCATTCCAATTTATTTTAATAATATTATATTATATAGTTTTTATTTGTCACACATGTAACCCATTTACACTTATAATTATAATAATTATAATTTTTATTATAATTATACATATGATTAATAAATAATTATATATCTAATTTAATTAATAAATTAGACTTAAACATCACTTTATTTAATTTAATTATTTTATTAAATATTAAACAATTCATTTAAT
The DNA here is from genome assembly GCA_016801055.1 of Panax notoginseng. Taxonomy (NCBI): domain Eukaryota; kingdom Viridiplantae; phylum Streptophyta; class Magnoliopsida; order Apiales; family Araliaceae; genus Panax; species Panax notoginseng. The sequence continues at coordinate 216,735,888 of CM029013.1, read as the reverse complement.
TTAATTATTTCATTAAATTAAATCTTTCAAATAAAAATTACCATTATTCAATTAAATAAACATTAATCAATTTAGTTACTAAATTCTTGCATCACAATTTCATCAATTATTTATTTTTCTCTATAAATAAATTGTTTAAAATATTTATTTAATTCAATAAATATTTAAATTAAATTAAAAATTTCTCAATCGTTACATCATTCCCTCCTTAAATAAATTATTGTATATTATTCTAAATTAGATATTCTGTTGTGAATGTGTGATTTTAGTTATTATGGTATTACCATGGGAACGTGATGAACCGAATTCGAGGGACCAAGTGGCGATCCGAATTTGGGGGTGGGGGGGGGGGTCACAATCCCAACACAATGGTGTTCTGCACTTCCGTCCGTACAGAGCTTCGTAAGGCGACATGCCTATGCTCGCATGATAACTGTTGTTATACGTAAACTCTACTAGAGGTAGATGATCATCTCAACTACCCTTAAAATCCATGACGCAAGATCTCAGCATATCTTCTAGCGTCTGAATTGTTCTCTCGCTTTGCCCATCAGTTTGTGGATAATAAGATGTACTTAACTTTAACTGAGTCCCCATCTGTTCTTGTAGACTCCTCCAAAAGTTCAACATGAATCGTGGATCACGATTTGACACTATCGAAACTGGTACTCCATGTCTGGAAATAACTTTCTTAACATAAAGTTTAGCTAACCGTTCTAAGCTTTATACTTAACCTTTATTGGCAAAAAGTTAGCCGGCTTCGTCAACCGGTCCATTATTACCCAAATCGCAACATACCCCTTCTGAGTAATTGGAAGTCCCACCAAAAAGACCATCGTGATATGCTCCCACTTCCACTCTAGAATCTCCAAGGACTATAAGAAGCCACTTGGTCTTTGATGTTCGGCCTTAACCTTTTGACAAATTAAGCACCTACTCACGTATTATGCTATCTCCGTCTTCATGTTCGGCCACCAAAAACTCTATCGAAGGTCTTGATACATCTTAGTACTACCAGGATGAACCGAGTACCTCGAACTATGAGCTTCTTATATCACTTGATCCTTTAATTCTGTCTCATTCGGAAATCAAATTCTTCCTTCAAATCTTAATAACCCATCATTATCAAGACTATACTTTAATTCTTTTTCATTGGTTAGCCGTTTCTTCATCTGGTTACACTCCTCCTTTTTGAGTTGTACTTCTTTGACTCTCTCTACAATAGTAGATCGCATCTCCGTCATAAACAGTCTCTGACCCGACTCACTCGGTAACTTCACCTTTAACTCCATCCTAGCCATCTCTATTTTTAACTCAGTTTGAGCAGTTAACATAGACAACTTTTCCCGACCCTTCCTACTTAAGGCGTCGGCCACTACATTGGCTTTTCCTAGGTGATACAAGATTTTACAATCGTAATCCTTTATCAACTCAAGCCATCTCCTTTGTCTCATATTCAAATCCTTGCGTGTGAAGATATATTTTAGACTCTTATGGTCTGTGTATATCTCACATTTCTCCCCGTATAAGTAATGCCTCCATATCTTCAAGGCAAAATGTGACGCCCCCAAAATAGGTCCATTCCACCCAACCCATTTTGAGTCGCCAAATACATGGTACAGAAACAATTACAACTTTATAAATACAATTGTCGTGCAAAATACAACAATACTTAAGTGTGAGTTTAAAATACAACTATTGTCTTCTAGACAATATCCACACTCAAATAAATCCTCATAACAATTATTGATACTTTGTTTTACAAAAATGGTGAGGACTACTAAAACATCTTTCTAGAACCATCATTCCATATCCCGACTAGTACTCGCTACATTCTCGCCTCCTGAGAAAAAAAATGGAACAAAAAGAAGGAAAGTGTGAGCTCAACTAGCCCAGTAAAGAATATTATGACTAAGATAATATAGAACAAATTATCGTTAGTCCTCATCAGGAAAAAATCTAATAGAATACAATAAACAACAAATTTTAAATCAATATTCACATCGCAAATAATAATTCATTAGAAGAGTTAAGTAGAAGATGAAATCTACTATCATCTATGAATTTAAAAGTCCATCATCGATATTTTATCCCTGTAACATCAAACAATATACATCTTGAATCAAATAATTATCTTTGCATTACAGGCCAAAGATATTCATCAAGTAATCATTCATCTTTGCACTACAGGCCAAAGTTATTCAATAATATCATTATTTAGGACTGAGGATGATGAAAAATATATTTTAAAGAAAACGAATCCAGTGAGATAAAAGAACAAATAGTAAGAATTCGTACTTTAGTTTATCAACGTTTAAAAATACTCAATAATAAACTATTGTGGAGCAGAATTCAAAAATGAATATCAAAACATAGATCCAATTAAAGATAGGAACCATAACAGACAATCTTGGACACAGAAAAGAAAATTTAATTTTTTTGTGAATAGTGCCGTATTCATGAATAGTGCCGTATGCGTGAATAGTGTCGTATACATGAATAGTAACTCCGATACCAAAAGGTAGAAATTTTATAAGAAAAATCATCATGCTTTGTGAATAGTACCCGTGAATAGTAACTCGTAAATAGTAACTCATGAATAGTAACTCATGAATAGTAAACCCGACATAAAAAGATAAGAATTTTACAAGAAAAAACTTACCAATATTCCGGTATAATGATATTGAAAAAAATAATATCATTTATAAAAAAAATAACATCCCTTACCTCAAAAGAATAATACTTCTGGCTGGAATATCAGATATAATGCTGAAAGAAACTTGCACCGTATAGCAACACTCAAGATATCAAAATACTCACAAGAATACGCTCGATAATATAGAGAGAGAAGATTTCAGTTTCTGGTGTGATTTTCAATTCTAACCTAAGCACCCTATTTATAGAAAAATACTTAGAATACCAAAGTAGAAAATTTAATATAATATTAATACATATAATCAAATTTCTTACGCCCACTTTCTTAGATCTGAATTCAACCATTTATATCACATGCAAGACCCCAAATAATGACCAAAAACATTTTTCATATTAAAAATAATTAAAACTTTCAAAAATTAATTATTTCGGAACTTCAGAGATTCAATAATTCATAATAAATAGCCCCTTTTGTCAGAAAAATTCAAACCTTATGTCTTTTCCATAAGAAATTCAATTATCTACAACTTTGCAGAAGAAAGTTTTTCCAAATTCCTAACAAAAATTGATCAAAATCCACAAACGGACGATTTTACATGCTATAATCAAATTTCAGTCAAGAACTGGGGTCCACCGACATGTTTAACATTTTTTAACATTTATTGCAACAAAAATACTCTTCCTCATCATATACTCATATATCCCAAATTTATTGTAAAAATATCATCATTATTATATTATAATAATATAATAAAATATCATTTTATCAGAAAAGATAAAATATCGATTTTCAACAATTGTCACTTTTAAAATTTTTCTCCATCTATATCAACATAAAATGAATATTTTCCTCATCATATAAATCAATAATTAATTATTCACAAATAATATTACAGAATCATAATACTGACAACTAGGCAGTTCCTAGGAAAGATGTGGCTTTCCAATAAGGATTTCTCCTTACTGGCGCGCAATTAGGTGACCAAACTTCTCCTTAGACAGAACTTTCTAGACATTGCCAATAATGTTATTTAATAATGTTATTCAGATAATATGAATTATTGCTCCGATAATGAAAAATACTGTGTAGTGACAATTATTGAAGCAACAATAATATAAAATATCAATGCAACAATTATTGAATATATAAAACAAAATATTGAACAAAAATTACTGTAACAATTATTGAGTAGTGCCTTCTTACGTAAGAATCAATAATTGGTGCAATATCGTGTGCTACTGTGCAACAACGCGTATTACTGTATTTTAACCACCGGGTATTCTAACAGTATTAACTGTAACAACTATGCCGTTATTTATAAACAACTTATACTTGTCGTTTTCTTAATCTAATCACTTTCTGTTATGGGGCCCACACAAGGCTAAGCCGTTGTACGAATATTCCCCGACAGTAAGAATATTCCACGACCAAACGAATATTCTCCGATAAAAATAAATACTTTATAATCACTTGCTTATTTAAAATATTTGCGCGTTTTACCCATAACTAACCACATTAATCAAATCAACCCTTACTATTTCAAAATAATAAATAGAAGAAATTTAATTTTATTAATAATAAGTTGGGGTCTTACAACCTCCCCTCCTTATGAAATTTCATCCTCGAAATTGACGTACGTACCTGGTGTTTCGAAAAGGTGAGGATACCTCGCTTTCATTTCTGTTTCCAACTCCTAAGTCATTTCTTTAATAGCATGGTTCCTCCACAAAACCTTAACTTGCAGTATGACCTTTGTGCGTAGGACATGCTCCTTCCTATCCAAGATCTTGACAGGTACCTCCTCGTACGTTAAATCTTCGATTATTTCGTCTGGTTCTAACTCAATAACGTGGTTCGGGTAGTCCACATAATTTTGTAACTTCGATACGTGAAAAACGTTATGAACACGCGACATACTTGGCGGTAAAATGAGTCTATAGGCCACAGTTCCTATTCGATCGAGGATTTCAAATGGACTAATAAATCGAAGGTTTGAGCTTTCCTCAAATCGCCGATTCTCGCTTTTGAAATAACAACTTCTTGCACCTCCTTCTTCATATTCATCAGCTCCGGTGTGTTTCTTGAGCGGTTTTAACTTCATCGATTAAAGTCGATTTTACTCGTATATGATCAAGTGATCCATAGAGTCTTTAACTATATCTCTATCATTTGTAAGTCATACGAAATGAGTCTTTTTATTAAAAACATCGCACTCGTAATCATATACGATTTTTTACTCAACACGTCAGCTACCACATTCGTTTTTTCAGGATGGTATGGTCAGAACAGGTGCCAAAATGAGTCTCCTTTGGAGTTCTTCGAAGCTCTTCCCACATTCCTTGCTTCATTCGAATTTTGTATCTTTTCGAGTCAGCTGCGTTAATGGAGTAGCGATTCGAGAATATCCTTCAACGATTCTCTGATAATAACCAACTAAGCCTAAAAAGCTACGTATTTCGATTACTGACTTAGGTTGCTCTCAACTGTGACTCATATCCCAATCTTGGATATCATGTCACAATGGCACTTATCAATTTACTATCGCATAAATATGATGTCCCCTACGGAGAGTTTGGCTTCAGTGCATTCCATAAAGGAATTCATCAGATAAAGGCTCGGGTACCAAATTCTATAGTTGAAATTTTAACTCCTGAAGTTCAATAGGAGCCATTCGATATGAGATTTTAGAAATGGGTTTTGTACCGGGTTCAAAGTCGATACAAAATTCAATATCACACTTTGGGAGTAAGCCAAGAAATTCTTCAGAAAATACATCAGGAAATTTACTAACAATAGAAATATCATTCAAATCTGACGTATTTTTGTTCAAGTCCATAACATGGGCTAAGAAAACTTGACATCCATTTTTCAATAAACGAATGGCTTTATGGCTTGATGTGACAGTGATTGATTTCAGTGGTTTAGTTGCTTGAATTCGAATAATAGGTTGGTTAAGAATATGAAAACTAAAACCTTACGAAAACAATCAATTTTGGCATGATGAGTAGTTAACCAATCAATCCCTAAAATCACGTCAAATGCAAATATCTTTAAAGAGATAAGATTAACAGGTAATATGATGGTGCCAACTTGGATCAAACAAGATTTATAAATAGTGGATGTAACGAAAATTTCTCCTAACAGAGTTTCAACAAATAAGTCAAAGTCTAATTTTTTCTGGAGTCAAGTTTAAACGTTGAGTATAAGCAGGAGAGATAAATGAATGGGTAGAACCGGTATCTAATAAGGTATAGACTTCGCAAGAATACTTTATGATTAACTAACCCGTGATAACTTCATTCGGGTTCCTCGTGTTTTGGCCAGTCACGACAAACACTTTTTCTGAAACCACCGACTTTGTTTTGTCCGTATCCGCCTTTGGTGCCATCGTCCCATCTGGACTTGATTTCACTATAGGACAAAATCGAGATATGTGACCGTCTTTTCCATAACTAAAACATACTTTGGAAGGCTGTGGACAGTTTGAACTTATGTGTCCCTCCTCTCCGCATTTGTAGCATCTAACTGGCGGTCGTTCTCCTCCCATAGAATTTGTTGCTGGTGCTAGTGCTGCTACCGACATCTTCCCGTCATCGTTAAATCTTCTCTTCTTGAAATTTCCACTTGAGTTATTTCTTCTATTATCTTGGCCATGATTACAACCGAAGTGGTTACCATTTCTGGCACGATAATTTCCTCCACGATGGTTATCCTTGTTCTGATGACCGTTGCCATCGGTACGATTATCATCGAGTTGTAGGTCGTTATTCTTCAATTGAGCTGACTCATTATCACGCTCCAATAACTGAGCCCTATTCACAACATCTGAATATAGAGAAAATTTATGAGAAATGAGATATTAACTTATGTCAGGTTTCAAACCTCTCAAAAACATCCACGTCATACGTTCCTCATTCTCCACCAAATGAGGTGTAAACCTGGATAACTCCGCGAACTTCGCCTCGTACTGGGACACCGTCATGTTGTTCTGTTCTAGTCTAATTAACTCTACCTCCTTCATATGACGAATACTTTCAGGAAAGTACTTGTCATTGAACAGTTTTTGAAATATTTCCCAAGACATATTGAGTGCGGCTGGCAGGTACGCTTCACAGATTCTCACCAGTAATCTACCTCATTACGGAACATAAAAGTGGAGAATGGAACCTTCTGTTCCTCCGTGCATCCCAAGACATCGAATATGTTGGTAATTTATTTGACCCACGTCTCCGCCTTAATCGGATCCGGCTTTCCCCAGAATTCTGGTGGTCTCAACTCTTTAAACTGCTTGGCTGTAATAAACCGTGCGTTGCTATCATTTCCACCTGTATTTTGTACATGAGTCTCCCTCGTCTGATTTTGCATGAACTGTAAAAAGCTTCTAAATATCCCATCGTTCAACGTCTGATCAGTGGTGTTGTTCACAAGTGGAACATTATCGGCCTGTTGCATGTTCTCCTCATTGGTGAGTAAAGGAGTCTGCACAGTCTCATTTACTCCACTGTTAATATTCTCAGTCGACATTCTCAAATACTGCCATAAAACAAGGGTTAATTTAACAAATTAACATATCACATAATACCCCTATATTATGACCGACCAACAAATAAGCTTAGGTAGGACACACTAGCGAAGGATTTACTCGTCTCTCCCCTCCTAGTTCTATTCTCCGATATCTACCAGAGATCATATCCCTAAGCTCTGATACCAACTATGACGCCCCCAAAATATGTCCATTCCACCCAACCCATTCTGAGTCGCCAAATACATGGTACAGAAACAACTACAACTTTATTAATACAATTATCGTGCAAAATACGATAACACTTAAATGTGAGTTTAACATACAACTACTGTCTTCTAGACAATATCCACACTCAAATAAGTCTTCATAACAATTATTGATACTTTATTTTACAAAAATAGTGAGGACTACTAAAATATCTCTCTAGAACCATCATTCTATATCCCAACTAGTACTCGATACATTCTCGCCTCTTGAGAAAAAAAATGGAACAAAAAGGAAAGGGTGAGCTCAACTAGCCCAGTAAAGAATATTATGACTAAGATAATATAGAACAAATTATCGTTAGTCCTCAATAGGGAAAAATCTAATAGAATACAATAGACAACAAATTTAAATCAATATTCGCAGCGGAAATAATAATTCATTAGAAGAGTTAAGTAGAAGATGAAATCTACTATCATCTATGAATTTAAAAGTCTATCACCGATATTTTACTCCTGTAACATCAATCAATATACATCTTGAATCAAATAGTCATCTTTGCACTACATGCCAAAGATATTAATCAGTCGGTTATGTTCATCTCAACACCTGTTCATCTTTGCACTACGGGCAAAAGATATTCATCAAGAAATTATTCATCTTTGCACTACAGGCCAAAGATATTCAATAATATCATCATTTAGGACTGAGGATGTTGAAAAATATATTTTAAAGAAAACGAATCCAATGAGACAAAAGAACAAATAGTAAAGATTCGTACTTTGGTTTATCCATGTTTAAAAATACTCAATAATAAACTATTGTGGAGCAGAATTCAAAAATGAAGATCAAAACATAGATCCAATCAAAGATAGGAACCATAATAGACAATCTTGGACACAGAAAAGAAAATTTAATTTTTCTGTGAATAGTGCCGTATTCATGAATAGTGCCGTATATGTGAATAGAGCCATATACGTGAATAGTAACTCCGACACTAAAAGGTAGAAATTTTACAAAAAAAATCATCATGCTTTGTGAATAGTAATTTATGAATAGTAACTTGTGAATAGTAACTCATGAATAGTAACTCGTGAACTCATGAATAGTAACCCCGACATGAAAAGATAAGAATTTTATAAGAAAAATCTTACTAATATTCTGGTATAATGATATTGAAAGAAATAATATCATTTATTAAAAAAAATAACATCACTTATCTCAAAAGAATAATACTTCTGGTTAGAATATCAGATATAATGCTAAAAGAAACTTGCACCGTATAGCAACACTCAAGATATCAAAATACTTACAAGAATACGCTCGATAATATAGAGAGAGAAGATTTCAGTTTTTGGTGTGATTTTTAATTCTAACCTAAGCACCCTATTTATAAGAAAATGCTTAGAACACCAAAGCAGAAAAATTAATATAATATTAATATATATAATCAAATTTCTTACGCCCACTTTCTTAGATCTGAATTCAGCCATTTACATCACATGCAAGACCCACAATAATGACCAAAAACGTTTTTCATATTAAAAATAATTAAAACTTCTAAAAATCAATTATTTCGGAACTTCAAAGCTTCAATAATTCATAATAAATAGCCCTTTTGTCAGAAAAATTCAAACCTTATGTCTTTTCTATAGGAAATTTCATTATCTACAACTTTGCAGAAGAAAATTTTTCCAAATTCCAAACAGAAATTGACCGAAATCCTCAAACGGGCGATTTTACAATCTATAATCAAATTTCAGTCAAGAAATGGGGTCCACCAACATGTTTAACATGTTTTTAACATTTATTACAACAAAAATACTCTTCCTCATCATATACTCATATATCCCACATTCATTGTAAAAATATCATCATTATTATATTATAATAATATAATAAAATATTATTTTATCAGAAAAGATAAAATATCGATTTTCAACAATTGTCACTTTAAAAATTTTCTCCATCTATATCCACATAAAATGAATATTTTTCTCATCATATAAATCAATAATTAATTATTCACAAATAATATTATCGAATCACAATACTGACAACCAGGCAGTTCCCAGGAAAGAAGGGGCTTTTCAATAAGGATTTCTCCTTACTGGCGCGCAATTAGGTGACCAAACCTCTCCTTAGACAGAAATTTTTAGACATTGCCAATAATGTTATCTAATAATATTATTCAGATAATATGAATTATTGCTCCGATAATGGAAAATACTATGTAGTGACAATTATTGAAGCAACAGTAATATAAAATATTAATGCAACAATTATTGAATCAATAAAACAAAATATTGAATAGAAATTACTGTAACAATTATTGAGTAGTGCCTTCTTACGTAAGAATCAATAATTGGTGTAACACCGTGTGCTACTGTGCAACAACGCGTATTACTGTGTTTTAACCACCGGGTATTCCAACAGTATTAACGGTAACAACTACGCCGTTATTTATAAACAACTTATACTTGTCGTTTTCTTTATCCAATCGCTTTCCGTTATGGGGCCCACACAAGGCTGTGCTGTTGTACGAATATTCCCCAACAGTAAGAATATTCCACGACCACACGAATATTCGCCGACCAAAAATGAATACTTTATAACCACTTGTTTATTTAAAATATTTGTGCGTTTTACCCATAACTAACCACATTAATCAAATCAACCCTTACTATTTCAAAATAATAATTAGAGGAAATTTAATTTCATTAATAATAAGTTGGGCTCTTACACAAAAACTACAATGACAAGTTCCAGATCATGAGTAGGATAAACTTTCTCATAATCTTTCAAGTGTCATGATGCATATGCAATGACCTTGCCATGCTGCATAAGCACGCAACCAAGTCCTCTATGTGAAGCATCGCTATAAACTACAAAATTTCCTATATCGTTGGGTAAAGATAATACAGGTGCTTCACTCAGCCTTTTCTTCAGTTCTTGAAAACTGTCTTCATATTTCGCCGTCCACACGTACTTCACTGTCTTCCTTGTCAAGTTAGTCAACGGAGTAGCTATCTTGGAAAAATCTTAGATAAATCTTCGATAGTATCCCGCTAACCCTAGAAAACTCCGCACCTTAGTCGGCATTTTCAGCTGTTCCCAACTCATTACTGCTTCCACCTTCGCTGGGTCCACTGAAATTCCTTCTCGATCGATAACATAACCTAAAAACTATACCCTTTCTAGTCAAAATTCACACTTAGTGAATTTTACATATAATTTTTCCTTCCTTAGTGTCTCCAACACTAATCTTAAGTGTTCAGCATGATCTTCTGGCATCTTAGAATAGACTAGAATATCATCAATAAATACTACAATGAACTTGTCCAAATACTATTTGAATACTTTGTTCATCATATCCATAAATGCAGTTGGTGCATTAGTTAACCCAAATGACATCACCAGAAACTCGTAATGACCATAACGATTCCTGAATGTCGTCTTAGGTACATCCTCCTTCCTAACCTTCAACTAATGATACCTCGTTCGCAAATCTATTTTAGAAAAATACTTTACCCCTTTCAACTGATCAAAGAGATCATCGATCCTGGGCAATGAGTATTTATTCTTTATCGTTAACTTGTTCAACTCTCGATAGTCGATACAAAGTCGTAACGCTCCATCCTTCTTCTTTACAAACAATACCGGTGCTCCCCACGGTGAAACACTCACTTGAATGTACTTTCTATCCAACAGTTCTTGTAACTGAACCATCAACTCCTTCATCTCCACTGGCGCTATACGATATGGTGCCCTTAAAACTGGTGTTGCTCCTATCACAATGTCTATTATGAATTCGATCTCCCTATTCGGTGGAAGACCCGACAATTCACTTAGAAATACATTCATGAATTCTTTAACTATAGGTATTTGTTCCATCGTTGCTCCCACTCTCTGGGTATCAACAACATAGCACAAGTAACCTACACATCCCTTCCTTAACAATTTCCTAGTTTGTGTCATGGTAAGACAACATGAACGTCCCGGCTATTTATTACCGTAAAACACTACATGAGGTTGTCTTAACATTCTAATATTTACACATTTCTTCTGACAATCTATAATTACACCATGGCTAAACAACCAATCCATCCCAAAAATTACATCGAATTCTACCAACTTTATCGGTAACAAATCTATCGAAAATTTATAACCCCATATATCTACACAACAACTCCTATGAATATCTTCAACAAGAATTATTTCTTCGTTTGCTACCTTGATATTCAAAGGTACAGACAATCTTTCAAAAAGTAATCCTAATCATCTAGCAAAATCACATGCTATGAAAGAATAAGTAGCACCCGAATCAGACATCATATAAGCATTTATATCGTTAATCGGGATAATACCTGTAACTACATCCCCGGATACAACTACATCTTAGACCGTCATGTTAAAGGTGCGGGTCATCGGCCTACCCGTCGGTGCTGGACCACCAATAGCTAACTTATCGCTATTAGCGCCCTTATTCCCGTCTATCCCCTTATTTGGACAGTTCTTCGCTATGTGATCAGTTGATCCACACACGAAGCATCCATAGTTTTTCTTCGGACTTGGACAATTAGGTAAAATGTTCCCCTCCTGTCCACAGTTGTAATATACATCCTTTCCCTTGAGACAGACTCCTAAGTGAGTCTTCCCACGGTTCTTGCATGCCTCCATCCTCTTCTTAGGATCTCCCGGCTTCACTCTGGTATTCCTAGAGTTAAATTCCTTCCTCTTCTGGCCGTTACCACTCCCACTAGCTCCTTCCATTTTCACTCCCCTGTCTACCTTATTCTTGTTCTTCTTCTCCTTGTGGTATTGGTTTAGAACCTCGTTACAACCCTCGATAATTATTGCCTTTTCCAGTATGGTCCCAAAAGAGTTACTTTGGAACACCGATATTCGGTTATAGAGCCAGGGTTTCAAGCCCTACTCAAACCTCCTAGCCTTCCTCACCTCCGTGTCCACCTGATGTGGAGCAAACCTCACCAGTTCATTGATCTTGGCAGCGTATTGGAGAACTGTCATCTGCCTTTATTTCAACTCTAGAAACTGCATCTCCATCCTCCCTCGCATACTCGTGGGAAAGTAGTTCTCGAAGAAAATCTACTTGAACCGCGTACACATAAGGTTTTTTATACCAGCCCTAGCTTGGTTTGCCTCCCACCAGAAGTTGGCCTCTCCTTTGATCATATAGGTAGCAAAAGTAACCTTTTGCCCCTCATCGACATTTGCAATAATAAATGTCTTCTCTATTTCTTTCACCCAAGTTTGGACTTCTATGGGGTCCGTAGTTCCTTTGAACTCCGGCGGACCGACACTTTTAAAATCCTTAAATATAGTAGCTCGTACTACTGCAAGATTTACGGGTATATTAGCCCCGCTCCTATTAAAAGCAGCCGTTAATAAATTAACGAACTCTTACATCGGGTTAACCGGACCTCCTTCTGACTGATTCACATTGACATCTTGGTTTCATTGTCTTCTTCTTGGTGGCATATTGCTGTTAAGATAAACAACACGTCATTATTACTTTCTTCTTGTTAGTTAGTTATTATTTATTATTAAACAATAACTTCAACTCATTGCACAATATGTTCCATAAAAAGGTTTATATTGATTTACTTCTTCCTTATAGTATAATACTACAACATTTGTCATTACACAGCCTTAGCTGATTACATTACTATCCCGCAATTACTTTCCAAAAATTGGGATTTACAAAATACTACACTTTGATATACAAAAGAGGGTTTTACGTCACTACTAGATACATCATATTTACATATCTAATTCTACTCTAGCTACTACTAGGTTACATCTGCCTTATGTCATTCTTAAAATCTGCATTGGCAAGACCTGTAATAATATCTCAACTGATAGTATGTCGCATTTGCCCTGCCTCTATCGGATACACAGCTACTTACCTCTAAAAATCCGCATGAGAACTCCTATGTATATAGGACATTCTACCAATCTTTTGCTTCTTGACCTTTAGCTCCTGCCTAAGCTCAAAGGTCTCCTGTTTCAGCTCGTGGACCTTGTCCTTCGCCAAAACTCATTCATCATGATCCTCTTCCCACATCGACTCCATACTCTTCTTGTCCTCCAGGATTTCCTGGGCCTCCTCCTTCAGTTCCCTTACCTCCTTCCCCAACTGGATATTTCTATCCAACAAGGCTATGAACAGTGCCTTCAATGACTCCCCTGGAGTTATATCTTCTACAGGTGTTACGGTATTAAATGGCACCGCCTCCACCTCCTCCTCTGACATGCCATCAAACAAAGACATGAGGTCTAAGTCTTTCGAGTCTCCTGACTCGATCACAACCACTTCTGGTTCTTTTGCTATAGGGGTCGGTAAAATCTCTACTTGATTTACTGACTCCTCGCTAACAACATGTGTATCCCTATACATCTCATTATTTCCTGACGTTTACAACAAAATAATTTAGTTTGATTAGTACACGTCAGTAGAATAATAAAAACACATATCACATTTAATGCATTTTTAGGGTTAACTTCATCTTTTACTTTTTTAACTTTTCTTGAGGTTATGACTTAAGGTTATTCCCCCCCCTTAAGTTTTATAACCTAAGGCTTTGATACCAACCTGTGACGCCCCCAAATCCGGGTATCTTTCAACCCGACAGATGGTGCTACACGGTACTACAGTTCATACATTCATTCAATTGAAATACCTCAAAAGAGTTAAAATGCCTTCTATATATTCCAAAATAATATTACCATTCCCAGGTTCTTTATAACCATTACATAGATTCTTTGTCATAATATTGAATAATAACAACATTCATCCTATACTATTACAAAGGCAACCTATTGGTTAGCCTTAGGCTTCCCTTTATCTTTACTGGATCCTTCAGTCCGTTCGGTCTTAGCTGCATTCATATGGTTCAAGCAAGAGTGAGCATAACTAGCTCAGCAAGTGTGACAATTTCATTTAAACAAGAGGCTTGAATCATATAAATCGTATATCTTCAATAATTGAATCAATAGTTATGAAGTACTATTGATAATTCAAAATAGCACTTCTCTTTTCTTAAAACATTTCACAATGAACAATATTCATTAAACATAAATTTCGGTCCAAGACCTTGAGCATTTCATTCTTTGTTTGAAAAGGACAACCCGACACCAAGTCCGTAAGTCCGGTATATCTTACGAGCATGTCTAGGTGATCAGCCTATAGTACCCTATGTTGTACAACACTACTTTCTTTAAACGTATGTACGTTTAAGGTTTGGCAACCTCATGTGCCTGTCGTTTGACGACAAAAAATTTGTTTATCATACTCAATCTTTCCTTGAAATCAATACCAAAATAGTTTGGCGAAAGATAACAACATTGACAATGGTTTGATAGATTAACTAGAAATCCACAAAACATATTAAGTCTAGCCGAAGGAATTGGCTTCAACTTCATTATACATCAAGTCATGCGTAAAATACATGAATTACAAAACTTGTCCAAAAGAATATAGACAAGGGTCAGAGTACTTGCCTCCAGCGTCTTCTATACTTAACACACTTTCCTTTTGAGTCTTTAAGGTTTCTACATTACATGATCACATAGCATACCACATTAGATCGTATATAATCAAGTATGGTTTCTAATATATCTTACCCTTCTTCTCAATCTAATAATGCCTTAGATTGTTTAACATTAGTTATGGTTTATCGTATTACATTGTATTTACGTTTACATAATCATTCATCAACCTTTAGTTATAACTCTTAAGGTTTCAAGTATCTTCAATGTTGTTATTTCAAGTCAATTAACTATACAATTCATTACTAATTAACTTCTTCCTTCTTTATATACTTAAGCATTCTTTATTGGTTATTTTCTAGTGTTGGCATTGCGACGCCAACTTCCTATATACAACTCACGCTGCGGTGCGGGTTTCCAGTATGTGTTGCTCGGCCTTGGCGCTGCGGCGCCAACCTTTCCTCTTTGTGCCGCTCTGCGGCGCCATTCTTCAGTGTCTGAGGGTCTGGCCTGGCACTACGGCGCTAGCTTTCCCTCCTTGGGCCACGCTACAGCGCCGGCCCTGTCTCAGAAAAAAATTTTGACAGATGATTTTTCTTTATAAATTTTTCGGCCTCATAACTTATTCGTTATAAGTCCGAATTGGCTCGTTCAAAAGCCATTAGCTCACAAATCACATGCACTATGATTTCATTGGAAAATATTTTATTTTCAAATCTTTTAACTTGGAATTCATCGACTAGTTCATTATTGCACGTTCGTTAAACGTTCAAAGCCCGTTTCTACGTTCTAAGTCAGAATTTGGTCATTTTGAGTCCGCAACTCTAAAATGCAAATTGAAACTAATCTCCATCAAAAACCAACGTTCTGAGTTAAATGCTAAATTTTGTCTTTCATTCCGAGAATTTAATGATCTCGACGATTATCGTTTAATCTCATAAATTTCGCCATAACTTCGTTACTTGAGATTTTTACATCATTCAAAATGGATTCATTCCATCATTCTAACATCCTAACCAAACATATTTCATTAAATCATTTACATGACAAATTTTTACATGTTCTTCATTAGTCCATAACTTAAATAAGTATGAATTACTTTTACATGGCTTATTAAGGTTAAAGTCCATTGATTAGCCATCTTTATCATTTTTTATCATACATGCTCTACTAATCAACACTTCTCTATTAAACTACAATTGAAGGTATGGAAGATTAATAATCTAGATGTTCTTACCCTTGATAATCAAGCTTGGTTCCTCTTCTTTCTTCTTGATATGACAAGTTTAGCTCTTACTTTTCTCTCTCAAATATAATCTAAGAAGTTGGTGTTGTTGAACAAGCAATAAATGAAAATCCAAAGCTTCTATTTATAGATTTCCTAGGTGAGGGCATTATAGTAAAAAGGCCATCCCACCTCCTTAAACCACCTCCTTACTATTCATTCCTTGCATCCCACAACTCTTATCTCTTGCTTGCTCACCACACATAGTCAACCATAACTCACCTATGGGGCCCATATGGGTTGCCGCATGGGTTTTTCTTACCTTTAACCCATCGGTTCGATCCACGGATCCGGTTCTTACTTTAGGCTTTAGGTTTAATTACCTTGGGCCTAACGTTGGGCTTGCATTTCATATAATTGGGCTTTAACATAATTCCATTTGGGCTTGCACAATTCCTAAACAAATCCTACAAGTCCATTGAAATAGGATTTAAGCGTTTAATGTAAAATCCTCGTATTCTACACGTATACCAGTTCATATAATCATTCTTCATATATGATATGTTATCTTTTGTATATACTCGTACGATACTTCGTATTATACTCGTATTCCTTGCTTCGTATAATACTCGCTATTATACAATCATCATTCATTCATTCTTTACTTTCCCTAACATTCTCAACTTAGTACAGATTCGAAAAATTGCGTTTGTCATAACTGAAATATAATTACATATTCCATCCTTCCTTATTATTCTATCCTTGCGTATTTCTCGGAAGTTCAAAAATAATTACCGAGCAAAAATTGGAAAACAGTGTTTTTCAACAAATTTCTCGAAAAGCTTTTATTTTTGTCTTAGAAATTCAAATACTTTAATTCCTTCACGTAGCCAGAATACTATGATATTACGACACATTTAGGTTGTAGTACAACCTTCATCTTACTAACACATAATAATAACATATAATATAATTTTATTCATTATTTAATCAAATAAAATTATTTTACAATTAATCCGAATTTCTCGGTCGTTACACATTTTATCTTAAAGGGAAAAACAAACAAATCTTAAATTCCGCTGTGATTAAATCATTATCAAAACTGACAAGTATTTTCGAAAAGAATTTTAAAATATCTATTCACCCCCCCTTTCTAGATAACTATTGTGCCTATAAGAACTAACTATATATATATATATATATATATATATATATATATATATATATATATATATATATATATATATAAGAAATAAAACTGCGATAACTTTCTACCGATAATTTTAAAAAATGAGTAAGTGGGGGTTCATATAATAAGCAAAATTTACAACAAATACCTCATAAAATAGCCCTCTATTTATCTCAACTCACTTGGCTTCACTAAATATGTGACGCCCCAAAATAGGTATACATCACCTATTCTGAGTCGTCAAATATATGGTACAAAATACAAATAAAACTTAATTATACAACTGTCGTGTAAAATACGATAAAACATAAGCTGCGAGTTTTAATACAACACTTTCTTCTAACAGTATTCAAACTCAAAATAAGTCATCAATACATTTATTTTCACACTATTTCATAGAATAGTGAGGACTACTAATGCTATCATCAGAACCGTCACTCCGTTCCCCAACTAGTCCCCGCTACGTTCTCATTTCCTGAAGAGAACAATGAAAGCAAAAGGGTGAGCTCAACTAGCCCAGTAAGAAATATTATGACTAAGATAATGCAGAATAAATTATCGTTAGCCTTCAACAGTGTTAAACTGATAAAATATAACAAACATCAAGTTTAACTGCAGCGGAACATGCTATCCATTAAAAGAGTCAAGTAGAGAATCAAATCTACTATCTTTTATGATTTAAAAAGTTTTTCATTACTTTTATCGCTGAGACTCAGCTTAATAAATAATTCACAGCATCCCCGCACTACGGCCAAGTATATTTATTAGTATCACGACCACAAATTATCCATACAATATGGGCCAATGATATTTGTGTATTCATCAATGGTTATGATCATGCCAACAACTGTCCATTAATGCACTACGGGCCAATGAAGACTTTTACCACTTCATTTGTAATATTACGGTCATGATTACACCGAATAATCCATGGTTATAATCATACCAAGTCCATCTATGCACTACATGCCACAGATGACTTTCAACAAAATATAAACACGAGGATGATGACAATGATATAAGAATTCAATAAAACAAGTTCAAGAATTAATTTATCCAGCAACCAACAACGTCCAAATTGTCAACATGATACTGCTTTGTAGAGTAAAATTTAAGAATGCTCAGAAGAATATTTCCATGAAAAGATACTGGATGAAGCGCAAATATCAAAGATATTCCACTACTTTCATGGAGTATAACAGCCAAAACTTTAACCAACTGAGTATAATAACGAATGGAATAACAAAAGAATTCACCAAGCATGCGATAGACCGCACAGACATGTTATTCCAACATAAAAATATATAATGGAACCAGGTCATTTGTAAACGCACCGACAAGATATTCCGACAGAATAATAAATAATGGAACCAGGTCCGGCGTTAACCCACAGACAGGATATTCCGACAGATTAATAAATAATGGAACCAGGTCCGACATAAACGCACAGACAGGATATTCCGACAAAATAATAAAGAACATAATATTAGAAGAAATTCACCATGTATGCGGTACTTCGCATAAACAGGTTATTCCAACAGAATAATAAATAATGGAATAACAGAAGTTCTCTTCATGAATACGAAAGAAATAATACCCCTTACCTTAGAAGAAACTGGATATAGGATTAGTGAACTAGTAGAATACTTTTCTTCTTTCTCCCTACAGTTTCTCTCTCTAGAGTTTCAGTGAATTTATAAGAAATAATGAAGGAATGAACTTCTATTTATAGGAGAATGGACTGAATAGTAACTAATTCATGAACGGTCCATATTGATTTACTTTTAAACGGACGATCCATATTGATTTACTATGCAGTATTAATAAAATATAATATATTCTATTTATAATCTAATAAAACGAATAACTTTGTAAAAGTATTCTGTTTTATATAAAAAAAATTTACTATGCCAACACTATGCAGGTACTATGCAAACACTATGCAAGCACTATGCAACACTATGCATAATAAAATATAATATATTCTATTTATAGTCTAATAAAATAAATAACTTTATAAAAGTATTATATTTTATATAAAAAGATTTTACTATGCAAAATACTATGCATAATAGAATATAATATATTCTATTTATAGTATAATAAAATAAATAACTTTATAAAAGTATTATGTTTTATATAAAAAGATTTTTTATTTTATTACATTAACAATACTAATAAAATAAAATTTATCATCATTATTATAATTCACCATATTAATCGACCAGGTCATTCCCAGGAAAGTGGGGGCTTTCTAATAAGGATGTTTTTCTATTGGCACGCAATTAGGTGACCAAACCTCTCATTGACAAAACTTCTAGACATCGTTAATATTGCAAATAATAATATTAATAACTTTATCATCTCAATTATTGATTTAATAATATATAAAATATTAAAAATAATTGAATCAAATAACATGAGATATTATGCAGTTATTACTGTAGCAATAATTGAATAAAACTGAGTGACTTCTCACGTAAGCATCAATAATCAATACCGTGTGCTACTATGTAACCACGCGTGTTATTGTACTTTTAACACTGGGTGTTTCAACAGTTAACGGTAAAACTTTCGTCATTATTTTCATAAAGTATTTTTCTCGTTTTCTCAATTCGACAATAATTCCGTTGTGGGGTCCACCAATGATTGTGCCATTGTACGAATATTCCTGTTAAAACGAATATTCCCCGACCAATCGAATATTATATAACAACTTGTGTACTTTGCTAAATTTATAAATATTACCCACAACTATAACATTATATCAAATTCATTCCATAATATTCAAAAATGATATTTATAGAAAATTCATCTTTATTAATAAAAGTTGGGGTCTTACAACCTCCCCTTATTATGAAATTTTACGCTCGAAATTAGGGTACATACCTGATATATTGAAGAGGTAAGGATACCTTGATTTCATTTTAGATTCTAACTCCCAAGTTATTTCCTCAATATCGTGGTTCCTCCACAAAACTTTGACTTGAGGTATAACCTTGGAGCGTAGAACATGATCCTTCTTATCCAAGATTTTAACAGGAACCTCTTCATATGTTAAATCTTCTACTATTTCGTCCGGTTCTAACTCAATAATGTGGTGCGGGTCTTTCACATATTTACGTAACATAGATATGTGAAAAACGTTATGAACACGAGACATACTTGGCGGTAAAGCGAGTCTATAGGCCACAGTTCCTACTCGATCGAGGATTAAAAATGGGCTAATGAATTGAGGATTGAGCTTTTCTCTCTTTCCAAATCTCGTAACTCCTTTCCATGGAGCAACCCGTAACAACACATGATCTCCAATATCGAATTCCACGTCCTTTCGATGAAGATCAGCATAACTCTTTTATCGATCTTGTGAGGTCTTTATACGTTGTCGAATCGTTTGAATCTTTTCCGTAGTCATACGTACCAACTCTGGTCCCAACAACGTTGCTTCACCCACCTCATCCAAGCATACTGGAGAACGACACTTTCTTCCATACAACGCTTAAAATGGAGCCATGCCAATACTTGCTTGATAACTATTGTTGTAGGAAAACTCCACCAATGGTAAGAACTTATCCCAACTTCCCTTGAAGTCAAGGACACAGAGTCTTAATAAATCTTCAAGAGTTTGAATAATCCTCTCCGATTGCACGTCCGTCTGAGGATGATATGCCGAGCTAAATCGTAATTGCGTGCCAATAACTTTCTGTAAACTAACCCAAAATCGTGAAATGAATCTTGTGTCTCGATCAGAAACTAAGGATACTGGCATACCATGCAGTCTTACAATCTCATTTATGTACATACGAGCAAGATGTTCAAGTGTATAAGTTTTTCGTATAGGTAAGAAATGAGCCGACTTGGTCAATCTATCAACAATGACCCAAATCACATCTATGCCTTGAGAAACCTTGGGAAGACCGATAACGAAATCAATGGTAATGTGCTCCCACTTCCATTCTGAAATTTCAAGTGGTTGCAATGGACCTTTTGGTACTTGATGCTCTACCTTGACTCGTTGACAAGTTAGACACCTTGAGATAAACCCCGCGATCTCTCTCTTTATATTGCTCCACCAAAATGTATGTCGAAGATCATGACACATTTTGGTACGCCCAGGATGGATTACAAACGGTGTGTTGTGTGCCTCCATCATGATTTTATACTTTAAATCAGGGTCGTTAGGAACACAAAGTTTAGAGTTGACTAGAAGTATTCCTTTCTCATCGATTCTTGCTTCCGGCATAGCACATTCTTGCACTTTCTTCCTCATACGCATCAGTTCCAGGTCTATAACTTGAGCATCTTTAACTTTATCGATTAAAGTCGATTCTATTCGTATATTCGCCATCATCACATGGGCCCCCGGAGTCTTTAACTCTATCTTCATCCTTTGCAAGTCACACAAATTGGGCATTTGCATTGATAATATCACACTCGTACCCGCATATGATCTTCTACTCAATGCGTCAGCTATCACGTTCGCTTTTGCCAGGATGGTATTGAAGGGTATGATCATAATCTTTCAATAGTTTAAGCCAACGTCGTTGCCGCATGTTAAGTTCCTTTTGGGTGAAGAAATATTTGAGGCTTTTATGATCCGCAAAGATCTCCACTTTCTCCCCATACAAGTAATGCCTCTAAATCTTTAGTGCAAAAATGACTGTTGCCAATTCTAGATCATGAGTAGGATAATTCCTCTCATATTCTTTGAGTTGTCGAGATGCATAGGCTATAACTTTCCCATGTTGCATGAGAACACATCCTAACCCTTTTCCCGAAGCATCACTATAGATGACAAATCTCTCCGAGCCAGATGGTATGGTCAGAACAGGTGCTGAAATGAGTCTTCTCTTGAGTTCTTGAAAACTATTCTCACATTTCTCGCTCCAACTGAATTTTATATCTTTCCGAGTTAGCTGAGTTAATGGAGTAGCAATTCGAGAAAATCCTTTCACAAATCTCTGATAATAACCAGCTAATCCGAGAAAGCTATGTACTTCGGTCACTTATTTAGGTTGCTCCCAGCTTTGAATAGCTTCAATCTTTGTCGGGTCAACAGATATTCCATGACTTGATACTACGTGCCCAAGGAATGCTACTTCCTTAAGCCATAACTCGCATTTCTTCAACTTGGCGTAAAGCTTATTTTCACAAAGCTTTTAGAGTATCAGCCTCAAGTGTTGCTCACGATCTTCAGGGGTTTTGGAATATATGAGGATGTCATCAATAAAGACGACCACAAAGTGATCCAAATATTCCTTGAATACTCGGTTCATCATATCCATGAAGGCAGCAGGAGCATTTATAAGACCCCAACTTATTATAAATAAAATTAAATTTCCTCTATTTATTATTTTGAAATAGTAAGGGTTGATTTGATTAATGTAGTTAGTTATGGGTAAAATGTGCAAATATTTTAAATAAGCAAGTGATTATAAAATATTCATTATTGTCGAGAAATATTCGTTTGGTCGTGGAATATTCTTACTGTCGGAGAATATTCGTATGACGACGCAGCCTTGTGTGGGCCCCATAACGGAAAGCGATTGGATGAAAAAAATGACAAGTATAAGGTGTTTATAAATAATGGCGTAGTTGTTACCGTTAATACTGTTGGAATACCCAGTGGTTAAAATACAGTAATACGCGTTGTTGCACAGTAGCACACGGTATTGCACCAATTATTGATTCTTACGTAAGAAGGCACTACTCAATAATTATTACAGTATTTACTATTCAGTATTTTATTTTATTGATTCAATAATTGTTGCGTTGATATTTTATATTACTGTTGTTTCAATAATTGTCACTATACAGTATTTTCCATTATCGAAGCAATAATTCATATTATCTGAATAATATTATTAGATAACATTATTGGTAATGTCTAGAAAATTCTGTCTAAGGAGAGGTTTGGTCACCTAATTGCGCGCCAGTAAGGAGAAATTCTTATTGGAAAGCCCCCTTTTTCCTGGGAACTGCCTGGTTGTCAGTATTGTGATTCTGTAATATTATTTGTGAATGAGAAAAATATTCATTTTATGTGGATATAGATGGAGAAAATTTTTAAAGTGACAATTGTTGAAAATCGATATTTTATCTTTTCTGATAAAATAATATTTTATTATAATATAATAATGATGATATTTTTATAATAAATGTGGGATATATGAGTATATGAGGAGAAAGAGTATTTTTGTTGCAAAAGTTGTTTAAAACATGTTAAACATGTCTATGGGCCCATTTCTTGACTGAAATTTGATTATAACTTGTTAAATCGCCCGTTTGTGTATTTCGGTCAATTTATGTTTGTAATTTAAAAAAACTTAAACTTACAAAGTTGTAGAGAATGAAATTTCCTATGAGAAAGACAAAAGATTCGAATTTTTCTGATAAAATGGCTATTTTTTATGAATTATTGAAGTTCCGAAATTCCGAAATAATTGATTTTTAGAAGTTTTAAATATTTATATTTAGAAAAACGTTTTTGTTATTGTTGGTGGGCTCACTTGTTGTCAAAACATGCTGAAATTGGTGATTCAAAGGTTGGCGTAGAAAATTTAATATATATAATAATATTTTATTAAATTTTCTGCTTTGGTGTTCTAAGCATTTTCCTATAAATAATGTGCTTAGGTTAGGATTGAAAATCACACCAGAAACTAAATATTTCTCTCTCTATATTATCGAGTGTATTCTTGTGAGTATTTTGATATTTTGAGTGTTGCTATACGGTGCAAGTTCCTTTCAGCACTATATCCGGTATTCCAGCTAGAAGTACTGTCTTTTTGAGGTAAGGAATATTTTTTTTATATAAATGATATTATTTCTTCCAACATCATTATGCCGAAATATTGATCTGAATTTTTATCAAATTTGAAACTTTTTGTGTCGGGGTTACTATTCACATATACGGCACTATTCACGAATACGACACTATTCACCGAAAAAAAATTAAATCTTCGTTTTTGTCCAAGATATCTATTATGGATACTAGCTTTGATTGTATCCATGTTTTGGTCTTTATTTTTAAATTTTACTCCACTATGATTATTTACGAAGTATTTTTGAACTTGGTTTGTTTAAAGTACGAATCCTTAATATTTGTTCTTTTGTCTCACTGGATTCGTTTTCTTTAAAATAGATTTTTCATCATCCTCAGTCCTAAATGATGATATTACTGAATATCTTTGGCCTGTAGTGCAAAGATGAATAATTTCTTGATGAATATCTTTGGCCCGTAGTGCAAAGATGAACAGGTGTTGAGATGAACAAGACCGACTGATTAATATCTTTGGCCTGTAGTACAAAGATGACTATTTGATTCAAGATGTATATTGATTGATGTTACAGGGATAAAATATTGATGATGGACTTTTAAATTCATAGATGATAGTAGATTTCATTCTCTACTTAACTCTTCTAATGAATTGTTGTTTCCGCTGCAGTTGTTGATCTAAAACTTGTTGTCTATTGTATTCTATCAGATTTTTTCCTATTGAGGACTAACGCTAACTTGTTCTATATTATCTTAGTCATAATATTCTTTACTGGGCTAGTTGAGCTCACTCTTTTCCTTTTTGTTCCATTTTTCTTCTCAAGAGACGAGAATGTAGCGAGTACTAGTCGGGGTATGGAATGAAGGTTTTAGAATGTTGTTTTAGTAGTCCTCACCATTTTTGTAAAATAAAGTATCAATAATTGTAATGAGGACTTATTTGAGTGTGGATATTGTCTAGATGACAATATTTGTATTTAAACACAGTTTTTATGTTGTATTAATAAAGTTGTAGTTGTATCTGTACCATGTATTTTGACGACTCAAAATGGGTGTTGTATACCTATTTTGGGGGTGTCATAGTTGGTATCAGAGCTTAGGGATATGATCTCTGGTGGAGATCGGAGAATAGAACTAGGACTTAGAGACGAGTAAATCCTTCGCTAATGTGTCCTTCCTAAGCTTATTTGTTGGTCTGTCATAATATAGGGGTATTATGTGATTTGTTAATTTCTTTAATTAACCCTTGTTTTATGGCAGTATTTGAGAATGGCAACTGAGAATGTTAACAGTGGAATAAATGAGACCATGGAGACACCTTTGCTCACCAATGAGGAGAATGTGCAACAGACTATCAATGTTCCTCCTGTAAACAACACCATTGAGCAGACGATGAACGACGAGATGTTTAGAAGCTTTTTACCATTCATGCAAAACCAGATGAAGGAGATTCCTATTCAAAATATAGGAAGAGACAATGGCAACGCACAGCTGGTCACAGCCAAGCAGTTCAAAGAGTTGGGACCACCAGAATTCTGGGGAAAGCTGGATCCGATTAAGGCAGAGACGTGGGTCAAGCAAATTACCAAGATATTCGATGTCTTGGGATGCACGGAGGAACAAAAGGTTCCATTCGCCACCTTTATGTTCCGTAATGAGGCAGATTACTGGTGGGAATCTGTGAAGAGTACCCATCTAGTCACGCTCAGTATGTCTTGGGAGACATTTCAGAAGCTGTTCAATGACAAATACTTTCCTAAAAGTGTTCGTCATGTGAAAGAGGTAGAGTTTATTAGATTGGAGCAGAATAACATGACGGTGACCCAGTATGAGGCAAAGTTTGCAGAGTTGTCCAGATTTGCACCTCATTTGGTGGAGAATGAAGAACGTATGACGCGAATGTTTTTGAGAGGTTTGAAACCCGACATACGTCAATATCTCATTTCTCATAAATTTTCTCTCTATTCAGATGTTGTCAATAGGGCTCAATTATTAGAGCGAGATAACGAGTACGGTCAACCGAGGGACCACAACCAGGATCATATCGGTGACAACAGTCATCAAAGCAACGATAACCAGCGGAGAAAGAAGAAGACAGACAAGAGCAGCAACCACTCTGGTGGTAATCATGGCCATGAGAATAGAAGAAACGAGTCGGGGGGAGATTTTAAAAAGAGGAGATTCAACAATGACAATGTGAAGACGTTAGCACCAGCATCAACTGGTTCTAAGGGAGGAGAACGACCACCGGTCGTATGCTATAAATGCGGGAAAGAAGGACATATTAGTCCAAACTGCCCACAACAGTTCAAGGAATGCTATAATTGTGGAAAGGAATGACATATCACTCGAGATTGTACGGTAGTGAAACCAAGTTCAGCGGGGACGGTGACTCAAAAGGCTGTCCCAGAAAAGTCAAAGTCAACGGTTCCTGGAAGAGCATTTGTTGTAACTGGTCAACATGCGAGGAACCCAAACGAGGTGATCACGGATAAGCTAATCATAAATTTTTGTGAAGTTTATACCTTACTAGATACCGGTGCTACCCATTCATTTATCTCTCCTACTTGTGCTCAACGTTTAAATTTGACTCCGGAGAAATTAGACTTTGACCTATCTGTGGAAACTCCGTTAGGAAAAACTTTCATCACATCTACTGTTTGTAAATCTTATTTGATCTAAGTTGGCACTATCACATTACCTGTTGACCTTATCTCTTTAAAGATACTTGCTTTTGATGTGATTTTGGGGATTGATTGGTTAACTACTCATCATGCAAAAATTGATTATTTTCGTAAGGTTGTTAGTTTTCATATTCCTAAATAACCTGTTGTTCAAATTCAAGCAACTAAACCATTAAAATCAATCACTGTTATATCAAGTCATAAAGCTATTCGTTTATTAAAAAATGGATGTCAAGCTTTCTTAGCCCATGTTATTGATTTGAATAAAGACACGTTAGATTTGAATAATATTCCTGTTGTTAGTAACTTTCCTGGCGTATTTACTGAAGAATTTCCCGGTCTACCCCCAGAACGTGAAGTTGAATTCTTTATTGATCTTAAACATGGTACAAAGCCCATTTCTAAAACCCCATATCGAATGGCTCCTATTGAACTTCAGGAGTTGAAGGTCCAACTACATGAGTTGTTGGACATCAGTTTCATTCGTCTTAGTACATCTCCTTGGGGTGCTCCTATTTTATTCGTAAAGAATAAAGATGGGAGTATGCGACTTTGTATTGATTACCGGGAATTGAACCATGTTACCATCAAGAATAGGTATCCACTACCTCGTATTGATGACTTGTTTGACCAGTTACAAGGAGCACAATTCTTTTCAAAAATCGATCTTCGTTCTGGATATCATCAGCTGAAGATTAGAACTTAGAATATTCCAAAGACTGCCATTAGAACTCGATACGGCCATTATGAATTCTAAGTTATGTCTTTTGGATTGATTAATGCTCCTGCGGCTTTCATGGATATGATGAACCGAGTGTTCAAGGAATATTTGAATCAGTTCATTGTTGTCTTTATTGAGGACTTCCTCATATATTCTAAAAGTCGTAAAGATCATGAGCACCATTTGAAGTTGGTACTCCAAAGGCTTCGTGAAAACAAGCTTTATGCCAAGTTGAAGAAATGCGAGTTCTGGCTTGAGGAAGTAGCATTCCTTGGGCACGTGGTGTCAAAACATGGAGTATCTGTTGATCCGGCAAAGATTGAAGCAATACAAAGTTGGGAGCAACCAAAATCGGTGACCGAAGTACGTAGCTTTTTGGGCTTAGATGGTTATTATCGGAGATTTGTGGAAGGATTTTCTCGAATCGCTACTCCGTTAACTCAGCTGACTTGTAAAGATACAAAATTTGTATGGAGCGAGGAATGCGAGAAGAGTTTCTAAGATCTCAAGAGGAGACTCATTTTGGCACCTATTTTGACAATACCATTTGGTTCGAATGGATTTGTTATCTACAGCGATGCTTCAGGCAAAGGGTTAGGATGTGTTCTCATGCAACATGGGAAAGTCATAGCCTATACCTCGCGACAACTTAAAGAATATGAGAAGAATTATCCTACTCACGATCTAGAGTTGGCAGCAGTCATTTTCACGCTAAAGATCTGGAGGCACTATCTATATGGGGAGAAAGTGGAGATATATTCAGACCATAAAAGCCTCAAATATTTCTTCACTCGAAAAGAACTCAACATGCAGCAACGACGTTGGCTCGAGCTATTGAAAGACTACGACCATACCATTCAATACTATCCTAGAAAAGCGAACGTGGTAGCCGACGCATTGAGTAAAAGATCATACGCGGGAACAAGTGCGATGTTGTCAACACAAAGGCCCAGTTTGTGTGATTTACAAAAAATGAAGATAGAATTCAAGACCCCGGGGACCCATGCAATGATGTTAAGTATACGTATAGAACCAACTTTAATCAATAAAGTTAAAGTTACTCAAGCCACAGACCCAGAGCTGATGCGTATGAAGAAGAAAGTGCAAGAAGGTGCTATTCCAGAAGCAAGAATCGATGAAGAAGGAATACTTCAAGTCCACTCCAGACTTTGTGTTCCTAACGATTCTGATTTGAAGTGCAAGATCATGATGGAGGCACATAATACACCATTTGCAATCCATCCTGGAAGTACCAAAATGTATCGTGATCTTTGACATACATTTTTTTGGAATAATATGAAGAGAGAGATTGTAAAGTTTATCTCGATGTGTTTAACTTGTCAACGTGTAAAGACGGAGTATCAAGTGCCTAAGGGTCCATTGCAACAACTTGAGATTCCGAAATGGAAGTGGGAACATATTACCATGGATTTCGTTACGGGTCTTCCCACAGTTTCTCAAGGCATAAATGCTATTTGGGATATTGTTGATAGATTAACAAAGTCTGCTCATTTCTTGCCGATACGGGAAACTTATTCCCTTGAACGTCTTGCTTGTATGTACGTAGATGAGATTGTGAGATTGTATGGCATGCTAGTATTCATAGTTTTGGATCGTGACCCAAGATTCACTTTAAGATTTTGGGTTAGCTTGCAAAAAGCTATGGGCACGGATTTACGATTCAGTTCGGCATACCATCCTCAAATGGACGGGCAATCAGATAGGACTATTCAAACTCTTGAAGATCTATTAAGACTTTGTGTCCTAGACTTCAAAGGCAGTTGGGATAAGTACCTACCATTGGTGGAATTCTCCTATAACAACAGTTATCAGGCAAGTATAGGTGTGGCTCCATTTAAAGTATTGTATGGACAAAAGTGTCGCTCTCTAGTATGTTGGGATGAGGTGGGAGAAGCAACATTGTTGGGATCCGAGTTGGTACGTATGACTACGGAAAATATCCAAATGATTCGACAACGTATACAAATGGCACAGGATTGACAAAAGAGTTATGCGGATCTTCATCAAAATGACGTGGAATTTAGTATCGGGGATCATGTATTATTGCGTGTGGCTCAATGGAAGGGAGTTACAAGGTTTTGGAGGAGAAGAAAGCTCAATTCACGATTTATTGGTCCATTTCAGATTCTTGACCGAGTAGGAAATGTGGCCTATAGACTCGCGTTACCTCCAAGTATGTCTCGTGTTCATAATGTTTTTCACATATCTGTCCTTCGTAAATATGTGAAAGACCCAAACCACGTTATTGAGTTATTACCGGACGAGATAGCCGAGGACTTAACGTACGAAGAGGTACCTGTCAAGATCTTGGATAGGAAAGAGCATGTCTTACGTACGAAGGTCATACCACAAGTTAAAGTTTTGTGGAGAAACCATGCTATTGAGGAAATGACCTGAGAGTTGGAAACGGAAATGAAAGCGAGGTATCCTCATCTTTTCGAAACACCAGGTACGTATGTCAATTTCGAGGACGAAATTTCATAAGGAGGGGAGGTTGTAAGACCCCAACTTATTATAAATAAAATTAAATTTTCTCTATTTATTATTTTGAAATAGTAAGGGTTGATTTGATTAATGTGGTTAGTTATGGGTAAAATGCGCAAATATTTTAAATAAGCAAGTGATTATAAAATATTCATTGTTGTCGGGAAATATTCGTTTGGTCGTGGAATATTCTTACTGTCGGAGAACATTCGTACGACGGCGCAGCCTTGTGTGGGCCCCATAACGAAAAGCGATTGGATGAAGAAAACGACAACCATAAGTTGTTTATAAATAACGGCGTAGTTGTTACCGTTAATACTGTTGGAATACCCGGTGGTTAAAACACAGTAATACGCGTTGTTGCACAGTAGCACACGGTATTGCACCAATTATTGATTCTTACGTAAGAAGGCACTACTCAATAATTGTTACAGTAATTACTGTTTAGTATTTTATTTTATTGATTTAATAATTGTTGCGTTGATATTTTATATTACTGTTGTTTCAATAATTGTTACTACACAGTATTTTCCATTATTAAAGCAATAATTCATATTATCTGAATAATATTATTAGATAACATTATTGGCAATGTGTAGAAAGTTCTGTCTAAGGAGAGGTTTGGTCACCTAATTACGTGCCAGTAAGGAGAAATTCTTATTGGAAAGCCCCCTCTTTCCTGAGAACTGCCTGCTTGTCAGTATTGTGATTCTGTAATATTATTTGTGAATAATTAATTATTAATTTATATGATGAGGAAAATATTCATTTTATGTGGATATAGATGGAGAAAATTTTTAAAGTGACAATTGTTGAAAATCGATATTTTATCTTTTCTGATAAAATAATATTTTATTATATTATTATAATATAATAATGATGATATTTTTACAATAAATGTGGGATATATGAGTATATGAGGAGAAATAGTATTTTTATTACAAAAGTTGTTTAAAACATGTTAAACATGTCTATGGGCTCATTTCTTGACTGAAATTTGATTATAGCTTGTTAAATCGTCCGTTTGTGGATTTCGGTCAATTTATGTTTGGAATTTCGAAAAACTTAAACTTACAAAGTTGTAGAGAATGAAATTTCCTATGCGGAAGACATAAGGTTCGAATTTTTCTGATAAAAGGCTATTTTTATGAATTATTGAAGTTTCGAAGTTCCGGAATAATTGATTTTTGGAAGTTTTAAATATTTATGTTTAGAAAAACATTTTTATTATTGTTGGTGGGCTCACTTGTTGTCAAACATGCTGAAATTGGTGATTCAAAAGTTGGCATAGAAAATTTAATATATATAATAATATTTTATTTAATTTTCTAGTTTGGTGTTCTAAGCATTTTCCTATAAATAGGGTGCTTAGGTTAGAATTGAAAATCACACCAGAAACTAAAGATTTCTCTCTCTATATTA
Source organism: Panax notoginseng (assembly GCA_016801055.1). Classification (NCBI taxonomy): domain Eukaryota; kingdom Viridiplantae; phylum Streptophyta; class Magnoliopsida; order Apiales; family Araliaceae; genus Panax; species Panax notoginseng. Next base: position 216,704,467 of record CM029013.1, on the reverse strand, counting down.
TCGAGTGTATTCTTGTGAGTATTTTGATATTTTGAGTATTACTATACGGTGCAAGTTCCCTTCAGCACTATATCCGGTATTCCAGCTAGAAGTAATGTCTTTTTGAGGTAAGGGATATTTTTTATATATAAATGATATTATTTCTTCCAATATCATTAAGCTGAAATATTGATCTAAATTTTTATCAAATTTGAAACTTTTTGTGTCGGGGTTACTATTCACGTATACGACACTATTTACGAATACGGCACTATTCACCAAAAAAAATTAAATCTTCATTTTCGTCCAAGATATCTATTATGGATACTAACTTTAATTGTATCCATGTTTTGGTCTTCATTCTTGAATTTTACTCCACTATGATTATTTACGAAGTATTTTTGAACTTGGATTGTTTAAAGTACGAATCCTTAATATTTGTTCTTTTGTCTCACTGGATTCGTTTTCTTTAAAATAGATTTTTCATCATCCTCAGTCCTAAATGATGATATTACTGAATATCTTTGGCCTGTAGTGCAAAGATGAATGATTTCTTGATGGCCCGTAGTGCAAAGATGAACAGGTGTTGAGATGAACAAGACCGACTGATTAATATCTTTGGCCTGTAGTACAAAGATGACTATTTGATTCAAGATGTATATTGATTGATGTTACAGGGATAAAATATTGATGATGGACTTTTAAATTCATAGATGATAGTAGATTTCATTCTCTACTTAACTCTTCTAATGAATTGTTGTTTCCGCTGCAGTTGTTGATCTAAAACTTGTTGTCTATTGTATTCTATCAGATTTTTTCCTATTGAGGACTAACGCTAACTTGTTCTATATTATCTTAGTCATAATATTCTTTACTGGGCTAGTTGAGCTCACTCTTTTCCTTTTTGTTCCATTTTTCTTCTCAAGAGACGAGAATGTAGCGAGTACTAGTCGGGGTATGGAATGAAGGTTTTAGAATGTTGTTTTAGTAGTCCTCACCATTTTTGTAAAATAAAGTATCAATAATTGTAATGAGGACTTATTTGAGTATGGATATTGTCTAGATGACAATATTTGTATTTAAACACATAATTTTTATGTTGTATTAATAAAGTTGTAGTTGTATCTGTACCATGTATTTTGACGACTCAGAATGGGTGTTGTATACCTATTTTGGGGGCGTCACAGCATTAGTCAATCCAAAAGACATGACTAAGAATTCATAATGCCCGTACCGAGTTCTGAAGGCAGTCTTTAGAATATCCTCAGTTCTAACCTTCAGCTGATGATATCTAGAACGAAGATCAATATTTGAAAAGAATTATGCTCCTTGTAATTGGTCAAACAGGTCATCAATGCAGGGCAACGAGTACTTATTTTTGATGGTGACATGATTCAACTCCCGATAATCAATACAAAGTCGCATACTTCCATCTTTCTTCTTCACGAATAGAACAGGAGCACCCCAAGGAGAAGTACTAGGTCGAATGAAATCGACGTCTAACAATTCCTGTAATTGGGTCTTTAACTCCTAAAGTTCAATAGGAGCTATCCGATATGGGGCTTGAAAAATGGGTTTTGTACCGGGTTCAAGGTCGATACAAAATTCAATTTCACGCTCTGGGGGCAGGCCAGGAAGTTCTTCAGGGAATATGTCAGGAAATTTATTAACAATAGAAATATCATTCAAAACTGACGTATTTTTGTTTAGATCTGTGACATGAGCTAAGAAAGCTTGACATCCGTTTTTCAATAAACGAATACCTTTATGGCTTGAGATAACCGTAATTGATTTTAATGGTTTGGTCGCTTGAATTCGCATAATAAGTTGATTTGGAATATGAAAGCTAACAACCTTACGAAAACAATCAATTTTAGCATGATGAGTAGTTAACCAATCAATCCCTAGAATCACATCAAATGCAAGTATTTTCAATGAAATAAGATTGGCAGGTAATGTGAGGGTACTGATTTGAACCAAACAAGACTTATATACAGCGGATGTAATGAAGGTTTCTCCCAACGGAGTTTCCAGAGATATGTCAAAGTCTAATTTCTCCGAAGTCAAATTTAATCGTTGCGCGCAAGTAGGAGAAATAAAAGATTGGGTAGAACCGGTATCAAATAAGGTATAAACTTCACTAGAGTTTATGATAAGCTTACCCGTGATGACCTCGTTCGGTTTCCTTGCTTTCTGGGAGGTTACAACAAATGCTCTCCCTTAAACTACTAGTTTTGACTTGTCTGGGATGGTATTTTGTGTCACCGTTCCAACTGGACTTATCTTCATGGCACGACAAAATGGGGCTAGGTGACCTTCTCTTCCAAAATTATAACATGCTTTGGATGGCATCGCGCAGTTTGGACTGATATGTCCCTCCCCTCCGCATTTGAAGCATATGATAGGTGGTCGTTCTCCTTCCTTAACAACGGGTGTTGGTGCTGACGTCTTTCCATTATTGTTGAATTTCCTCTTCTTGAAATGTCCACTTTTATTGCCTTGGCCATGATTACCACCAAAGTGGTTACCATTTCTGGCATGTTGATTCCCTCCACGTTTGTTGTCACCTCATCGATGACTGTTACTACTGGTATTTTCATTTTGCCGGCTGCTTTCTCTTGGTTGCGTTGACTCGTTATCGCGCTCCAATAATTGAGCCCTATTTACAACATCTGAATACAAACACAGTTTATGAGAAATAAGATATTGACGTATCTCCGGTTTTAAACCTCTTAAAAATATCTGCGTCATTCTCTCCTCAGTATTAACCAAGTGGGACGCAAACTGGGATAACTCGGCAAACTTAGCTTCGTATTGCGACATGGTCATATTATTTTGCTCCAACTTGATGAACTCTACCTCCTTCATGTGACGAACACTTTCGGGAAAGTACTTGTCATTGAACAGTTCTTGAAACTTCTCCCAAGACATCTTCAATGCGGCAGGTTGAGTACGCTTTACTGATTCCCACCAGTAATCTGCCTCTCCTCGCAACATAAAGGTGGCAAAGGGAACCTTTTATTCCTCGGCGCATCCCAAGACATCAAATATCTCGGTGATCTGCTTGATCCACGTTTTCATGTTAAGTGGTTTTGGCTCTCCAATAAACTCCGGTGCTCCCAGCTCCTTGAACTGCTTAGCGGTGACCGTATGAGAGTTTCCAGTGTTTCCACCTACATTTTGGACAGGAGCCGCTCTCACCTGATGTTGCATGAATTGCATAAAGCCTCTGAACATTCCATCATTCATTATTTGGTCAGTGTTGTTGTTTGCATGAGGATTATCGCCTTCCTGATGCACATTATCCTGATTATTAATATGTGGAACCTCAACGGTCGCCTGTGCTCCATTGCTATTCTCAACATTCTCGGATGTCATTTTCAAATACTACCAAAAAACAGAGGTTAATTGACATGTAACAAAATATCCCTACACTCTGACCGACCAATTAAATACCAAATAAACTTAGGTAGGTCATACTAGCGAAGGAATTCTCCGTCTCTCCCCTCCTAGTTCTAGTCTCACATCTTAGCCAGGGATCATATCCCTAAGCTCTGATACCAACTGTGACGCCCCCAAAATAGGTATACATCACCTATTCTGAGTCGTCAAATACATGGTACAAAATACAAACAAAACTTAATTATACAAATGTCGTGTTAAATACGACAAAACATAAGCTGTGAGTTTTAATACAACACTTTCTTCTAACAGTATTCAAACTCAAAATAAGTCCTCAATACATTTATTTTTACACTATTTCATAGAATAGTGAGGACTACTAATGCTATCATTTGAACTGTCACTCCGTTCCCCGACTAGTCCCTGCTACGTTCTCATTTCTTGAAGAGAGCAATGAAAGCAAAAGGGTGAGCTCAACTAGCCCAGTAAGAAATATTATGACTAAGATAATGCAGAATAAATTATCGTTAGCCTTCAACAGTGTTAAACTGATAAAATATAACAAACATCAAGTTTAACTGCAGTGGAACAAGCTATCCATTAAAAGAGTCAAGTAGAGAATAAAATCTACTATCTTTTATGATTTAAAAAGTTTTTCATTACTTTTATCGCTCAGACTCAGCTTAATAAATAATTCACATCATCCCCGCACTACGACCAAGGATATTCATTAGTATCACGACCACAAATTATCCATGCACTACGGGCCAAGGATATTTGTGTATCCATCAATGGTCATGATCATGCGAACAATTGTCCATTAATGCACTACGGGCCAATGATGACTTTTACCACTTCATTTGTAATATTACGGTCATGATTACACCGAATAATCCTTGGTTATAATCATACCAAGTCCATCTATGCACTACATGCCACAGATGACTTTCAACAAAATATAAACACGAGGATGATGACAATGATATAAGAATTCAGTAAAACAAGTTCAAGAATTAATTTATCCAGGAACCAACAACGTCCAAATTGTCAACATGATACTGCTTTGTAGAGTAAAATTTAAGAATGCTCAGAAGAATATTTTCATGAAAAGATACTGGATGAAGCGCAAATATTAAAGATATTCCACTAATTTCATGGAGTATAGAAGCCAAAGTTTTAACCAACTGAGTATAATAACGAATGGAATAACAAAAGAATTCACCAAGCATGCGATAGACCGCACAGACATGTTATTCCAACATAAAAATATATAATGGAACCAGGTCATGCGTAAATGCACTGACAAGATATTCGGACAAAATAATAAATAATGGAACCAGGTCCGGCGTTAACCCACAGACAAGATATTCTGACAGATTAATAAATAATGAAACCAGGTCCGGCATAAACGCACAGACAGGATATTCTGAAAAAATAATAAAGAACGAAATATTAGAAGAATTTCACCATGTATGCGGTACTTTGCATAAACAGGTTATTCCAACATAATAATAAAGAATGGAATAACAGAAATTCTATTCATGAATACGAAAGAAATAATACCCCTTACCTTAGAAGAAACTAGATATAGGATTAGTGATGTAGTAGAATACTTTTCTTCTTTCTCCCTATAGTTTCTCTCTCTAGAGTTTCAGTGAATTCATAAGAAATAATGAAGGAATGAGCTTCTATTTATAGGAGAATGGACTGAATAGTAACTAATTCATGAACGGTCCATATTGATTTACTTTTAAACGGACGATCCATATTGATTTACTATGCAGTATTAATAAAATATAATATATTCTATTTATAATCTAATAAAACGAATAACTTTATAAAAGTATTCTATTTTATATAAAAAGATTTTACTGTACAAACACTATGCAGGTACTATACAAACACTATGCATACACTATGCAACACTATGCATAATAAAATATAATATATTCTATTTATAGTCTAATAAAATAAATAACTTTATAAAAGTATTTTGTTTTATATAAAAAGATTTTCTGTTTTATTACATTAATAATACTAATAAAATAAAATTTATCACCATTATTATAATTCACCATATTAATCGACCAGGTCGTTCCCAGAAAAGAGGGGGCTTTCTAATAAGAATTTCTCCCTATTGGCACGCAATTAGGTGACCAAACCTCTCCTTGATAGAACTTCTAGACATTGTTAATATTGCAAATAATAATATTAATAACTTTATCATCTCAATTATTGATTTAATAATATATAAAATATTGACAATAATTAAATCAAATAAAGTGAGATATTATGCAGCAATTACTGTAGCAATAATTGAACAAAACTGAGTGACTTCTCACGTAAGCATCAATAATCAATACCGTGTGCTACTATGCAACCACGCGTGTTACTGTACTTTTAACACCGGGTGTTTCAACAGTTAACGGTAAAACTTCCGCCGTTATTTTCATAAAGTATTTTTGTCATTTTTTCAATCCGACAATAATTCTGTTGTGGGGTCCATCAATGATTGTGCCGTTGTACGAATATTCCTGTTAAAACGAATATTCCCCGAGCAATCGAATAATATATAACAACTTGCGTACTTTGCAAAATTTATAAATATTATCCACAACTATAACATTATATCAAATTCATTCCATAATATTCAAAAATGATATTTATAGAAAATTCATCTTTATTCATAAAAGTTGGGGTCTTACGAAACACATTTTTGAACAACAATTATTCATCATTAAGATTATAACTTGCAATATTAACAACCAGATCATTCTCAGAAAAGATGGGGCTTTTCGATTAGGATTTCTCCTTATTGGCACGTAATTAGGTGACTAAACCCCTTTTCTCGATAAAACTTTTTATACATTGTCAATAATACAAATAATAATATGAATAACTTTGTCGTCTCAATTATTAATTTAATAATGTAAAATATTGTGACAATAATTGAATCTACAACAATAGATACTATGTAGCATAATTGAATAAAACTGAGTGACTTCTCACGTAAACATCAATAATCAATACCGTGTGCTACTATGCAACCATGCGTATTACGGTACTTTTATCACCAGGTATTTCGATAGTTAACGGTAAAACTTTCGCCGTTATATTTATAAAAAAGGTATTTCTGTCGTTTTCTAACTTCGACAGTAATTCTATTGTGGGGCCCACCAATGATTGTGTCGTCGTACGAATATTCTCTGATAAAATGAATATTCTTGACCAATCAAATATTTTATAACTTGCTTACTTTGCAAAATTTGTAATTATTACCCACAACTATAACATTATATCAAATCCACACCTTATTATTCAAAAAGATATTTTGAGAAAATTAAATCTTTATTCATAAAAGTTAGGATCTTACAAATCATATTTGAGACTAGCCTTGTTCAGGTCTCTATAATCCACACATACTTATACCTTCCCTCTAGGCTTAGGCACAGGAACCACATTGGACAACCATTCAAGGTAAGTTGATACCATGATAATGCCTTCTTTGAATTGCTTGACAATTTCTTCTTTGACTTTCAGACTCCACTCGGGCTTTAGTCTCCTGAGTTTCTATTTGATTGGTTTGAACCCCTCTTTGATGGGCAATCGATGAATGACAATATCAGTGGATAATTCAATCATATCTTTATCCGACCATGAAAACACATCCTGGAACTGGGTTAAGAGTTTAATCAGATCTTTCTTTTTTGCTTGGGGTAAGGTCATTCCTAATTTGTAGTTCTTTGGGATTTTCTGAGGTTCCAATATTGACAGTGGTGGTTTGTTCGAGGTTTGTTTTGGGTTTGTCTTCGACCCATCCTTTGATCTCCTTAAGCACCTCAGTGTCATCTATCTTCTCTTGTTCAATTCCTATCAGGTCAAAGTTCGATTCTACATCAAAGTTGTAGTCACTGCTCTGATTTGATAATTCATAAGCAAAATTAAACAAACCCAACTTTGGAGTCCTAAAAATAAAATGCTTTTACTTAATATATGCAATTATTTGACAATACAAAGCATCAGTAAAAAGTATAACAAAAATAAATTGCTAGCAATATGTAATAAAAGTAAACAGTTTGATAAAATCTACACTTCAGGGTAGATGAACTCTCTGGCCTTTTTACCCTTTACAAGTGATGCAAGGAGTGTTGCTCCAATTATCCAAAGTCAGATCACTACTGACTGCCGTGATGAAGGGGTTATTGTCGTCCTCTTCCTTGATGATGGCCAGAACTTCTGCCTGGTCACTATCCGCGGTATCATTATTCATACCATTAGTACGTGTCTAGCAAAACATTTTTGCAAATTGACCTTTAATTTCTTGTAGAACTGCTCATTCTACATCTTTTCTTCCTTGGCGGGAAGGGGCACTTCATTTTCATCACCAACTGCATTAACCTTTGGCATCAGTAAATTGGACACAATGATAGGAATCTTTTTTCCTTGTTTCCCGAATCCTATATCAGTGAGATCCAGTAATAAGATGGTTGATAGATGAGCCAGCATATGTTTATGCGGGTTTCTATTTTTCAATCCAGAGCACTAGCCTAATTCAACTTTCCCTACCTAGCTAGGAGTTTGAATTGGATTCTTGATTCCTTGTTGATTCTTTCCCGGCCCTTTACCTAGCCAGAAACCCAAGAATATCATCTCTTAATCGACATTCATTACTTCGGGAGAGATTCTTGGTTTTAAGGTTAGCGCCCTGATAGGTCGATAGTGTGCGTTACTCACTTCGAATGACTAAAAACTATCAGGCTCAACTCCTTCAATGAGACTAATTAAAGGTATATCCCTTCGTACAGAGATTGGATATTCTCGTTAAGCATTAATGTTGTGTAAAATCTAATTACGCACAACACACAAGTATACGTGGTCAACAAATAGTAAAGTAATGAGTAGAGTATCATTCCCACAGAGACAACTTAGCAAGAAATTCAACCTCACAATTATCAATTTCCTATTAATCCTAATTTTATTAAACAATCCAATTCAATGTTTAATACTACAAAAACTAAATTAAAATAAATATATAATCTCAAAACAATCACAAATATCAAAAGCTAAAATTTCAAACAATTAATGGAGAATTAGACTTATGATTTCACCCTAAACTTCACTCTGATTTTTATAACTTTATTCCAGTTCAACTCACAACCCCAGTTTATTAATCAAGAGCACGAATGTAGTATTAGCCACCTCTCGATGCACTAATACCATATTAACTCATATCCACAATTAAGATAGAAACAAGTTAAGCACCTCAATCAACTAACTCACTATATCTCTATGTGAATTATAATTAAAGAAGGTTTAAGATTAAGTTCTTTATCCGATTACATGCGGTGGCAAGCATATCTCTACCTTAACATTTATCAAGATTCTATTTTTCACAAAATTTAAGAACACATGTTATATTAACTAAGTCTAAACTCATATATCCTCTCTCAAATCCATACAAGTCCACAAAGAATTGTTGATCAGAAAATTCATAAATTCACGCTCAAATTAATATAGATAATCTGGAAAATAGTTTATTGAATTGAAAATCAAAGTTATAAAACCATCGTTTCACTTAGCGATCCATCATACGCCTAAAAAGTGAATTAGTTTATTATGAATGAAATAATAACTGAATAATTCAAAGAAAACATCCTTTCAATTATAATTATAAACTAAAGTAGAATAATAAAGTAGAACACCCTTCACTTTAGCCTTTATCTGCAATCGATATGAAAAATCTCTTCAACATCTTCCTCCCAAGCTTGCTATGAAAATTCTGGAATTAATCCCTGTAATTAGCCTTGTGTGTTTTTAATTTGTTGTTAGTTAAGCAATAGATATACCAATGATGGGCCTAAGAAAGGATGTGCCTAAGAAAGGCCCGCCCCGATGGGCATGCTTACTGTAACCAGACTTTGAAGACCCCCCCCGCACCGGCGGGGGTATGTAGGCCAAATAAGCCCTCCCCGACGGGTATGGGTTCTGCAAACTGACTCTGAAACTTTATCACACTTGATCCAATGTTGCTTTAAAATATCCATTTCACTGTTACTTGCCACACCAACCACCTACACACAAAATAACATGAAACAAGTAAAAACGAACACGAAAATAAGAAATTAACAACGATTAAACTTGAAATGAACATCAATTCGTGAACATAAAAATCACTTATCAAAATCCCCCAAACTTAAACCATGCAAGTCCTCGAGCACAACACAGAACAAATATGCTATGTAATGCAATGCAACGATATGTAATGTATCTAATCTATATGTTTTAGAATCCAACAGTGTCACAGAATTACAATTATCTCACCGGCCTCAGGGAAAACAAGCAAACACTACAATCTTAATCACCAAAACCGATCAAAAATTCCTTATTAGTTCTCAAATCTTAAACCATTATCACTAGTATAGTGTGCGTATGTGCTCAACATCCATGATAACTGATACGGACTAAAATTCAATACATAACCAATTTCTTAGAAGGAATCATACAAGACAAACTTAAAAATTTCAAAAATAGACGAGTACTAATTTTTTTTTATATATAGATGATAAACTGATGATAAACATAACATAAATGCAAACTAAATAATAAACTGACTATATGCTCCTAAGCTACTATGCAAATGCATGATTACATAAATGCAACAGATTATCAACCTGAACAAAATAATAAACTATTATGCAATCCTAGCTTAATGAATATGCAAACATGAAATGCAAACATGAATGTATATCCCTCAAACTTGATAGTTACAATTCCCTCATTGTAAAAATATAATAATAAAACATGAGGACTTCCCTGTAATTCCTTTAAGCCTGGGGTGGTGGTGTGTGGTATTCTTCTTCATCGGAATCACTTGGTGGAAATCGTGGCATTGGGGCCGGCTACTGATATGGAAATTGAGCAGTGGGATTGACGCTTTGGAGTGCCGTATTCAAGGATGCAAATGAAAGGTTCATTTCTTCGAACATATGATCCTGCCTAGCAGCGAGCCGCCTCGTCTCTCGTCGTGCTTGCTTGTTGTGCTCATCCACTTGGCGCTGAAAGTTAAGGAACTGAAGGCTAGATATTGCCTCTGACTACGGTACTTGCTCTGTTCCTTGAACTCCCATCGGGGCATCCTCCTGAAAATCATCATCATTTGACGTATCTTTAACTTCTACCTCATCCTCCGACACCAAGGGGAATACAAAGCCTAACCCTCCCGGGTGTGATTCGCCGTTTGCCCATACCGAGTATCGTGATATCATTCTCGAGTCTAGTGTTTGTAGCAGCAACTGGGTAGGTTCATCATCGGCCCAACGAACTCCCAATTGCCTACACAACCCACAAATCAGTGATGGGTGTGGCAAGCCAACCGAGAAGTGTCCTCGTAAGCAACGTCAGATTGAGAAATTGATTATCGCCCCTATGTCGATGCTGAAGTCTTGTACAATGGCATACAATAACAATGCTTTTTCCTTGGTCACATCGGATGTGTGTGTGGATGGAAACAATTTAGCACATAAGAAAGCGTACCAAATCTTGTCATACCTGCTAAAATCCTTGCTGTTAAAAACCGTGCCACCTTTTTGGCCCTTGATCCAATTTGTGCCCGGCTTAGTCATTTCCTTCAGAATAGCCTCATAATCGGGATCATGATAGCGTAAGCCTGTATAGTTGCAACGTCGAGGGACCCTTAATTGATAATATGTGTTGATGGCGTCGTCACTGAAAGGGACTAATCCACCCCTCACAAAAGCACGGTAAGGGGCCTTATCCTCGGCTTTTGCATAGAACTCTCGGACTACGTTGACAACAGCGGCTTCGGGTTCCTCCGTAAACTTGTTCCACCCTTTTTGATAAATTTGTTGCATCATCTCACCGTCTACAGGATTTGGTGCCAACCCCTGCTCCGATGTGAGTGCTTTGGTAGCCATGTAGTCGTATCGGTCGGTGGCGGCATCACTAAGGAAATTATGACGGTCGAAAATTCGTGATGGAGATGTTGTGGAGCTCTCCCCCCGATGCCTCTTTGAAGTTGATTTAGAAGCCATTAATATTTGGATGCCTTAATAACAATCTTCCCCCCAAACTTGGTTCACACAAACTGTCAAACACTTAGTGTGCCCAGTGATTCAACCCCCCAACTTTGATGAGATTGTGGCAATTATAGTGAATGAAGATGAAGAACTTGAAAATAAGGTACTCACTCTCACATGCAAGATGAATTCCCACAATAATAACCCTAATTCGTGGCTTCTTGAGCTCAATTTGCATGCAAGTGATGAACTTGAGTTGTGAGGGTGTGTTTATATAGAGGTGATGTGATGGAGAGAAATAGTAATAGTGGAGTGATGGAGTGAAGTAGTGGGTTGATGGGAGAATATGTAATGAAGTTGTGGGAGAAAATGTAATGAATGTTGGCAAAATCGTGGGTGAGAAGTGGGAGTAGTGGGAGGTTTATTTGATGAAGAAGTAATAAAGGTTAGCATTTCACATAACTGTCGAGTACTGCTTCAACTTCAGGACCCCCACCTTGGCGGGGGGTGTAAGGCAAAAATAGCCCGCCCCGGCGGGCATACACTCTGTAAGTTTTGTTGAAGACCCCCTGCCCCGGTGGGGGTTTTGTGCTAGAAGGGGCCCGCCCCGGCGGGGGTGTACACTGCAAAATGACCCATTTTCTCTTCTTTTCTTCATGCTATGCCACTTAATGTACACTTTCCCATCCTGCAGGCCATGAAACATAATAGTTATAAGATTGTTGATAAAATGTAATAACTACTTAATGAGCTTATTAATAAATACTGATTATGCTAAACTATACTTTAAGATTGAAACTAGGAAAAATAAAAGTATGATTGGGTTGCCTCCCAATTATCACTTTGATTTTAAGTTGTTCAGCCTGACTACTTCCTGTTCATGGTACGTCGGATAATGTGATCGCGATGACATTCGTGTTGGATTCGCCACCCCAATAACGCTTCAACCGTTGACCGTTGAGCTTGAATGTTTCCAAAGGATTCCTACTGTAGAGTTCAACGGCTCCATGAGAGAAAACTCTTTTGATGGTGAATGGTCCCGACCATCTTGACTTGAGCTTGCCTGCGAACAATCTCAATTGGGAGTTAAATAATAAGACTGATTGCCCCGGCTCGAATGTTCTTTGCATAATTTTCTGGTCGTGCCATCTCTTGACCTTTTCTTTGTATAACTTGGCGTTTTCGTAGGCTTGAAGTCAAAATTCGTCGAGCTCGTTTAATTGCAGTAGTCGCTTCTCCCCTACAATTGCTTGATCAAAGTTGAGTTTCTGAATCGCCCAATAAGCCTTATGTTGTAACTCGACCGGTAAGTGACAAGCCTTCCCATATAGTAGTTGATATGGTGACATACCAATTAGTGTTTTATACGCAGTCAGGAAGGCCCATAGTGCATCATCCAACCTGAGCGACAAATCTTTTCGATTCGGGTTTACCATCTTTTCCAAAATTCTCTTTACTTCCCTGTTCGAGACCTCAACTTATCCACTGGTTTGGGGATGATAAGATGTAGCTACCTTATGATTGACCCCATACTTTGCCAATAGATTTGTAAATGATTTATTGCAGAAGTGACTACCTTCATCACTTATGATAGTTCTCGGCGTGCCAAATCTCGTAAAAATATTCTTCTATAGGAATTTGAGAACCACCTTGGCATCATTAGTCGGGAGTGCTGCAGCTTCAACCCACTTTGAGACGTAATCCACTGCAAGCAAAATGTACTGATTGTTAAGTGACGAAGGGAATGGCCCCATGAAATCTATGCCCCATACATTGAAAATCTCAACTTCTAGCATTATTTGTAATGGCATCTCATTCCTTTTCGAAATGTTACCTACCCTTTGACATCTATCACATGTTTTGACAAACTGGTGGGCGTCTTTAAATAACGTAGGCCAATAAAACCCGACTTGAAGTACATTTGCCGCTGTTCGCTCACTACCATAATGACCCCCAATGCAGACGAGTGACATTTATGCAATATGTTCTTTGTTTCACTGTAAGGTACACATCTTCTGATCATCTTATCGGCGTACTGTTTGAATAAGTACGGCTCGTCCCATATGTACCATTTAACATCATGCAAAAATTTCTTTTTCTGTTATCGTGTAAGATCAGGAGGTAGAATGTTGCTCACTAGATAATTCATGAAGTCCGCGTACCATGGAAATTCTGTATTTATCTCGAACAGTTGCTCATCCAGGAATGACTCGTTGATAACACACTTGTCCTCTTTCTGTTTATCTTGATTTTCCAACCTTGACAAATGATGGGTAACTTAGTTCTCTATCCCCTTTCTATCCTTTATTTCTAAATCAAACTTTTGTAAAAAAAGAATCCACCTGATAAGACGTGGCTTAGCATCTTTTTTTGCAATTAAGTACCGAATAGTCGAATGATCCGTGTAGACTGTCACTTTGGTTCCGATCAAATAGGCCCAGAATTTATCAAATGCATAAACCACTGCAAGTAATTCTTTTTCCGTAGTTATGTAGTTTATTTGAGTATCTATGAGTGTCTTACTTGCATAATAAATGGCGTGAAATACCTTCTCTCGGCGTTGATCCAAAACAGCCCCAACCGCATAGTCGTTTGTGTCACACATTAGCTCGAAAGTCATATTCTAATCTGGTGTGACGATCACGGGGGTTGTAGTCAACTTCTTATTCAACAACTCGAAAGCCATCTTACACTCCTCATCAAAATTGAAAATCGAATCCTTCTCTAAAAGACTGCACAAAGGTTTTGCAATTTTAGAGAAGTCCTTTATGAATCTTATGTAAAACCCGGCATGTCCCAAGAAACTTCGAATTCTCTTAATTGAGCTTGGTGGAGGAAGTTTTTCAATTGTTTCCAGCTTCGCCTTATCAACCTCTAATCCTTAAACCGAGACCTTATGACCCAAAATTATGCCTTCCTCGACCATGAAGTGGCATTTTTCCCAGTTAAGTATGAGGTTCGTGTCTTTGCATCTTTGTAATACCATCACTAGATTCCCTAGGCAAGCATCAAAATCGTTCCCATAGACAGAAATGTCGTCCACAAATACTTCCACATTTTTCTCCACCATATCTGAAAAAATTGCCATCATACACCGTTGGAAGGTAACAGGTGCATTACACAAGCCGAACGACATTCTCCTAAATGCAAATGTGTCGTATGGACACATGAACACAATCTTCTCTTGATCTTCCAGAGCGATAACGATCTGATTATAACCCGAATATCCATCCAATAGGCAATAGTATTCATGTCCCGCTAATCTATCTAACATCTGATAGATAAAGGGCAACGGAAAGTGATCTTTGCGGGTCGCCTTATTCAACTTTCTGTAATCCATGCAAACCCTCCAACCTGTCACTGTCCTTGTCAGAATTAGCTTGTTGTCCTCATTCTGTACCACAGTCATTCCTCCCCTTTTCGACACGCACTGAACTGGCCTAACCCACTTACTGTCGGAAATTGGGTAGATGATACCGGCGTCCAATAATTTTAGAATTTCTTTCTTTACAACTTCCTTCATAATTGGGTTGAGTCGTTGTTGTTGCTCCACCGTCGGTTTTGCATCGTCTTCCATCAGAATTTTGTGCATGAAAAAGGATGGGCTGATTCCCTTGATATCCGCAATTGTCCATCCTATCGCCGATTTGTGGTCCCTCAGCACTCTCAACAACTTTTCTTCCTATAAATCGTTAAGTGCAGCATAAATAATAACAGGTAAAGAATTTAAATTGCCTAAATATGTATACCTGGGGTGTTTAGGTAGTAGTTTAAGTTCAAGAGTCGGTGGCTCCTCCAATGACAATTTCATTCTGCTTGTTGATCTTTCCTCTGTGTGTAATGGTTCAAATGGTGCTCTAAATCTGCTGACTCGTGGCAGGGAGTCTAGCATATATAAGTAGTCCACAAATTCTGGATCATCTGATTCTTCATCTCCCAATAAAGTTGTTTCCAATGGATCGTTAACCAAACTCTTTCCCATGTCATTATTGATTATCTGATCAATGATATCCATCCTGAAACACTCTTCTTCATCCGTAGGAAATTTCATGGCCTTGAACACGTTAAATTTAATTTTTTGATCTTGGACTCTCATAGTAAGTTTGCCTTTTTGTACTTCGATGAGTGTCCTACCCGTAGTCAAGAAAGGTTTCCCTAGGATAATTGGGATGTTCTTGTCTTCCTCAAAATCTAGAATGATGAAATCTGTTGGGAAAATAAACTTGTCAACCTTGGCCAATATGTCCTCTACAATACCTCTCGGGTACGTGACTGACCTATCTGCTAACTGTAATGAGATGTTCGTAAGCTTTAGAGTTGGCAAACCCAATTCTGTGTAAATTGATAACGGTATAAGGTTCACACTTGCCCCCAAATCACATAAACGCTTATTAAATGCCATATTCCCAATCATGCATGGAATTGTGAAACTCCCCGGATCTTTCAACATTGGTGGCAACTTTTGCCGTAACACTGCACTACACTCCTCTGTTAATGCCACTGTCTCAAAATCTTCCAATTTCTTTTTCCTGGACAGAATCCCTTTCATGAATTTTGCATAACTCGGCATCTGCTCTAGGGCTTCTGTAAACAGGATGTTAATCTGCAGTTTCTTAAAAACTTCCAAAAATTTTGCAAACTGCTTGTCTATTTTCTGCTTTTAAACTCTCTGTTGAAACGGTGGTGGAGGATACACAACTGGCTTGTCATCTAACTTTATTTTATCACTTTGCTTGTCCTCACCCTGTTTTTCTTCACCCACTTTGTTGTCATCAATTTTATTATCCGATATAGCTAAATTTTCTGCATCTTTACCAACGAGATGTTTTCCACTTCTCAACGTAATTGCCTGACACTGTTCGTGGTTTCCCTTCGAGTTTCTTTAGGTATCACTCGGTAGAGACCCTTGGGGTCTATTGTTCAATGCTAAGGCATTTTGTCCCATTTGATTTTCCAAATTCTTAATGGCCATTGCTTGGTTTTTCATCGCTGCCTCATTGCTTGTTATGTACTTTGACAACAACTCTTCGAAGTCTGATTTTCTTTCTTGATGTTGAGCCGGCTGTTGATGATTCTGAAAACCTGAGGGATATGTTGGTCATGGAGCTTGGTGTTGCTGATTATTACTCCATGAGAAATTTGGGTGATTCCTATTCCCCTGGTTGTAAGTATTTTGATACATATTATATGGACCCCTACTGTAGCTACCCCATGAACTGCATGGACGCTGGGTTGATTACGCATTGATCTATAGGATGCTCACCCGCGCACAATTCATAAACAACCGTAACCTGCTGTACCTGTGCTTGTGTCCTCGACATAGCATCCAACTTCTTATATAGTGCTGAAATCTGCACTTGTATTGCAGTCACACCATCTACTTCTAACACTCCAGCTGCATTTGCCTGTGTCATTCTTCCAGTGGGCCACTGGTAGTTGTTGGCTGCCATTGTCTCAATCAAATTGTAGGCCTCCTCATAACTCTTAGCCATGAACGCTCCACCCGAGGCTGCATCAATACTGGTCCTGAGATTCCCATGTAGTCCGTTATAGAAAGTATTCATTTGCAACCACTTAGGAAATCCATGATGCTGGCACTTTTTTAGTAATTCCTTGTATCTCTCCCATGCCTCATACAGTGATTCCCCATGTTGTTGTTCAAACATCGTTATCTCATTTCTCATTTTTGTAGTTTTCGCTGGTGGGAAAATTTTTGCAAGAAACTTATGCGCGAGGTCTTCCCAAGTAGTTATCGATCCCGGAGGTAACGAGTGTAACCAACTCTTTGCCTTGTCCCGTAAGGTGAATGGGAACAAGTGAAGTCTCACCGCATCATCCGACACCCTATTATACCTGAAGGTGTCACAAATTTCCAGAAAGTTGACTAGATGTTCGTTCGGATCATCATTTGTTAATCCCCCAAACTGGACTGAATTCTAGATCATCTGAATCATCCCAGGCTTGATTTCGAATGTGTTTGTAGCTATTGCAGGCCTGGTGATGCTCGACTACAGTTCTGTCACCTTAGGTATAGCAAAATCCCTTAGCGCTTTTTGGTCTTCGGCAGCCATTGCTTCTTCTTTATCAAAGTTTTCGAAGTCGTCCCTAGTTTCCTTGATCCACTTACTTAACCTTTGAAACCTTTTCTCAATTTTGTCCTTAAAAGGAAGCAGGTCTGGATTTTTGGATCAAGTTTGCATAAACCAACTTCAAAAACCTGAAATAAGAAGAACAAAATAAAAACAAAATGTGTTTAAGTAAAACTGGACTAATTAAACTGATTTTGCAAAATAATAACATCTAACTAATGTCCCCGACAACAGCGCCAAAAACTTGTTGTGTAAAATCTAATTACGTACAACACGTAAATATACGTGGTCAACAAGTAATAAAGTAATGAGTAGAGTATCGTTCCCACAGAGACAACTTAGCAATAAATTCAACCTCACAATTATCAATTTCCTATTAATCCTAATTTTATTAAACTATCCAATTCAATGTTTAATACTACAAAAACTAAATTAAAATAAATATATAATCTCAAAACTTCACTCTGATTTTTATAACTTTATTCCAGTTCAACTCACTATCCCAGTTTATTAATTAAGAACATGAATGTAGTATTAGCCACCTCTCGATGAACTAATACCATATTAACTCATATCCACAATTACGATAGAAACAAGTTAAGCACCTTAATCAACTAACTCACTATATCTCTATGTGAATTATAATTAAATAAGGTTTAAGATTAAGTTCTCTATCCGATTACATGCGATGGCAAGCATATCTCTACCTTAACATTCATCAAGATTCTGTTATTCACAAAATTCAAGAACACATGCTATATTAACCAAGTCTAAACTCATATATCCTCTCTCGAATCATACAAGTCCACAAAGAATTGTTGATCAGACAATTCATAAATTCACGCTCAAATTAATATAGATAATCTGGAAAATAGTTTATTGAATTGAAAATCAAAGTTATAAAACCATCGTTTCATTTAGCGATCCATCATATGCCTAAAAAGTGAATTAGTTCATCATAAATGAAATAATAACTGAATAATTCAAAGAAAACATCCTTTCAATTACAAATATAAACTAAAGTAGAAGAATAACGCAGAACACTCTTCACTTTAGCCTTTATCCGCAATCGATATGAAAAATCTCTTCAACGTCTTCCTCCCAAGCTTGCTATGAAAATTCTGGAATTAATCTCTGTTATTAGCCTTGTGTGTTTTTAATTTGTTGTTAGTTAAGCAATAGATATACCCACGACAAGTCTTAGCCGAAAGCCTATGCTAATCAGAGTCCATATGCTATCCAAAGTCCTCAAATCCAACTTCCATCAGAGTTCAATACACAACAGAACACTCAGCAGTTGAGACCCCCCACCCCTGCAGGGGTATATGCCTAAGAAAGGCCCGCCCCGACGGGCATGCTTACTGTAAACAGACTTTGAAGACCCCCCGCCCCGGCAGGGGTATATAGGCCAAATAAGCCCGCCCCGGCGGGCATGGGTTCTGCAAACTGACTCTGAAACTTTATCACATTTGATCCAATGTTGCTTTAAAATCTATATTTCACTGCTACTTGCCACACCAACCACCTACACATAAAATAACATGAAACAAGTAAAAATAAACATGAAAACAATAAATTAACAACGATTAAACTTGAAATGAACATCGTTTCGTGAACATAAAATTCACTTATCAATTAACAGTCACCAGATTGCCATTAATGATGTATTTCAATTACTGTTGGAATGTGGATGGGACGGTTCCCGCCATATAAATCTATGGTCTTCCCAACAGTAAGTTGTATCTAGTGGTGATGTTTAACAATTGGAATGAGATGTGGAATATATGTGGGCCAGTTTCCATTGAAAGTTCCACTTCTCCCATAATATCCCTTCGAGATCCATCAAAGGCTCTTATGACGACATTACCGCTCTGGATTCTGTTTGGGTTAATTTTTATTCTTTCCAAGGTATCATAAAGACAGATGCTCAAGAAAGATCCTCCATCTGTTAATACCCCCTATCACATATCCATAGGATATCACTACTATATGTAATGACTTACAGTGACCAGTGCCTTCTGCTGGTATGTCATCATTAGTAAAGGATATCACATTACTGTTAAGAATGTGATCTATCAAGTGCTAAAAAATTTCAGTGTCCACCATTCTTGGCAGGTGTGCTTCTTTCAGTACTTGCACTAGAATTTTATAATGATCTTGTGAGGGTAGGATTAAATCCATGATGGAGATCTGCATGGGCGCTTCTTTTAAAAATTACACCACTTTCGCTTCATTATGCCCCATTTTGCTGAGGAATTCTGCAACTTTCTTCTCGGGTACTTTTCCCGGGGTTTTGACAATGGGTTTTATCATGCGCTACGGTAAAAACAATAGATTATCCTTTGGTAGGACAGTGGTAAAATCTGATGTTGATCCCGCACTTTCCCCATAGTTCAATGGGACTTTTTTCGAATTGATAATGGGATATTAGGGTAGACATGGCAACATCAGTGGTTTTGGTGCAACTATCTTTATAGGATTCTTTCCTCCTTTATCCCATATTCCTTGAATTACAAAAGGTGTTGCATGCATGTCTCCTTTAGAGGAAATTACTGCTACAACTTCTCTCCATCTATGTGTTCTTGGAGGAAATATCTCCTCTTCTTCATAGCCGATATTGTACAGTTTATCATTTGTCAAAGGAGCGGCCTTGAGCTCCTTCTCCACTACATTAATGTGTCTCAAGAGATTTAATTCTAATCGAATCATACCCTCCTGGCGTTCTACCACAACCCGAGCCTGGTAGCAAGATCATCTGCAAAAGACTTGAGGGTGTTCCTCTTAGCTACGGTTGCATCTCTGGTAGTAAGACCAGCATCCCTTTTAGCGTTGGCAATATCCCTGCCTACGAAAGAGGTAAATATCAAGGACCCAACCTGATCCCGCTCAAATGTCAAACGATGCACCTGGCGATTATTGCCCAATTTCGTTAATGACAATTACGTGCAAGTAAACACGATCAACAAGTAATAAAATGATAAAAAAAAGAGTGTCAAACCTACAGGAATCTTTATTTAACAAATCTCAACTACTAGTTTTATATCAATCCAATTTTATTTAAACAACCAAATTTTGTGATTATTAACTAGAAAATAAATGAAATTAACTAAGACTAATTTAACACAAAGAGTTAACTTCAAATGATAAAGGCTTAAGACTACAATATCCCCAATTATGTAATATAAATCTGTAGACACTCGAAATTTTTGTATTCATGTTACTAATCCTGCAGGAGGGCAAAATCGTCTTTTAGAGATAACCTGGGAAGTTAAATAGACTCAATTCCAGAGATAACCCCAGGATATACTCAGTTTCAATCCTGGAGACAACCCTAGGATGCTCGGTTCCAAACCTCAGAGATAACCCCGAGGGATGCAGTTCCAGTTCCGGAGATAACCCTGGAATATTCAGATTCAACCCCGGGACATTCAGTTCCAACCCCGGAGATAACCCTGGGAGGTCAAGGCACCTCAAAGGTAATTGTGAGGACATTCAGTACTCACAGCAGCCCAATCTTAGAGATAACCCTGAGCAACGACTACTACATCTGCACAAAGCCGGAGATAACCTCGGTGAGGGGAAAAATCATCATTTTGCCACATCGATACTACATTCACGTTGTCTTAACATCATTTCATCCCACATTTCATACATAAGTATCCCACAAGAAACATAGCTCAAAATCCCGAGTGACTACTACACAAGATAACACACCGGATAGAATTTGAAGATTTGAAGATCTTGTCATGGACCCATCTTCCCAGCATCGTACAACCTCTTATCCCATGTCATTGTGTAGCTCTCGACAACAACATTTTGGAAAGGTATAGCACACCTCCATCGGATGCCCGGATTGAAAGTTATGAAGGTTCGAGCGGACAACGCATTGCACGAGTGCACATACTTTGAGACGGTGGGACCAAAATGGCTTGGGGGCAACCCGGGCAGCTGCAGGTAGACCCGCGGCTACCACGGGTAGACCCGCGGCCATCTGGTCTACAAATAAAGGCCTTGGGTTGGCCATTTGGAGGAGAGAAGGGCGAGAAAACTCTGTCCATTTCAACTCATAAACACTTCTAGAGTGCTCTAAACTGAGTGATTCGTCTTTCTAAACACTTGTAAGCTTGTGTTTTGCTACATACTGAAATTTAACCGGTGGAAACCGAGTTTTCAGGCATGAAAAGCTATCTGAAGTCTTCTTGGCAGCCCACTATAAGATATTTCAGATTTTTAAGCTTTTTATCAGTTTTGTATATATATATATATATATATATATATATATATATATATATATATATATATAAGCATTAAACGCACCGGATGTACATCCAGGCTCCACTGAACAAAGTTCGATCAGTGGAGCCTAGATGTACATCCGGTGCGTTTAATGCTTATATATATATATATCGGACTTTGTTTTAGTGAGCCTGGGTGTGATATCCGGTGCGTTTATAGCTTTTATATTATATATTTACATTTCAGTCAGGCTTGGAGATCACTTCGTGGCCATTTACTGCTTATATATATATATATAACTGTTATTCAGCCTGCGGGCTAGATTTGCTTAAATCTGACTACTTTTCCCTTTAACCGGTTTATGGTGACTAAACGGGAACTATTGAAGCTGGAATGGTTTAGATTTATTCAAATCTAGTTCTTTTTCTAGCTTTTATTAGCTTACGGGCTAGATTTGCCTAAATCTGGCTACTTCTCACTTCGACCGGTTCATGGTGACTAAATTGGAACCGTTGAAGCTGGAATGCTTAGATTTATTCAAATCTAGTCAATTTTCTAGCTTTTGTATATATTTCTTTGTCATGTGAGCCTAGGAATCATGTGATCATAGATTTAGTTTCTGAATCTAGATTCGATTCCGGTGATGGACATTTTCAGCTGCAGCCAGCTTGTAAATTATTCACGGTGTCTGAATTTCCTTAGATGGCTCCAATGCCCACAAGGAGTTCAGCGCTGCTATATATCTTATTTTCTCGAAGATGCTTCGCATCTCGAAAAATAAAAGCAATCAAGCCGAACGCATAATAAAATGGAAGTATCAAAGGCCTCAATTATTATTGAGCACAAGGGTTTGAAAAACCTGATTTATAAAACATCACTGCCATATCTCGTTAAAATTGAACTTTTATACAAAAGTCAAACCCTTTGTATATACGTGCAAATGAGGTATAGCACTACTTCCAGACAACTGCACATAGACCTACACACACACTCAGATAAAAGATTAAATTGAAAAGTGGTGGTAACCGTGTTATCACGGAAGTCGGGGGTGCCTAACACCTTCCCTCCGCTTAATCAAGCCCCCGAACCCTAATGAATTTCGATTTTACAGACCAGTAAAATAGTGTCACTTCATTAGGTCTATGTGCAAACATTTTCTCTATTGAGTTGGTGCAACCATTTAAAAATACCAATTGGTGACACTTATAGCCAAATCGTCAACATATACATTTCGGACCTTTTCAAAATTGTTCTTTCAAACAAATCTCACCTAACATGAGAACACCAAAAGACAAGAACAAAAAGGGACAAATAAAAATCCCGACGTCGACAGGTGGCGACTCTGTTGGGGATACCAGTAAAAGGGCTTAAGCTGCTATCAAAGCTTTTCAAAACTTTTATCTGCTTGTGTGGATGTTACATTTACATTTGAATGAATGAATACTAATTCTTTATTTACTATACTTAGTGCTTCGCACCATATCTGTCTGTGATATTAGTGCTTCGCACATATCATCATTTCCATATGGTGAGACGCGATGTATATGAATGTATGTTGTGTGGTTCCTCCACCAGGAGGCTATCCTATCATTGTTTGATTATTGGACTAGTCGGGAGAGTAATTCCAACGAGGCTCAGGAAAGGCACCACCCAGATTCGCTCCAGTTGAAAGATCGAATTAACTTCCCATCAAGTAAATTACGATGATCTGGGAACCTTCATGCCAAAAAGCCGTGAGAGTAGCCTAAGATAGGTCAGCCTATGATAAACCAAAAGCAGAGGGAAGTCTCTTCATACTTTCCCATTTCAATTACTTGTAATTTCATTTCCATGTAAATCCCAATGTAATGGAAAAATATAATATGTGAACATGCATATTAAAACCTGTCATGATATCCTATCATTAAAACAACTGACATCCGTTTTGCAGGATAATACTCTTAAAAAACGAACACATTACATAGCATGTAACATTACCATGTTTCCCCATACTAAACTATATAAGTGTTTTTGTAGGGAAACAATTGGTACCGTTACACGTTCAAAGTCCAAGAATGCAATAAGACTACAGCCAAACAAGGCTACATCTGGCCAACCTAATCCTACTCCTGTCTCTCGCGAGGAGTTCGAAGGATTAAGCAATCAAATCACAGAGTTGGTTGTTCTGCTCAAAGAATTATACAAGTTAACTCAGGGTCCATAAATACCCATCCACACGGAACCCTCTGCATATGGAGGAATACATGGTCCGGACAGAGAAGTGCCAGCATTGAGTCTCTGACTGATAAGACCAACTAAACCCCAGAAATCACTCATCTTAAAGAAGATCAAGACATCGGTGATTTCCAGAAGAAGGTTCTACAAATGGAAGAGACCATTTGGTCCATCAAAGGAATTGGAACACACGAGAGTGTTTCATATTCAGACCTTTGCATCTTCCCTGGGGTTCATTATCCGGAGAAATTCAAGACTCCTGATTTTGAAAAATATGATGGATTGGGATAT
This sequence comes from Panax notoginseng, assembly GCA_016801055.1. NCBI lineage: Eukaryota > Viridiplantae > Streptophyta > Magnoliopsida > Apiales > Araliaceae > Panax > Panax notoginseng. The sequence continues at coordinate 216,680,220 of CM029013.1, read as the reverse complement.
CCTTATACCCACTTAAAAGTGTTCATTGGAGAGCTCGGATCCTATGCCAAGAATGAAAAGCTCATAATGCAGCTATTTCAAAAAAGTCTTACTGGAGAAGCCAGAGCATGGTACACCAGATTGGATAACTCCAAAATTCACAGCTGGGAGGAGTTAGCCCATGCTTTCCTCAGTCAATACAACTTTCAAACTCAGATGGCTTCAGACCGGTATCAAATTACCAAGGTCAAGAAATAAGTCAATGAGTCAATTACAGAGTATGCCCAAAGATGGAGGTCTGACTTCTCAAGTTATCCCATCCATGATAAAGTCTGAAATGGTGATGACCTTCATAGATATTTAAGAAGCTCCAATTTATGAGAGGGTCCTAGCTGGAATAGGAAAGCCATTCTCAGAAATGATTAAGTATGGAGAAATGGCTAAAATGGGATTGAAATTTGGGAAGATTCAAGACCTCGCCTCATTAAAAGCCGTAGCTAAGCATATCCAATCTGGAAGTTATGGAAACAACCCCCGGAGGGTCCATAAGAAGAAAGAAGAGGATGTTTCCTTGATACTGCAAGGGCAAAAGGGAAATCAAAACTTGTCTATTCAGAGGAGAAACTATTCCCCTTTTCAAGTACAGTCTTCAAACCCTCCCTTATGAAAGAGTGGAGAAGTCAGACGTATAAGAGTGTTCACACCCTTAGGGGATTCACTTAAAAACATTCTCAAACTTCTGATAGATCAGAAGAAAATCACTCATCTCCTTCCACCAGCCAACCAGAGTGGAAAATGTTTCAATACAAGTAAGAAGTGTGCTTACCATGCTGGAGCTCCAAGCCACGACACTCAAGATTGTTGGACCCTTAAGCATAAGATCTAAGATTTAATTGACAGTGCTGAGATCGTAGTGGCCAAGCCCAACCAATCGCATGTTCAAAACAACCCTCTCCCTCAACATAAGGAAGAGGAGATTAACATGATCAACTGGGCAGTGGAGAGGGCTCCAAATACCTTAAATATGTGGATGGTTCATCCCAAATTAGTAAGGATAATGCTGATAGATGGGATTACTCAAAGTTCTAGTTCATGATGGAACGAGAGTTAAAGGCTCTTGGCGAACAAGTCAATCAATTAGCAGAACTGGTGATTCATCAACACCAATTCACACGTCAGTTGTTTAGTCAGGAGCATGCTAGCTTCCTTTCTCTCATCAAAAGTACTGCACCACTTACTCCAGAAAGTGAAACATTGGAGGAAAAGCTTGCTAGAAAAGCAAAAGCTAAAGTTCGTCGGGACTTCACCAACAAAAGGGAATCCACCTATTTAGGTCAACCGATGGAAGAGATATTGCAAATGGTGATCAATGAGGGAAAAATCACAGCACTGCTACCTTCAGTCAATCCACGTTTAAATAAATTTGATGCTACTGGAGTATGTCAATACCACTCCAACTCTCGCGATCACAACACTGAGGAATGTTGGGCACTCCGCCATCTTATTCAAAACATGATCGACATCAGCGACCTGCAAATGGCAGACAATGACGTTGTATCATCTGAGAATGGGGACACATTTCCTCCAGGATGGAAGGAAAGTGTAGCAATTATATCCTCTGAAGGAGACTTGGCTGCCACACCACTTATAATTCAACCAATTCAACTCAAAGAAGTTGAAAACTCTTTAAAAGTGACTGCACCAAAGCCTTAAGAAAGTGCCATGGAATTATGGAGCGGTTGAAGGATCAACATCAAACACAACTGTTATAGTATCTAAGGAAAAAAAACTGTATCTTCCTCAATGAGTGATGAAGCCTATCATCAGATCTAAGGGAAAAGTGCCCAAGGAGAATATTGAAGAATTCCTCCATAAGATGGGACACAGTGAAGCCAAGGTGGTTTAAAGCTTGAAAGAAGCTCTACAACAAATCTCTATTCTGGACTTAGTTTTATCTTCAGAAGATCACCAGAAGGTCTTATTGAAACTATTAGAAGAAGCCCACTTGCCAAAGATAGTGGATGTTAAAAAATTCCATCATCTAGTTGATCACATCTTCAATAGCAATGTGATATCCTTCACTAATGATGACATACATCTTGAAAGGACGGGTCATTGCAAACTGTTGCACATACCGGTTATGTCTTCTGGATACATAGTCGGAGGAGTGCTAATAGATGAAGGATCATCCCTAAACATCTTCCCCTATGCCACATTGGAAAAAATGAACATTAATCTCAACAGGATTCGATGCATCCACATAATCATCAAAGCTTTTGATGGATCTCGGTAAAATGCTATCGGAGAGATTGAACTACCCGTGGAAATCGGTCCACATACATTCTACGCATCCTTCCAAGTGCTTAAGAACATTACAGGATACAATTTATTATTTGGAAGACCTTAGATTCATATGGCGGGAGCCGTCCAATCCACTATTCATCAACAACTCAAGTATATCATCAACAATAATCTGGTCACTGTCAATGCCGAGCCAGAATGTCTTGTTCAAAGTGATATACCACTTATCAGTTTTAATGAAAAAGTTGAGCATGTCAGCTTCCAGGCCCTTGAGGGGAGAAACACTCACTATTATCCCATTGGGGCTCCACCTCTGAAACCCAGAGTTTTTGTCGAGGTAATATCGACAAGTCAAGAGTTGATATCCTTGGGTTTTCAACCTAGACAAGGGTTAGGAAAGAATCAACAAGGAATCAAGTGTCCAATTCAAGTTCCCGGCTAGACAGGGATAGCCGGACTAGGCTACTCCTTTGGGTCCAGTCATAGGAACCTGCAAAAGCATAAATCGATTCCTTCATCTACAAGGCTGTTGCCTAAATCTACAGGTGATAATCCTGTACGACCTTTATTAAAGGTTCCTGCCCATGTGGTAGCCATGATGTTTCCTAAGCCGATACTGATTAAAGGAAAAGAAGTCCTGATTCTAGACCCAGAGGTGGAAGAAAGGAATCAAAGTCGCAAACAAGACATGAAGAGGAGGTTATCGAAGATGTACTTCCTGGCACATATCAAGGGTATGAACAAGGATATCTTAGATGACGATTGTCCAGACATCATGGTCATAATTCAAGAGAAGGAGGACGATAACAGCCCCTTCATCACAGCCATCCACAAGGATTGGACCCTTGGTAATTGGAGCAGCACTCCCTACATTTGCCGACGAGGAAAAAAAGGGAAAAACTCCCTCCACCTTGTAGATAGCAATAACTGCTTATTTTTATTGCATAGTATTAGCAATTATTTTGTCATTTCATGCTAACACTTTGTACAATTTAACAATTTCATATATTAAGTGAAAGTATTTTTGTTTCAAGACTCTAAAGTCAGATATGCCTAAACTTGCTGATAAGGTGCCTATTCTTCACAAGGACTGCAACTTTGATATAAAGTTGGACTACGACTTGATGGAAATTGAACAAGAGGACTATGAGATACCTTAGGAGATCAAAGAATGGGTCGAAGACAAACCTAAGTCAAATCTTGATCAAACCACCTCTTTTAACCTTGAAACCTCAGAAAACCCCAAATAAATCCAGAATGGTACGGATCTTACTCCGAGCCAAAGGAATGACATGGTTACTCTATTGACCCAATTTCAGGATGTGTTTGCATGGTCTCATGAAGACATGGTCGATTCGTCAACTGACATTGTCATTCATCGCCTTCCTACTAAAGAAGGATTCAAGCCAGTTAGACAAAAGCTCAGGAGATTAAAACCTGAGTGGAGTTAAAAAGTCAAAGAAAAAATTGTGAAACAATTTTAAGCCGACATCATCATGGTGTCAACATACCCTGAGTGGCTATCCAACATAGTCCCCATGCCTAAACCCGGAAGAAAGGTACGAGTTTATGTGGATTATAGGGATCTGAACAAAGCTTGTCTCAAAGATAGCTTACTCATACCGTTCATCCACATACTCATTGACAATACAGCTCAGTATGTCATGTAGTCCTTTGATGATTGCATTGCTGGGTACCATCAAATCATGGTTGCTGAAGAGGATCGTGAGAAAACTACATTGATCACTACTTGGGGAACCTTTAGCTACAGGCGGTTGTCATTCGGCCTTATCAATGTCGAAGCTAAATATTAACGAGCCATGATGACCCTTTTCCATTATCTAATACACAAAGAGATAGAAATCTATGTGGATGACATTATTGTCAAGTCCTGAAGGGAGGAAGATCACGTAGATAATCCCAAAAAGCTTTTCAGCCGGTTGCATAAGTACAATTTGAAGCTGAACCCGACCAAGTGCGCCTTTGGCATTAAATATGGCAAGTTGCTAGGATTCCTAGTGAGCCAAAAAGGCATCGAGATAGATCTTACAAAAATCCAGGCCATCACGAAAATGCCCATACCTTAAATAGATAGGGAAATACGGGAATTTTTGGGAAGAATCAATTCCATCTCCCAACTCACAGCAATCTGTGAGCCTATCTTCAAGTTGTTAAGGAAGAACTCCTCCAAGAAATGGAATGATGAGTGTTAGAAAGCCTTCATTCTCATTAAAGAATAGCTAATCAAAGCTCATGTTTTGGTACCTCCCAGGAATGGTAGTCCCTTGTTTATGTACCTGTTAATCAATGACAATGCCATGGGCAACATACTGGGATAGAAAGATGATAGAGGCCAAGAAAGAGCTATCTATTACCTCAGCAAATGATTCAGCAGCAGTGAACATAAGTACACTCTAATTGAGAAAACTTGTTGTGTTTTAGCATGGGCTTCCATGAGATTACATTATCTCCATGGTCACACAACCCATCTCATATCCCGCGTGTATCCCCTCAAGTATGTGTTCAACAAACCCATGTTGAATTATCTAATATCCAAATGGCAGTTGATTCTACAACAATTTGACATCATTTACGTAACTCAAAAGTCTATCACAGGTCAAGGAATTGTGGATCAACTGTCCTTCGCACCTGTAGGAGATTTAAAACCTTTAGAAAACTACTTCCCTGATAAAGGGGTAATGACAGTTCAGCAACACCATCAGGATAATACACACCAACCATGGAGGATGTATTTTGATGGAGCTATAAACATGGAAGGTTCTGGAGCTGGAGCAGTTCTGTTATCCATTTCGGGGGAGCAATATCACGTTGCCGTTAAATTACAGTTTGTCAGCTCCAATAACACGGCTGAGTACGAAGGTTGTATCATGGGGTTAAAACTAGCCCAATCCATGGGCGTTAGAAGGTTATGTGTCTTTGGCGATTTCAAGCTGGTAATCAGACAAACCACATGGATCTATCACACCAAAGAACTATGTTTGTTGCCTTACCATCGGCAGGTTATCCAGATGGCTTTGGAGTTTGAAAAAAATATCCTTCCTCCACATTCCTTGGAATAGGAATGACTTTGCGGATGCACTAGCAACTTTGGCCTCCTTGATCAACATACTTGATAGGGAAGACATGCCAAATATCACATTTTCCTGGCAAAAGGCACCAGCCTACGGGAATTACATTAGAGAAGTATCGGATGAACTGCCTCCCATCCAACACCCTTGGTATCAGTATATCAAGGAGTATCTGCGAGATGGATCTACACCCGTCGAGGCGAGTCAAGCTGAAAGAAAGTAGATCCATAGAATGGCTATGAAATTCTACCTAAGCGGAGACGCACTCTATAAAAGAGATGCAGGACAAGGCCTTCTCTGATGTCTAGACAAAGACCAAATTCAGAGGATCATGGATGAAATCCATGGTGGAGTATGCGTCCCATACATGAGCGGCCCTCTACTTATCAAGAAAATCCTAAGAATAGGGCATTACTGGCTCTTTGTGACAACCCAAAAATTTATAAAATCTTGAATGATTAGAATAAAGGTTAAAGAATAAAACCTAGATGAGAATTTGAGGATTTATTTAAAATTTTTAAGTAAAACCTATATGGTTTGCTATTCGAAAGAGAATAGAGAAAATATGGGTTACAAAATTCTAAAACCCTAGAAAGGAATTAATATGTCCTTGAAGGAATACCAAGAATAAGGTATCACGATACATGTACATTCGATGTGAACTGAATAGTCTAAGAAATGTTATATAAGTACATATGGAAATTTTATTAAGGAGATAAGATTTCACATGAAGAGATGCTATGAGGTTAAACGAAGATGAGTATATGTATAAAAATATATATACGTAGTAAGGTGCTATAAATATTTTAGCAAGAGGAATGATGAATTAAGTTAATGATATAAGGATCAAGATAAAACTATGTTAGTAATTAATATAGCTTGAATGTGGGGCTTGATTGGCAAATAAGAAGATAAATAAGTTTAAAGTCGTTAGTTAATACGATTAGCAATAAGAAGGGAGTAATTTTAAAACTCAAAATTTGAGTTAGAGATAGAATTTTGAAGCATGGACTGCTCGATTGCGTCCGGAACGTCAAGTTTAGTCAGAATGGACAATAAACACAAAATGTGTAATGGTTGACTTTTTGGTCAAAGTCAACAGTTGACTTTTTATGGAGAAAAGTCAAAATTAATGTAAGAAGTGAAATATGCTATGATTATATGAATTATATGTATGATTAAGTAAATATACATTATATGATGTGAATACATTTATTTTGTATATAAAAGTGAATTAAGAAATAAGTTATGTAACCTAATATATATATATTTGGTGTGATAATTAAATAACCTAAGAGGTCATAATATGAGAGAATATTAGTATATAAATATATATACTAACATTAAGAGATTTATTTTATATATCTTAAATAATTAATTTTATAACCAAGTCTAATTGAGTTATGAAATTAAAATGGCATAAGTAAGGAATTTAATTTCTAGCGTGAGAAATAAAAACCCTAATTAAATGATTAGGGTAAAATAGAATTAAAAGTATTGGACTTTAATGATATCATAGCCCAATAATTTAAATAGAGTCCAAGAGAATTAAATTTAATGGACTAAGGAAGTTTTATTATTAAAACAAGCCCAATTAATTAATTAAGCATGAGACTTGTAGATAAAGTGATTAAGGGCAATTAAATTATTTAATATAGCCAATATACTATGTATGAGACAAGTATTATATTGACCCAATTTAATTAGGGTTGAAAGCCCAAGTTGGTTGTTGTTAGTAAGTAAAACAAGTAAATTTGTTAGTTCAATGGAATTAATTAAGGGCCCAAATTAAGCCCACTTGTGGGAGGATGATAATATTAAAAATAATATTAAGTTAAGAGATATATTTTTTATTATATCAAGTTATTAATTTTGTAACTTAATTAAAACAAGTTTAATTGGGTTATATAATTTAATGTGCTAAAGTGAGGATTTAAATTCTATTTATTTGGAATTGATGTCCTAATTAAATATTTAGGGTGGGATAAGATGAAATGATTGGACTATGTAAATATTACATGGCCCAAAAGATTAATGGGAAAGCCCAAAGGATGAATTAATGGCCCAACTTTAAAATCAATTAAGGATGGGCATTGTAAGCAATTAAATTAAATTGGGCCAACATGTGGGTCTAAGGCCACTTGGCCTATTTTAATTAAAGAAGGGCATATTGGGCAATTGTATATTAGAAATAATAATAATAACAAAATGTGGCCATAAGAAGGCCACATGTGCCGAATTTGTAAGGAGAAAAAAAACGGATATGATAGAGATAAGAAGAGGAAGAGAGAAGGAGAAAAAGGAAAAAAAAGAAGAAAGAGAAAGGGAGAAGAAAGAAGATCGGGAGATAGAGGGAGAAGAAGACGTGGCTGAAGCCATGGAAGGAGAAGAGGGGAGAGGCGGCAGCCCCCTTGAGGGAGAAAGGAGGAGAAAGATAGATCCTCCATGGAAGAAGAAGAAGAAGAAGAAGAAGAAGAAGAAGAAGAATAAAGGTAAAATTATTTCTTCCTAAGTTTTCATCTAGATTTTCTTTTTGTAATTTGATGAAAATGGGGTTTTTGATTTTGAAAGTTCAAACCCTATGATCTATGTGTTTTTCATGAATTCAAGTATGGATCTACTCATTTTGGGTGTTGATTTTGTTGGAATCAAAAAGGAAAAGAAAAATAATTTTTCTAGTTTAGAAACCCAAAATTTCTATTTACTTTGAAAATCCACCGTTTTAAATCTATAACTCCTTTTTACGATCCGTCAAAGAGGGGTGCTAGATATATGTGTCTACTAGTTAACCCAAGTGGTAGCACTCAAAAATATTGAATTTTCATGGTGTAGTGGCTGATTAAGCCAAAACAGTCCCAATTTTGGAAAAGAAAATAGGACTATTTTGGGGCAGTCTGAAACGGGGGCAATTTCGTCAACTTTTTATGCTTTAAAAATTCTGGGAAAATTTGGAGATATAATATCAGTTGTTATGCAGGTTGTGTAAAAATTTGGGAATTTTTGGCCGTACGGTTTGAGAGATATGAATTTTACGGTAAAGCACTTCTTTTATGAAACCGCACGTATAACTCTCTGTATACAAGTCCAAAAATTACAAAATTTTTACTGGAAGTACATGTGTATTGCAGGAACATACTGTAACAATTTCAAAATTTTTGGAGCTAATCTCGATTTATGAAAAATCGGAGAAGATTTGGCTATTATGGACTATTTAAATATAGTAAATCTATTTTAAAAATTTCGGAAAAAATATATGTTCAATATGAAACTATATTATGTCAAATCCTGGAAAAGAAATATTTTTGGATGTGATTTGGTATTTTTCATCTAAATAATGAGAAATGGATAAATGGATTTAATTAAAGATATGATGTCCAAAAATATGAAAAATGCGATTTATGACTTGAGACCCTTGAGCATGGTTTATGCAAGTATTTGATGAAGTTTTAGGGTCGGGTGTGAGGTGTTATAAAGTTTATGGTATTTTAGAATGCTTAAGCTAGTTATTTAATAAAAGGAAAATAATTGAAATAATTGTTTATTAATGTGATTAATGTTTTAAGTTATTTTTATAGGGCTAATAATATTGGATTAAGATATTATTAGTAGTATTTGACTGAAATGTTATTAAAAGGTTGATAACCTTAGCGTAAAATATTATTACATAAATAATAATATTCGACGGGAGATTAAAATAAGAGATTTACGTTATTTTTTTTTGATATAGTTGTTGAATTTGATATTCAATGAACTATGTTATGTTTATAATAGAGTAAAATGAGAATTCGGGGTGATGAATTTGATTTCAGGGTACTGAATTTGATTTTGGGTTGCTGAAATTGATTTCAGGGTACTGTAGCTGATTTTGGTCTGCTGAAATGATGATTTCAGGATGCTGAAATGTAATTCGGTTTACTGAAATGATATTTCAGTTTACTGAAAGGTTATCTAGCTTACTAAGATAACATATATAAGGGAAAAACTTATAAGTGATGAAAAGATTATCAAAGCATAATGATAATACTAAGATTAAGATGTAATGTCTAATACTTAACTTTGTGCTTGAAGGTTAGACAAGTTAATATAATATGATGAGATTATAAGTAAGTAAATGAATATGGTGGTAAGATTATCTAATATTTGACTATGTGATTAAGTGCTAGATAGTATTATGAAATAAGGTATGATATGCTAATTGAAAGATCAATCTTATACCTGATAGGTCTTTTCAATAAAGAGAATAAATTAAATTGCGTAGCGGTAATCGACTATGCAGGAAAGTTTCCTTAATTCAAACTCGAGTTATATTTCAAAGCATGTTAGTGAATGATTATTGATGATTATTCACGTCCAAACTGATTTTTGAATCGCACTTAGTGCATGTTGCATATGTTCATCAGGTGTTAAATGCTGATCACCTTCATTACCCTAAGGTTCAGATAAAGTTATTTATAGTCCTTGTTGACTTTAAACGTTATTGATTTAGTCATTCAATTATTGACATCTTGATTCTTGTTCCTTCACAATTATTAAATTGTTGAAAACTTAAAAGCTTATTATTCTTTCAATCATGATATATCCTCAAATAAATTTAACTTGCTGGGCAAATTTGATGCTCACCCTTGCTATATCATGATAATAAATTTCAGATAAAGGTGAAGGCTTGAAGAAGGACAGAGACAAAAGCAAAATACAGTAATAGATCGTTCCAAGAATAACTATTTAGTTATCTTATTGTAAACCTTTGTAATTTTAAAGGTATATATTCAGTTAAGGTTAATAAACCTGGGAAAATGTTATAGAATTATGTAAAATAAACAATATATGTTTATTTGTTCCGCATTAGATGATAGAATATGTATGATGATGAAGTACCGTAACGTACCAAGTCCGAGGTTCTTGGGACCTGGATTTGGGGACGTCACAGATTGGTATCAAAGCTGTAGGTTATAAACCTTAGATAGGTGTACCTTAGGCTATAACCGCGGAGATGAGGATAAGGAATAAACTCAGATCGAGTTTAAGCGGTAAGAGATGAATTTAGGAAATTCATCATTAAAGTAAAGAAAAAGATAAAGAAGAATCTTGAAGAGCTATAAGGATAAGAATCTGGAGTTACCTGACTCCAGTAATAATAATGAAAAGTGATACTAAATAGACTATGTCTATAAAATGAGAAGTGTTAATAAAATCATAATATAATATGATTAAAGAAAAGAATAAGAAGATCGTAAAATAAAACGATCGTAAGTATAAGAAGAAATGATTACGAAATAAGATCACGACGTGATCAGATTAAATTGTTGAATAACATATGATATGTTAAGTGATTGGTATGATATAGCTTGACGCTATAAAGAGAAGGTACTATGAAATGGTACAATGTAAACTCAGAAAAGAGTGGTAAATGTTAAGATACGGATTAAAAAAAATTCGTATTAAGAAAAGAGAAAGTTAGAATTGTGTGGAATTTCAATTGAAGACTCATGTCAGCAGCTGAGTTGTATGATTCCTTACATGGGCCGGGAATTTGTACTTGGTTTTAGAATCACTTGGCTTCCTGGTCAATATAGTGGTTAGGTTGACCGATTCTTTGTATGGGCGGGGAATTGTCCGCTTAGCCTCCTATATTGATTAGTGGCCAAGTTTGGTATGACAACCACTTAGTTTCTGACATTGATAATCATTGGAACCTAATGTCGCACTATTTTCTATATGCATGTTGTTAAGGTGATTCTTTTCTCATGTGTATAACGAATAGGTAGAGAATATAAGGTTAATTGCCAGTTCTTAAAACTCATACTTATGGTAAGTTCATGACTCATAATCATATGGTATGTTTTGAACCCCTCAGCGAATGGACGCCTATGGTCTGACTAGGATAAGTTTCGAAACTCATATGATTGTGGAGAGTTCCTGAACTCATAATGTGTGGTAAGTTTGACGAACTGGGTATAGGAAAGTTGTAAATGGAGCATTGAGGATTGTTGGAATAGATAGATTTATTAAGTAATGGATCAGTAGAAAAAGTGAAGTTGATGGTGGAAGCATAGGTATTCCAAATCTTCTAGCTACGCTAGACTTCGAAGTTTTTGACATCAAGCTAAATTCGCACGGATGTGCCTTTCGAAATAAAATAAATTTTTGTTATCAGCAACACAGGGTTACAACTGTGTAGAAGTGGGCTTCGTACTACTAACACATCGTTACCTGTTGTGGCATGATGACACCAAAGATGATTTTCAAAGATTTTTGAACGGTTTAAAGAAAAGTCTATGCTAATTGATTCGGCTAGACGAAAATGATTTGAATTATCAAAATATATTTTTATATCATCAATGTGTCATGGAACCTGATGCAGAATGATAAAAATGATGGAGTTATCAATGCAAAATTACCTAGTGTTGGATGTGATCTAAAGATCGTCAGCCCACTATGGAATGATGTAGTATGACAAAGTCACCCAATGACGAAATCCTCAAACGGACTGTAAATACAATGCGGTATCATGACGTCATAAAATGATTTTAAGAATTTTAAAGATAAATTATTGCCAACTGAATTTGGCCAGCAATGTTTCGATTGAAATTCGAATTATTGATATGCGTCTAAACTATTTGATTCAGCTAGACAAATGTTTATAAAATTCAAAGTATTCTTTAAAAGCTTATGCCAAACCAAATTATTTTGGTGCGGAATCTTATGATAAGTCTGAGGTGAACAACCCTGAAAATGGGGATATACTAATTGGATAAAATATTCCAATCTAAGAACGCATATAGTCGTTCCGGTTACTAAGGTACAACAGACTGATCATCTAAAGTACCCGTATCGGTAGTTTACCTTCTTTGTGATTGTAAACATACCAAATATAAAATATTTCAGAGGTAGAGTACCTTTCTTTCGTAATTGAAAGAGGTAGCAGGTAGAAATACCCCTAAACTTCAAAGTTCATGGTTTTTATGATCCCTCAGATAGATATGAAAATTTTTAAACTCTTTAGAGTAATGTTGTGGTAGTATGTGATGGTGGATATGAAATATTGTGAACTCGTTGCGTACGAGTAGAATATGAGATGATTGAATAAAGGTTATTATGACAACCTAGTTTTGGGGAATGTTTAGAAGATGTAAACTCCTAGTGAGTAGTTATGGTGAAATGTGATAATAGATGAGAAATCCTCAAAGGAGGAAATTGTAAAGGTTAAGTTAACAACCTAGTTTTGATCAAGGGAATAAGCCGAGATTAGTATACTTTAATTTCGGGGACGAAATTCTTAGAAGAAGGGGTGAATGTGACAACTCGAAAATTTATAAAATCTTGAATGATTAGAATAAATGTTAAAGAATAAAACCTAGATGAGAATTTGAGGATTTATTTAAAATTTTTAAGTAAAACCTATATGGTTTGCTATTCGAAAGAGAATAGAGAAAATATGGGTTACAAAATTCTAAAACCCTAGAAAGGAATTAATATGTACTTGAAGGAATACCAAGAATAAGGTATTACGATACTTGTACATTCGATGTGAACTGAATAGTCTAAGAAATGTTATATAAGTACATATGAAAATTTTATTAAGGAGATAAGATTTCACATGAAGAGATGCTATGAGGTTAAACGAAGATGAGTATATGTATAAAAATATATATATGTAGTAAGGTGCTATAAATATTTTAGCAAGAGGAATGATGAATTAAGTTAATGATATAAGGATCAAGATAAAACTATGTTAGTAATTAACATAGCTTGAATGTGGGGCTTGATTGGCAAATAAGAAGATAAATAAGTTTAAAGTCGTTAGTTAATACGATTAGCAATAAGAAGGGAGTAATTTTAAAACTCAAAATTTGAGTTAGAGATAGAATTTTGAAGCATGGACTGCTCGATTGCGTCCGGAACGTCAAGTTTAGTCAGAATGAACAATAAACACAAAATGTGTAATAGTTGACTTTTTATGAAGAAAAGTCAAAATTAATGTAAGAATTGAAATATGCTATGATTTTGTGAATTATGTGTATGATTAAGTAAATATACATTATATGATGTGAATACATTTATTTTGTATATAAATGTGAATTGAGAATTAAGTTATATAACCTAATATATATATTAGGTGTGATAATTAAATAACCTAAGAGGTTATAATATGAGAGAATATTAGTATATAAATATATATACTAACATTAAGAGATTTATTTTATATATCTCAAATAATTAATTTTATAACCAAGTCTAATTGAGTTATGAAATTAAAATGGCATAAGTAAGGAATTTAATTTCTAGCGTGAGAAATAAAAACCCTAATTAAATGATTAGGGTAAAATAGAATTAAAAGTATTGGACTTTAATGATATCATAGCCCAATAATTTAAATAGAGTCCAAGAGAATTAAATTTAATGGACTAAGGAAGTTTTATTATTTAAACAAGCCCAATTAATTAATTAAGCATGAGACTTGTAGATAAAGTGATTAAGGGCAATTAAATTATTTAATATAGCCAATATACTATGTATGAGACAAGTATTATATTGACCCAATTTAATTAGGGTTGAAAGCCCAAGTTGGTTGTTGTTAGTAAGTAAAATAAGTAAATTTGTTAGCTCAATGGAATTAATTAAGGGCCCAAATTAAGCCCACTTGTGGGAGGATGATAATATTAAAAATAATATTAAGTTAAGAGAAATATTTTTTTATATCAAGTTATTAATTTTATAACTTAATTAAAACAAGTTTAATTGGGTTATAGAATTTAATGTGCTAAAGTGAGGATTTAAATTCTATTTATTTGGAATGGATGCCCTAATTAAATATTTAGGGTGGGATAAGATGAAATGATTGGACTATGTAAATATTACATGGCCCAAAAGATTAGGGTCCTTAACACTAATATACAACAATTAGAAAGTATTTACAAAAATAAAACATTCACAAAATAATTATAAAAATAACGCAATAACACAATATTACGTTGCTAAAATTACGGTCATTAACACCCTACACGTCAGTTACCGACTTTTATATTTCCAACCAACCGATCAACAATTCACGCTAATGAAGAAAACAAGCAACTTTCAGATCCGAAAAAATAGAGCAATGACAGATCGGAGAAGACGACTTCTCCAACGACGATGCAACTCTGAGATCGGATAATATCGAAGAAGATCAACAACAACTTCAGATCAACAACAACTTCAATATTAACAACAACTTCAAGATTAGTAACCAGCCTCGATCTGTAACAAATTTGATTGTTGATTGTTGATTGTTGATTGATTCTTTACAGAACCAAACTGAAACCTTTTCTTCTTCAGACCCAAACTGAAACCCTTTCTTCTTCACATCGACGATAAAAAAAGAAGAAGGAAGCTTTGAGGCTATCTCTTTATCACATTCACTCTGAACTCAGGCATCGACTGCTGCTTCAGATGGTGAAACGGTGTCGTCGTGAGACAGAGTCTGGTAATGGCACTGCAGAAGGAACATCAGTGTATACTATGGTCTTCATCGATACCAGTCTCGATACTCATCTCGTTATGATCGTCTCCGACTCCGATACTTTCTCCCTCCTCAAAAGTACTTCTTTTCTAAACCCTAATCCTAATGAAAGTCTAATTAAAAGAACAGATACTAGTCAGGATCAATTTAGCTACTCCTAATGAGCTAATATTGGTTTGCTGAAGGCTTATACTCTACTTTTGCTTCATGTCTAATCTAAATTTGGTTACTGTATAATGTTGTCAAATTTGGAGTGTCGAATTTTGACGTTTTCGGAGCCTAATTTTATTAGAAACGGGGCAATGATAAAAAATCACTAGCTTTGCTGGTGAACTACATGGTTTTTGGTCAAATTCCATCATTTAGGCCTTCAAAATTGCATGTAAAAATTTGGTTTATTTTCTGGTTACTAAGATTATGCAGTTTGGTTACTGTTTAATATTGATTTGGTTACTTTATAATGTTTATTCAGTTGTCAGACAATGGAGACCGACAGTAACCAATACAACAAATTTAATTATTTACATGAATATATAATTATTTAATGTTAGTAACCATTAACCACATGGTTGGTAACATTTTTTATGGTGTACAGTAACCAAAATTGATGTTGATTAACAAATGCAGTATACTGACTGTTTTGATAGCAAAATGCATGAAAAAATCTGTTTTATATTCTGGTTACTAAGTACATATAAGTTGGTTACTGTTTATTATTGATTTGGTTACTGTATAATGTTTATTTGGTTACCCCGTGGTTACTATATACTCGTATATTGGTTACCTTTCTTAAGTTTTTCGCTCTTTAATTGGTAACAAAGTCAGTATACTGACTGTTTTGATTTCAAAATGCATGTAAAAATATGTTTTATATTCTGGTTACTAAGTACATATAAATTGGTTACTGTTTTATTATTGATTTGGTTACTGTATAATGTTTATTTGGTTGCTGTGTAAAATTATAATGGTTAGTGCATAATATTACTTACTAATGCTGACTTGGTTATTAAAAAATGATGACTTGGTTACTGACTAATGCTGACTTGGTTACTGTTTAACATTATATTGGTTACTGGCTAATGCTGACATGGTTACTATGTAAAATTATAATAGTTACTCATTAGTGCTGACCTGGTTACTGTATTAATCTAATTATACTTATACTTATGTGTTTTATATTAATGGTTACTTGTTAGCTACATTGATTACATTCTTACAATATTTAGCCTTTAGTTGGTAACAATCAAGTTATACTGGTTGGTTTTTACTATAAAAATGCAATGGAGAATGTGTTTATCTTGTGGCTACTAAATAAATATGTGTTGGTTACTGTTTAAATTGGATTTGATTACTGTATAATGTTGTTATGATTATTACTATATAATAATACGATGTTTTATATTTGTTTGTTTTATTATGATGGTTACTTATTGGCTACATTTGTTACCTTCATACAACTGTTATAGTTTAATTGGTAATAAATATCAATATACTGATTATTTCCATTGTAAGATGAATGTACAAATGTATTTTATGTACTGGTTACTAACATTATGTAGTTTAGTTACTGGCTAACATTGATTTGGTTACTTTACAGTACTTATTCTGTTATCAGACAATGGAATTGATTCCTGTTGTACTTTATTTCAACGGTACATGGACTGATAGTAACCAATACACCAAATTTAAAGTTACCGGCATACTAGTTCCATCAACTTGTTCGCTTGGAGAAATGCAAAACATGATATGCATTGTTCTATCAAATTTGGAGTGTCGAATTTTGGCGTTTCCAGAGCCTAGTTTCATTAGAAACGGGTCAACGATCAAAAGTCACAGCGTTGCTGGTGAACTGCAGGGTTTTTTGGTCAAATTCCATCATTTAGACCTTCAAAATTGCATGTAAAAATGTAGTTTATATTCTGGTTACTAAGATTATGTAATTTGGTGACTGTCTAATATTAATTTGGTTACTTTACAATGTTTATTCAGTTGTTACATCTCAAACTACTTTTATTTTAATATGAGATCTATAAATGACTATCATATATATAAATGGAAACTCTTAATTGGAGTTTCTTATTCCACCATGATGACAGGATATAAATAAAATATATACATTTAACACTTTATAACAGTCCTCATACGAACTTATAATTATAATAAAACAGTAACCACATAATTATATAATAGTAACTAGAACAGGTTTTAATGGTAACCAAAACATAAACATCATGTAATGAAACCCAATTTAGGCAATTCATGTATACTAAACAATTACATATTAACCAGAATAAAAAATAAAAATAACCAAAATCCCACACTGGGGAAACAATGATAGTAGCCAAACCATAATATAACAGTAACCAAAACATAATAAAGAAGTAACCAAATAGTTATATAAAAGTATCCAGAACATGTTTTAATGGTAAACAAAACAGAAACAACCTGTATATCAAACCCAATTTAGGCAACCTATGTATACTCTCACATGTACATTTTAACATTTGATATATGTCATGATACGAGCTTGTAACTATCTGGTTACTACCAAAAAATAAAATGGTTACCCTTCTATGCATGTTTGGTTACCAACTGCACCTTTCAAATAATATATCAGACACAACTTAGAAGTAACAAATACGAACCAACAAACAATGTCAAATAATTTATAATATAATCAAATATGTAATCCCATTTACATAAGCTCCAATAAACATTACATATTTACTAACCATAACAAATGGTTATGAATATCCAACAAAAACCAAGGTACGAAACACAATTCAGAAGGACAAGACAACAACAACCGAACTAATCAAAATCTGTTACAAATCTTCCTGAGACTTTAGTTTTTTGGCTGCTGCTACTTTTTCTTCATGACTGCTCTAATTCTCTAGAAAAGACTTATGCATTATGTATGAACCTATGGGAGGAAGAGAAATACCTTGGGATTAGTGAATAGAGAACCCATTAATCATAGGTATCATATCATAATATAACATTAACCATACCATAATAAAGCAGTGACAAAAAAATTATATTATATAAACTAATTATAACCAAAATATAAACAACATGTAGTACAAACCATTTTATGTAATAAACAAACAGTTATATATAATATTAACCAAAACATAATTTAAAGGTCACCAAAACAAAAATATGTATACCAAAAAATATACTAAAGAAGTAACCAAACATTTATATGATAGTAACCAAACCATGTTTTAATGGTAACCAACACATAAACAACATGTAGACCAAACCCAGTTTAGTCAACCAATGTATACTAAGCAAATACATTGTAACCAAAACAACATATAAAAGTAACCAAAAACCCAATTAAAGGAAAAAATGGTATCCAAATCATAAGCTAAAAGTAACAAAAAATATACTCATGAAGTAACCAAACAGTTATATGCTGGTAACCAAAATATATATTAATAGTAACCAATACATAAACAACATATAGACCAAACACAGTTTAGTCAACCCATATATATTAAGCAAATACATGGTAACCAGAACAACAAAAAATAGTAACCAGAATCCCAACTCAAGGAAACAAAAATGGAATCCAAATGAGAAACTAACAGTAACCAAAAATATACTAAAGAAGTAACCAAATATTTATATGATAGTAACCAAAACATGTAAAAATGGTAACCAATACATAAACAACATGTACACCAAAATCAGTTTAGTCAACCATGTATACTAAGCAAATACATGGTAACCATAACAACATAAAAAAGTAACCAAAATACCAAATCAAGGTAACAAAAATGGTATCCGAATCACAATCTAACAGTAACCAAAACATAATACAGAAGTAACCAAACAGTTATATGATAGTATCTATTTTTTATTGCTTGACGTAGCTACAACGTAAGCATTACATCAAGCCCCTAAAAATTGGTCTTGTGTTAGTATATGATGCAGAAGTACAATGGCAAAATGAAGATGAGACAATCATGATCATTCAAAAGCAGACTATATATGTTAAGAGCCTAAACAATTTAAAAATAATTATCCACTTTAGCAAATATTATGCTGTTAAATGATGTCTATCGCAAATAACCCAGTCATGGAGATAAAGAAAAATTCATTCAATAAAAAAATTAACATAAACAGAATGTGGCCAGAAGTACAGACTCATAGTATGACAACATCACTTCAACCATGTACATACCAAAGCAAGAACTCCATCGTCTGAAGAAATAGATTCAGTTCGCTGACGACGAGTGGCTTCAAGAGGAGAGAGAGAAGTATTAAGGGCGGAGAGAGAAGTAGATTCAGTCCGCTGACGACGAGTTCAAGAGGAGAGAGAGAAGTAGTAAGGGCGGAAAGGGCGGAGAGAGAGAGAGAGAGAGACCGAACGAGAATGGAATGTTTGAGGAAGATGGAAACTAAATTACCATGTCAACCTATTAATACTAATCCCTTAATTTAAGGACTCCTAATTGTATTAGTATTGTAAATAAATATGATGCAATGTCATATTTTTGTAATTATTTTATGGATGTATGATTATTGTAATTATTTTTAAAAATGTACTATAATATGTAATTAACCCAAAAGATTAATGGGAAAGCCCAAAGGATGAATTAATGGCCCAACTTTAAAATCAATTAAGGATGGGCATTGTAAGCAATTAAATTAAATTGAGCCAACATATGGGTCTAAGGCCACTTGGTCTATTTTAATTAAAGAAGGGCATATTGGGCAATTGTATATTAGAAATAATAATAATAACAAAATGTGGCCATAAGAAGGCCACATGTGCCGAATTTGTAAGGAGAAAAAAAACGGATATGATAGAGATAAGAAGAGGAAGAGAGAAGGAGAAAAAGGAAAAAAAAGAAGAAAAAGAAAGGGAGAAGAAAGAAGGTCGGGAGATAGAGGGAGAAGAAGACGTGGCCGAAGCCATGGAAGGAGAAGAGGGGAGAGGCGGCAGCCCCCTTGAGGGAGAAAGGAGGAGAAAGATAGATCCTCCATGGAAGAAGAAGAAGAAGAAGAAGAAAGGTAAAATTATTTCTTCCTAAGTTTTCATCTAGATTTTCTTTTTGTAATTTGATGAAAAGGGGTTTTTGATTTGGAAAGTTCAAACCCTCTGATCTATGTATTTTTCATGGATTCAAGTATGGATCTACTCATTTTGGGTGTTGATTTTGTTGGAATCAAAAAGGAAAAGAAAAATAATTTTTCTAGTTTAGAAACCCAAAATTTCTATTTACTTTGAAAATCCACTGTTTTAAATCTATAACTCCTTTTTACGATCCGTCAAAGAGGGGTGCTAGATATATGTGTCTACTAGTTAACCCAAGTGGTAGCACTCAAAAATGTTCAGTTTTCATGGTGTAGTGGCTGATTAAGCCAAAACAGTCCCGATTTTGAAAAAGAAAATAGGACTATTTTGGGGCAGTCTGAAATGGGGGCAATTTTGTCCACTTTTTGTGCTTTAAAAAATCTGAGAAAATTTGGAGATATAATATCAGTTGTTATACAGGTTGCGTAAAAATTTGGGAATTTTTGGCCATACGGTTTGAAAGATATTAATTTTATGGTAAAGGACTTCTTTTATGAAACCGCCCGTATAACTCTCTGTATATAAGTCCAAAATTTACAAAATTTTGACTGGAAGTACATGTGTATTGCAGGAACGTACTGTAAAAATTTCAGAATTTTTGGAGCTAATCCCGATTGATGAAAAATCGGAGAAGATTTGGCTATTATGGACTATTTAAATATAGTAAATCTATTTTAAAAATTCCGGAAAAAATATATGTTCAATATGAAACTATATTATGTCAAATCATGGAAAAGAAATATTTTTAGATGTGATTTGGTATTTTTCATCTAAATGATGAGAAATGGATAAATGGATTTAATTAAAGATATGATGTCCAAAAATATGAAAAATGCGATTTATGACTTGAGACCCTTGAGCATGGTTTATGCAAGTATTTGATGAAGTTTTAGGGTCGGGTGTGAGGTGTTATAAAGTTTATGGCATTTTAGAATGCTTAAACTAGTTATTTAATAAAAGGAAAATAATTGAAATAATTGTTTATTAATGTGATTAATGATTTAAATTATTTTTATAGGGCTAATAATATTGGATTAAGATATTATTAGTAGTATTTGACTGAAATGTTATTAAAAGGTTGATAACCTTAGCGTAAAATATTATTACATAAATAATAATATTCGACGGGAGATTAAAATAAGAGATTTACGTTATTTTTTTGATATGGTTGTTGAATTTGATATTCAATGAACTATGTTATGTTTATAATAGAGTAAAATGAGAATTCGGGGTGATGAATTTGATTTCAGGGTGCTTAATTTGATTTTGGGTTGCTGAAATTGATTTCAGTTTACTGTAGCTGATTTTGGTCTACTGAAATGATGATTTCAGGATGCTGAAATGTAATTCAGTTTACTGAAAGGTTATCTAGCTTACTAAGATAACATATATAAAGGAAAAACTTATAAGTATAAGTTATAAGTGATGAAAAGATTATCAAAGCATAATGATAATACTAAGATTAAGATGTAATGTCTAATACTTAACTTTGTGATTGAAGGTTAGACAAGTTAATATAATATGATGAGATTATAAGTAAGTAAATGAATATGGTAGTAAGATTATCTAATATTTGACTATGTGATTAAGTGTTAGATAGTATTATGAAATAAGGTATGATATGCTAATTGAAAGATCAATCTTATACCTGATAGGTCTTTTCAATAAAGAGAATAAATTAAATTGCGTAGCGGTAATCGACTATGCATGCAAGTTTCCTTAACTCAAACTCGAGTTATATTTCAAAGCATGTTAGTGAATGATTATTGATGATTATTCAAGTCCAAACTGATTTTTGAATCGCACTTAGTGCATGTTGCATATGTTCATCAGGTATGAAAGGCTGATCACCTTCATTACCCTAAGGTTCAGATAAAGTTACTTATAGTCCTTGTTGACTTTAAACGTTATTGATTCAGTCATTCAATTATTGACATCTTGATTCATGTTCCTTAACAATTATTAAATTGTTAAAAACTTGAAAGCTTATTATTCTTTCAATCATGATATATCCTCAAATAAATTTAACTTGCTGGGCAAATTTGAGGCTCACCCTTTCTATATCATGATAATAAATTTCAGATAAAGGCGAAGGCTTGAAGAAGGACATAGACAAAAGCAAAATACAGTAATAGATCGTTCCAAGAATAACTATTTAGTTATCTTATTGTAAACCTTTGTAATTTTAAAGGTATGTATTCAGTTAAGGTTAATAAACCTGGTAAAAATGTTATAGAATTATGTAAAATAAACAATATTTGTTTATTTGTTTCGCATTAGATGATAGAATATGTATGATGATGAAGTATCGTAACGTACCAAGTCTGAGGTTCTTGGGACCTGGATTTGGGGTCGTCACACTCTCTCTCAAGGCTGACTGTGATGACCATGTCAAGAGATGTTACTAATGCCAAATTCATGGAAATGCTATCCACGCCCCTCCAAGGGAGTTCCACAATATGAGTTCGCCCTGGCCCTTCTCAATGTGGGGAATGGACGTGATCGGGCCCATCGATCCTAAAGCCAGTAATGGTCATCAGTTTATCTTCACCCTGATCTACTACTTCACTAAGTGGGTAGAAGCAACCTCTTCCCCCAGGGTTACTAAAGAGGTGATATTGGTTTCATCATAAATAATGTCATTTGTCGATATGGACAACCCGAGGTGATTGTATAAGATAATGCCAAAAACCTCAACAACCAAATGATGGAGGAGTTATGTAGTAAATTCCACATCAAACATCTCAACTCCGTCATCTACCGTCCAAAGATGAATGGTGCTGTTGAAGTAACTAATAAGAATGTCAAAAAGATCATGTAAAAGATGTCTGCCAATCACAAAAGATGGCCTGACCTGTTGCCTCTGACTCTATTAGCCTACAGAACGTTAATACGCACATCCACTAGGGCAATCCCCTACTCATTTACCTATGGAATGAAAGCAGTGCTCCCCATAGAGGTGGAAATGGAATCCCTCCGAGTGTTGATAGACGCTCAGCTGGATGAAGACTAATGGTTACAAGATCGGTACCGCCAATTGTCTCTAATAGATGAATGGAGGGCCACAACCATCTTTCATGGTTAGTTATACCAACAGAGGATCACTCGATCCTAAGACAAGAAAGTCCGGCTATGGCAATTCAAAGAACATGATTTGGTCTCGAAGAAGGTCCTTGACAATCAAGATCAATCTAAAGGAAAATTCGTCCCAAATTGAGAAGGCCTGTTTGTTGTCAAGGAGGTATTGACAGGAGGAGCTCTAAGATTACAAGAGATGGATGGCGAGGAATTTTCCCAACTTATCAACTCGGACACCATGAAACGGTACTATGTCTGAGGTTACCTACAAACCAAAATCCTAGTTTTGGATCATCAGATCCCCGGTCAATTTAGGTTTTCAAAAACCTTTCTCACTATATACAATCCTCACCACTTCAGTTTGTCCCACCAGGGACTAAACCTTTCACACCTTCAGTTTGTCCCACCAGGGATCAAATATTTCACACCTTCAGTTTGTCCCACCAGGGATAAAACTTTTCACACCTTCAGTTTGTCCCATCAAGGGCAAACTACGCAGACCTAATCTCCCCAATACACGAGAGTACGTAGGCAACAATTTTTAAGGTCCGGTCTAACTACAGAAAAATTAAAAAAAATTATCTCCACACCCACTTTACCACCTACAACTTTCAACCTTTTCACGCTAGGTTGGAACTACACAGACCTGATCTCCCCTCATCAATGGGAGTACGTAGGTAGTCATTCATGGTTCAGTCTTACCCCTTACCAAAACATTAAAACTTATCAATGGTACTGTGATCATCCTCCAAACCTTCAAACCACACCCCATCGGCTTAGACCAAAGGGATGGAACTACCTGGTCTCCCCGCACAAATGGGAGAAAAATCGGTGACCATCTAAGTTGCGGTTGAGTCTTCGAAGAGAAATACCATTCCATAAGAGATGACACTACCAGGGCTCACCAATACAAAGGAGTACCGACGACCATCTGTGGGGCGGTCAACCTCAGAGAGAAAAGCCACAATCCTCTCTATAACCATATACAAGAAATCAGTCCCAAGACACCAAAGGGTAGGGAATACAAAGATCAACGATCCATTTTGAAAGATCCTAAGGCATCTCCATGTCCATCCATCAAGGGGGAGTTCAGAATACATCAAGATCATAATCCCTGGAGAACAGGCAAATATCAAGCAAGTAACAAGGCATAACTAAAAGGGAAGTGAATCAAAATATATTTCCTTGCCATATAATACTGTTTGATATATAAAATATGTCCTGTACATGACAAAAATGGCTAAGCTAGTATGTGCAAGAAAATCCAAGCTAATCTATAAACTAGTGGATAAGCGCGCTATCAAGTCCAACATGGCATCCCTCTCAGAAGAAGGGGTAATTATGTGAGCTTCTGCCCAAGGGTATCAATACGAGCCAATAGATCCACAACAATCTACATGGTGACACTATACTCATCAATAAACGTGCTCATCTCTTCAATGATATCAACAGTATAGGACAACAATGCAGTACTATCTGTAATGGTGGCATCTCGGGCGAATAGAGCACCGTCCCGCTCAATAACAGCAGCATCTCTAGATGATCTAGCCTCGTACTGCACAGCAACAACGGTATCTCTATGAGCTAAAGCATCATCTCTCTCAACTAAAGTGGCATCTCTACCAGTAAGAGTTGTCAACATCAAGGCCCTAGCCTGATCCCTCTCAAATGTCATCAGATGTAGACTCTGCTCTAAATACTCTACCGAATGTGGAGTCACAGTAGCAACAGTACTGGGGGAATCAACAAGAGTTGTTGTCAACCCAGCAAGCAACTCATCCTTAGTAAGAGAATTAGGGTCCTCTATAGGCTCGCCACTATTTGAATCAATCTCCAACTCTGTGGATACAACCCTAGCCAATGTAATCTCTGCCACCAACCATGTAGAATACTCTGTAGAACGACCTGGATGGCTAGTAGTAAAATTAGCCCTCTCAAGCTGGGCCCAATAGGCATAAACCCTGGACAAGTCCTCTATTGACAAAAGTCGAGGTGACAAATGCTGACCCAATGCCTCGTCGAAGGGGTGAAAATCCTAAAACTGGTCAAACTGTGCCATCACAACAAGTTGGGGATATGTGGTCATGCCCCTCAAACCATCCAAGGGAAGATAATTCATGTCAGATGAATGAATGATGAAATTGTAGGGAGAACTAAGCCCTAAACACGGAAAAATATCAAATGGATCCTCAATCCCAACCAAGAAAACTGACCAAGCAGTAGCGTATGTAGAGTCCGCCGGTTGAAAGGAGTAAGATATAGCTATCTCATGGGAAAATAAATACCCATGGCGTCAAAATGTGTCAATCGGTCTCAAGTGTGTCATAAACCACATGTACAGCAAGACCGAACTACCTGTAAATACCCCTGCAGAATGGGACTGGCAATACGTGGCCGACCTCAAGGTCTCTGCCAGAATCATTGGTAAAATGGTATACCCCTTTCGGAGAGCCCACACTACCATAATCACGTCGATGTCTAAATGGTCCATGTTAAATAGCATATACAAATAAGCCACCAGGCACATCAAGAGTACATCTACTATGGCAACACGCCAATCATCTTCCAATGTGATAAAATCCCCAGCGTGCTATAAATAACTGTCCAAAGAGCCAAATCTGTCAATCTAAAAATGCATGGACACTACATGCCCTGAGGAGATCTCATCCAGGGCAACTCTGCGCCTCAAGCCTGTGAGGGTCATAAACTGCCGGCTCATATCTCCTACAGCCATCCGAGTGCAAGGCATGTCCAGTGGCAAATCTGTCAGATGCTCATACTCCTCCAAGGTAGGAGTCAACTCATGAGTCTCTAACCAGAACACCTACCTCTCCAGTACCCAATGCTCCAGCATGCCCTCTATAAAACCTAATGGAGCCTGAAACATCAGGAGGGTCATGAAGTGATGCATCAGCTGATCTACTATCACCCGATCTAGGGAGGAAAAGTTATCATATCACGATCTCAAATAGGAGGCCACCAATACTGGTGGGGTATGATCTATCTAGTTAACTGTCGGGGAAAACATCTGTAGGGCCGTGTCATAAGACCATCCAGGGGTTACTGCTGAACTCATCTCTGGAAATACATATGTATAACATAATACATGCATGATAAATAATAAATGACAATATGATGTAGGGAATGGAAAATAATATACATACATTCCTAAGTATATCATCATCTAATACATCATCTCTGTATACATCTAGAAAATATAGGGAAATGGGGCACAGCCACCCAACAACTAATAAAGGCCTATCAAAAGATATAGCAAGAATGGGGCACAGCCACCCAGTATCTAACAGAGGCCTATAAAAATATATAGTGAGAAATACATCAGAAGAAGTCAATAGTGTTGATGTCTACATTATCTAACCTATCCATCTGATGTAACTCCTCATGCGTCACGGTATCTCCACCAGTAGGGATATCAGGCTAATACAACGGAGGATCTGCATCGGTAAAACCATCTAAATATAGGCCACCTAAAGGGCCAGCCCATAAGCTGAAAGGATTAAAAGTATCCACCTCGGAAGGATCTCTGCTCAAATGTCAGATGAAAAAATGCGCTCAGTCCAACTGTTGGGTCAAGCTATCAATCTATGTCAAATGAGTAGGCCCTCTAACGCAGACAATCCAATCCACCATCATGACGGAGCTAGGAACCATATCCCCCATGAACTGTGTGGCGCGGGTCTGAACTCCGATGGTACGAGGGAACCACCAGCAGTAGAATGACTCCTGAGTGAACGGTTCCTTTGACAAACCAAAGCCATCAATTCCTACCAATGGGATATCACTGATCGACGGTTACGACATAGGCCAATAATACCTAGCAAGAGGACTGATCGGTATACAGATCTCTCCTGTGATGCTCCTGATAGCACGCTCTCCTAAGTAGAGCTCTCATCCTCCATCTATGAAGAGAGAAATTCGACGGGTGGACATCACATGCTCGACACCAGTCTGGAAACCACCCTCAAGGGTAACTGCCAAATGGTCCTCAGAATAGGGAACCCATATAACGACATCGGCTGTTAACAACTCCAACTATAAGCAAGAATGGGTGAAACCTTAGCTATAGGAACCTCTGCCAAAATGGAGTGGTGCCATCGTCGTCCCCGTAGATAGGTGTCTAAACCTAACATGCTAATGGGACGCAAATATGGAAGCCTCTCATAGGCCCAAAATTGCTAATATAAGAGCAAATATTTGCGATCAGTCAACACTCTTAACCTGTACAAGGGAAATCAAAAGAGAAAATACTCACCAATAAGAATGGATAAAATCCTAGCTAAGCCTTTGTCAAGCCCTGTGAACACATGTGCATTCCCCTGAGGTAATAGGCAAAGGTATAGGAGCCCTAGTTAAACTCTCCAATATGGTCCACCTACCGTGTGGCGCTGACTAAAGTGAACAACATCGTGGAAGATTTATCTGTCTGGAAATAGCCCTATAGGATGATCAGGAACAATCACCAAAGAATGTGATCCCTAGCTCTCATATCATCGGGTAATGGCTCACTCAACGCCTCATTCATGGCATCTACACTCAAAGGACTAATGCAGACTGTCCTACCATTGAATGCCTCAACCTGGACTCCTAGCAAGGACCTGATGATAGTCAGAGAAATATTAGCTACACAAGGCACTAGCGCCCCAAAAAACTCCATACCGGTGATAAATCGTCAATCCATTGACGTCATCATCACCTCGCAATCCAGCAAATAGAAAGACTGAGTTTGGTGAAACCAACGCTCAGACAATGCCCTGAGGTAACCCCAAGGACAATGGTGGTGGAGGTTTGAAAAGAACGCCTCAAAACCCCAAGCATGCACAATCTCTTGGTACTCTGGTGAAGAGTCTGGTATAGAGAGTGTATGCTGAACCAGTTCCCTCGAGGCTGCATAAAGCCAGGAACCTTTATCACAGTGCAAATCAATATCAGAACCCTTGTTCCTGATCAATAGGAAAAAGGAAGATCAAACACAACTTTTACCTCGTTCGCATGTAAATAGATCGAGGGGTGGCGACTTAAATCATCCAAAAGCTCTGGATTCATCACATTTATGGCTGGAAGATCCCTGCGGGGAATAGAAGCAGCACGATCGGGAGCCACACCCAGTACCTCCTCCTCTTCGTCCTCAACATCTAGTACCTCAACCCGGATAGGACGAATCACTGACTCTATCAACCGACAAGGCTGTCGGGCTGGGCGAGGCCGAAGCACATCAGAAGCTCTCCTCCTCACATCTAAAGAGGTCCTATGGGAGCTACTCGACTGATCTGGATCCATGTATCTGGACAAAAGTATCCAAATCACCTTAGAAAAGGTGTGGTAAATTTTAACCTGAGCTTATTAAATGCATTTTGTAAGACCCCAACTTATTAATGAATAAAATCAAATTTTCTCTAAATATTATTGTGAATAATAAGGGGTTAATTTGATATAATACTTTGGTTATGGGTGAAATGTGCAAATTTAGCAAAATAAGCAAGTGGTTATAAAATATTCATTTTGTCGGGAAATATTCGTTTGGTCGTGGAATATTCTTGCTGTCGGGGAATATTCGTACGACGGCGCAACCTTGTGTGGACCCCATAACGGAAAGCAATTGGATGAAGAAAATGACAAGTATAAGTTATTTATAAATAACGGAGTAGTTGTTACCGTTAATACTGTTGGAATACCCGGTGGTTAAAATACAGTAACACACGGTATTGCACCAATTATTGATTCTTACGTAAGAAGGCACTACTCAATAATTTTTACAGTAGTTATTATTCAATATTTTATTTTATTGATTCAATAATTGCTGCGTTGATATTTTATATTATTGTTGTTTCAATAATTGTTGCTGCACAGTATTTTCCATTATCAGATCAATAATTCATATTATTTGAATAATATTATTAGATAACATTATTGGCAATGTCTAGAAAGTTCTGTCTAAGGAGAGGTTTGGTCATCTAATTGCGCGCCAGTAGGGAGAAATCCTTATTGGAAAGTCCCCTCTTACCTGGGAACGGCCTGGTTGTCATAAATGTGATTATGTAATATTATTTGTGAATAATTAATTATTGATTCATATGATAATGAAATATTTATATTATGTGGATATAAATGAGGGATATATTTTTGTGGTTAAAAATGAAGGAGTTAATGTTGAGGTTTTTATCAGTATTTTTGTCGGAATGGAGGTATTAAAAATCAGGGTTTTTGAGATATTTTACGGGGGTTATAATTTTTAATCCGACCGTTGGATCGTGGTAATTTTTGGATATGTTATACATATATAAGTTGAGTATATGTCCACAAATTTTGAACCGTTAAAAATGAACGTATGATTTATTATGAATTTTACAAGATGACTGGTTCAGAAATTATTGAATTTTCGGAGTTTATCATTTTGATGAAAAATTCTAGAATTGGTGGGCCCCACTTGTGGTTGGTGAAGAAATGTGCTGAATTATATTTCAAATGTGGTGGGTGGGAATAGTAGTAGGTAAAGCCATCAGGTTGCAGGTCAAGCCTACTAAAATTTTTCTATAAATAGAGAGCTAAGTTAGAATTGAAAATCACACCAGAAACAAGTTTTCTCTCTTTCTCTCTCTAGATTATTGAGTGTATTTTGTGAGTATTTAGATACTTTGAGAGTTTATATTCATCAGAGCAAGTTTCTTTCAGCCTTATACAGGTATTCCGACCAGAAGTACTGATATTTTGAGGTAAGGAATATTATTTTCTTCTTAAATGATATTATTTTCTTCAATATCATTATGCTGAAATATCAACATGAGTTTTTATCAAATTTATAACTTTTTGTGTCGGGGTTACTATTCACGTATACGTTACTATTCACGTATACAACACTATTCACGAATACGGCACTATTCACCGAAAAATAAAATTTTCCCTTTTTGTCCAAGATGTCTATTATGGTTATTATCTTTGATTGTATCTATGTTTTGATCTTTATTTTTGAATTCTGCTTCACAATTGATTATTATGAAGTATTATTGATCTTGGATAAACTGTTATACGAATCCCTACTATTTGTCCTTCTGTCTCACTGGATTCATTTTCTTTAAGATATTTTTCATCATCCTCAGTCCTAAATGATGATATTACTGAATATCTTTGGCCTGTAGTGCAAAGATGTATGATTGCTTGATGAATATCTTTGGCCTGTAGTGCAAAGATGAACAGGTGTTGAGATGAACATGACTGACATGTGATACAAATGAATATCTTTGGCCTGTAGTGCAAAGATGAATATTTGGATAAAGATGATTATTAATTGATGTTACAGGGATAAAATATTGGTGATGGACTTTTAAATCTTAGAAGATAGTAGAATTCTTTCTCTACTTGTCTCTTCTAATGGTTTGCTGTTTTCGCTGCAGTTGTTGATCTAAAACTTGTTGTCGATTATATTCTATCAGATTTTTCCCTGTTGAAGACTAACGATAATTTGTTGTATATTATCTTAGTCATAATATTCTTTACTGGGCTAGTTGAGCTCACCCTTTTCCTTTTTGTTCCATTTTACTTCTCAGGAGGTGAGAACATAGCAGGATCTAGTTGGGGTATGGAGTGATGGTTCTAGAAAGATGTTTTAGCAGTCCTCACTATTTCTGTAAAATAGTGTTTGAATAATTATAATGAGGATTTATTTGAGTGTGGATATTGTCAAGAAGACAATATTTGTATTTAAACTCACAGTATGTGTTGTCGTATTTTGCACGACAATTGTATTATTGAAGTTGTAGTTTGCTTTCTGTACCATATATTTGGCGACTCAGAATGGGTGTTGTATACCTATTTTGGGGGCGTCATAGTTGGTATCAGAGCTTAGGGATATAATCCCTGGCTGAGATGTGAGACAAGAACTAGGAGGGGAGAGACGGGGAATTCCTTCGCTAGTATGACCTGACTAAGTGTATTTGGTGTTTATTTGGTCGGTCAGAGTATAGGGATAATATATGACATGACTATTAACCCTTGTTTTATGGCAGTATTTAAGAATGGCAGCAGAGAACGTTAATAATGGAGTAAATTAGACCGTGGAGACGCCTTTGATCACCACCCAGGGGAACGTGCAACAGGAAGGCAATATTCCTCCTGTAAACAACGTTACCGAGCAAACGATGAATGATGGAATGTTTATGAGCTTTTTGCAGTTCATGCAAAATCAGACGAGGGAGACTCGTGTGCAGAATACGGGTGGAAATGATAACAACGCGCGGTTTGTCACATCTAAGCAGTTCAAAGAATTGGGACCACCAGAATTTAAGGGAAAGCCGGATCCGATCATGGCGGAAATGTGGGTCAAGCAAATTACCAAGATATTCGATGTCTTGGGATGCACGGAGGAACAGAAGGTTCTATTCGCCACCTTTATGTTCCGCGGTGAGGCAGACTACTGGTGGGAGTCTGTGAAGCGTACCCAGCCTGACGCACTCAACATGTCCTGGGAAATATTTCAAAAACTGTTCAATGACAAGTACTTTCCTGAAAGTATTCGTCATATGAAGGAGGTGGAGTTTATCAGACTGGAACAAAACAACATGACGGTGTCCCAGTATGAGGCGAAGTTTGCAGAGTTATCCAGGTTTGCACCTCATTTGGTCGAGAATGAAGAACAAATGACACGGATATTTCTGAGAGGTTTAAAACTCGAAATTCGGCAATATCTTATCTCTCATAAATTTTCTTTATATTCAGATATTGTAAACAGGGCTCAATTATTAGAGCGAGATAATGAGTATGTGCAACCGAGGGACCACAACCAGGGTCATACCGGTGGCGGCAGTCATCGAAGCAATGAAAACCAGCAGGGAGGAAAACATTCGGACAAAAGCGGTAACCACTCTGGTGGTAATCGTGGTCGTGATAATAGAAGGAGCGAGTCGGGAGGAGATTTCAAGAAGAGAAGGTACAACAATGATAACATGAAGACGTCAGCACAAACATCAACTGTTTCTAGGGGAGGAGAACGACCACCGGTCGTATGTTACAAATGTGGGAAAGAGGGACATATCAGCCCAAACTGCCCACAACAATCTAAGGTATGTTATAACTGTGGAAAGGAGGGTCATATAGCTCGAGAGTGTTTTGTAGCAAAACCAAGTTCAACGGGGATGGTGACTCCAAAAGTTGTCCCGGATAAGTCGAAATCAGCGGTTCTTGGAAGGGTGTTTGTCGTTACTGGCCAAAACGCGAGAAACCCGAACGAGGTGATCACGGGTAAGCTAATCTTGAATTCTTGCGAAGTTTATACTTTACTAGATACCGGTTCTACCCATTCTTTTATCTCTCCTGCTTGTGCTCAATGTTTAAACATGACTCCGGAGAAATTTGACTTTGACTTATCTATTGAAACTCCGTTGGGTAAAACTTTCGTTACATCTACAGTTTATAAATCTTGCATGATCCAAGTTGGCACTATCACATTACCTGTTGATCTTATCTCTTTAAAGATACTTGATTTTGAAGTGATTTTAGGAATTGATTGGTTAACCACTCATCATGCTAAAATTGATTATTTTTGTAAGGTTGTTAGTTTTCATATTCCTAACCAACCTGTCATACGAATTCAAACTACTAAACCACTAAAATCAGTCACTGTCATATCAAGCCACAAAGCTATTCGTTTATTAAAAAACGGATGTCAAGCTTTCTTAGCCCATGTTATGGATTTGAACAAAAACACGTCAGATTTGAATAATATTTTGTTGTTAGAGAATTTCCTGACGTATTTCTTGAAGAATTTCTTGGCCTACCTCCAGAGCGTGATATTGAATTTTGTATCATCCCTGAATCCGGTACAAAACCCACTTCTAAAATCTCATATCGAATGGCTCCTATTGA
Source organism: Panax notoginseng (assembly GCA_016801055.1). Classification (NCBI taxonomy): domain Eukaryota; kingdom Viridiplantae; phylum Streptophyta; class Magnoliopsida; order Apiales; family Araliaceae; genus Panax; species Panax notoginseng. The sequence goes on along the minus strand of CM029013.1, from coordinate 216,647,309 downwards.
ACTTCGGAAGTTAAAAACCTAACTGAAGAAGTTTGTACCCGAGCCTATATCTGGTGACTTCCTTTGCAGAATGCACTGAAGCCAAACTCTCCGTAGGGGACGCCATATTCGTGCGGTAGTAAACTGATAGGTGTCATTGTGACGTACTATCCAAGATTGGGATATGAGTCACAGTTGAGAGCAACCTAAGTCAATAATCGAAGTACGTAGCTTTCTGGGCTTAACTGGTTATTATCGGAGATTTGTGGAAGGATTTTCTCGAATCGCTACTCCGTTAACTGAGCTGACTCGGAAAGATACAAAATTCGTATGGAGTGAGGAATGCGAGAAGAGTTTCCAAGAACTCAAGAGGAGACTCATTTCGGCACCTGTTCTGACAATACCATCTGGTTCGGATGGATTTGTTATCTACAGCGATGCTTCAGGCAAAGGGTTAGGGTGTGTTCTCATGCAACATGGGAAAGTTATAGCCTATGCCTCGCGACACTCAAAGAATATGCGAGGAATTATCCTACTCATGATTTGGAGTTGGCAGCAGTCGTTTTCGCGTTGAAGATCTGGAGACACTACCTGTATGGAGAGAAAGTGGAGATCTATACAGATCATAAAAGCCTCAAATATTTCTTCACCCAAAAGGAACTCAACATGCGGCAGCGACGTTGGCTTGAGCTGTTGAAAGATTATGATCATACCATCCAATATCATCCTGGAAAAGCAAACATAGTAGCTGACGCATTGAGTAGAAGATCATATGCGGGTACGAGTGCAATGTTGTTAACACAAAGGCCCATTTTGTATGACTTGCAAAGGATGGAGATAGAGATGAAGGCTCCAAGTACCCACATGATGATATCAAATATACTAGTAGAACCGACTTTAATCGATAAAGTTAAAGCTGCTCAAGCTACGGACATAGAGCTGATGCGTATGAAGAAGAAAGTGCAAGAAGGTGCTATTCCAGAAGCAAGAATCGATGAAGAATGAATACTTCGAGTCAACTCCAGACTTTGTGTTCCTAACGATTTTGACTTGAAGCATAGAATAATGATGGAGGCACACAACACACCGTTTGTAATCCATCCGGGGAGTACCAAAATGTATCACGATCTTCGACAAACATTTTGGTGGAGCAATATGAAAAGAGAGATCGCGGAGTTTATCTCGAGATGTTTAACTTGTCAACGTGTAAAAGCGGAGCATCAAGTACCAAAGGGTCCATTGCAACCACTTGAGATTCCAAAATGGAAGTGGGAACACATTACTATGGATTTTGTTACGGGTCTTCCCAAGGTTTCTCAAGGTATAGATGCGATTTGGGTTATTGTTGATAGATTAACCAAGTCCGCTCATTTCTTGCCGATACGTGAGACTTATTCCCTTGAACATCTTGCTAGTATGTACGTGAACGAGATTGTGAGATTGCATGGCATGCCAGTATCCATAGTTTCGGATCGTGACCCAAGATTCACTTCACGATTTTGGGTTAGCTTGTAGAAAGCTATGGGCACGGATTTACGATTCAGTTCAGCATACCATCCTCAAACGGACGGACAATCAGAGAGGACTATTCAAACTCTTGAAGATCTATTAAGACTTTGTGTCCTAGATCTCAAAGGGAGTTGGGATAAGTACCTACCATTGGTGGAATTCTCCTACAACAACAGTTATCAGGCGAGCATAGGTGTGGCTCCATTTGAGGCGTTGTATGGAAGAAAATGTCGTTCTCCAGTATGCTGGGATGAGGTGGGTGAAGCAATATTGTTGGGACCAGAGTTGGTACGCAAGACTACAGAGAAGATCCAAACGATTTGACAACGTATACAAATGGCACAGGATCGACAAAAGAGTTATGCGGATCTTCATCGGAAGGACGTGGAATTTAATATTGGGGATCATGTATTGTTACGTGTTGCACCATGGAAGGGAGTTACAAGATTTGGGAAGAGAGGAAAGCTCAATCCAAGATTTATTGGTCCATTTGAGATTCTTGAGCGAATAGGAAATGTGGCATATAGACTCGCATTACCTCCAAGCATGTCTCGTGTGCATAATATTTTTCACATATCTATGCTTCGTAAATATGTTAAAGACCCGAACCACATTATTGAGTTAGAACCAGACGAGATAGCTGAAGATTTAACGTACGAGGAGGTACCTGTTAAGATCTTGGATAGGAAAGAGCATGTCCTACGCACGAAGGTTATACCACAAGTTAAGGTTTTGTGGAGAAACCATGCGCTTGAAGAAATGACCTGGGAGTTGGAATCAGAAATGAAAGCGAGGTATCCTCACCTTTTTGAAACATCAGGTACGTACGTCAATTTCGAGGACGAAATTTCATAAGGAGGGGAGGTTGTAAGACCCCAACTTATTAATGAATAAAATCAAATTTTCTCTAAATATTATTGTGAATAATAAGGGGTTAATTTGATATAATACTTTGGTTATTGGTGAAATGTGCAAATTTTGCAAAATAAGCAAGTGGTTATAAAATATTCATTTTGTCGGGGAATATTCGTTTGGTCGTGGAATATTCTTGCTGTCGGGGAATATTCGTACGACGGTGTAGCCTTGTGTGGGCCCCATAACGGAAAGCGATTAGATGAAGAAAACGACAAGTATAAGTTATTTATAAATAACAGAGTAGTTGTTACCGTTAATACTGTTGGAATACCCGGTGGTTAAAATACAGTAGCACACGGTATTGCACCAATTATTGATTCTTACGTAAGAAGGCACTACTCAATAATTGTTACAGTAGTTATTATTCAATATTTTATTTTATTGATTCAATAATTGCTGCGTTGATATTTTATATTGTTGTTGTTTCAATAATTGTTGCTGCACAGTATTTTCCATTATCAGATCAATAATTCATATTATTTGAATAATATTATTAGATAACATTATTGGCAATGTATAGAAAGTTCTGTCTAAGGAGAGGTTTGGTCATCTAATTGCGCGCCAGTAAGGAGAAATCCTTATTGGAAAGCCCCCTCTTTCCTGGGAACGGCCTGGTTGTCATAAATGTGATTCTGTAATATTATTTGTGAATAATTAATTATTGATCCATATGATAAGGAAATATTTATATTATGTGGATATAAATGAGGGATATATTTTTGTGGTTAAAAATGAAGGAGTTAATGTTGAGGTTTTTATCAGTATTTTTGTCGGAATAGAGGTATTAAAAATCAGGGTTTTTGAGATATTTTGCGGGGGTTATAATTTTTAATCCGACCGTTGGATCGTGGTAATTTTTGGATATGTTATACATATATAAGTTGAGTATATGTCCACAAATTTTAAACCGTTAAAATGAACGTATGATTTATTATGAATTTTACAAGATGACTGGTTCAGAAATTATTGAATTTTCGGAGTTTATCATTTTGATGGAAAATTCTAGAATTGGTGGGCCCCACTTGTGGTTGGTGAAGAAATGTGCTGAATTATATTTCAAATGTGGTGGGTGGGAATAGTAGTAGGTAAAGCCATCAGGTTGCAGGTCAAGCCTACTAAAATTTTCCTATAAATAGAGGGCTAAGTTAGAATTGAAAATCACACCAGAAACAAGTTTTCTCTCTTTTTCTCTCTAGATTATTGAGTGTATTTTGTGAGTATTTAGATACTTTGAGAGTTTATATTCATCAGAGCAAGTTTCTTTCAGCCTTATACCGGTATTCCGACCAGAAGTACTAATATTTTGAGGTAAGTGATATTATTTTCTTCTTAAATGATATTATTTTCTTTAATATCATTATGCTGAAATATCAACATGAGTTTTTATCAAATTTGGAACTTTTTGTGTCGGGGTTACTATTCACGTATACGTTACTATTCACGTATACGGCACTATTCACGAATATGACACTATTCACCGAAAAATAAAATTTTCCCTTTTTGTCCAAGATGTCTATTATGGTTATTATCTTTGATTGTATCCATGTTTTGATCTTTATTTTTGAATTCTGCTTTACAATTGATTATTATGAAGTATTATTGATCTTGGATAAACTGTTATACGAATCCCTACTATTTGTCCTTCTGTCTCACTGGATTCGTTTTCTTTAAGATATTTTTCATCATCCTCAGTCCTAAATGATGATATTACTAAATATCTTTGGCCTGTAGTGCAAAGATGTATGATTGCTTGATGAATATCTTTGGCATGTAGTGCAAAGATGAACAGGTGTTGAGATGAACATGACTGACAGGTGATACAAATGAATATCTTTGGCCTGTAGTGCAAAGATGAATATTTGGATAAAGATGATTATTAATTGATGTTATAGGGATAAAATATTGATGATGGACTTTTAAATCTTAGAAGATAGTAGAATTCTTTCTCTACTTGACTCTTCTAATGGTTTGCTGTTTCCGCTGCAGTTGTTGATCTAAAACTTGTTGTCGATTATATTCTATCAGATTTTTCCCTGTTGAAGACTAACGATAATTTGTTGTATATTATCTTAGTCATAATATTCTTTACTGGGCTAGTTGAGCTCACCCTTTTCCTTTTTGTTCCATTTTACTTCTCAGGAGGTGAGAACATAGCAGGATCTAGTCGGGGTATGGAGTGATGGTTCTAGAAAGATGTTTTAGCAGGCCTCACTATTTCTGTAAAATAGTGTTTGAATAATTGTAATGAGGATTTATTTGAGTGTGGATATTGTCCAGAAGACAATATTTGTATTTAAACTCACAGTATGTGTTGTCATATTTTGCACGACAATTGTATTATTGAAGTTGTAGTTTGCTTTCTGTACCATATATTTGGCGACTCAGAATGGATGTTGTATACCTATTTTGGGGGCGTCATACATTTTATGTCTCTATGCATGCATGCATTACTTTAACATACGTCTACAGTAGAGTTAAAAATACATTTTCATTCAATGCTTAGACTCTTGGAAAAATTCCGCCAGAGTCTCCTTCGTAAAAAGGACTATCCAATGCACGTAGGCATGAGTAGGTGGCCATTCAGTAGCACACCAACTAACAATCATAAACATCCTATATGCATAAAAATATCAAAGTCATAATCCATAAGGGTAGTCTAATTACCAGGATTACTTTGTGTTACAACATTTGCTCATTTGTCCTCAAATAGGATAAGAAATAGCAGAAAAAAGTGCCAATTTGGCTGCTTCAAAAGTCAAATTTTTTCACATCAATATATTCAGCATGGTTAAATACTAACATTTAATATGTTGAATATTTTTTATTAAGTCATATGAGCTTGCATATTCACTACTATGTGTTTAGAAGCATTTCATGTGATAACTCACTTTCCAACGGTTAAAACTGGAAAAGAAAACATGCATACATTACCAGGATAGTGTAGAACACTTGTACGGTGAGGGAATTTGCAAAAAATAGCCCGAACTCAATTGATCTAAAGAAGAACTCTCGGATTCTCTGTGTGGCTTCAATTGAAAATAACTTGTGAAAGGGAAAGCTGCCTAAAGTAGAACCCACAGATGGTCGCGGGTCTACTTGCGGCTATCGTAGGTCCACCTGTGGCTATCCTAGTTGGTCCTCACACCCTCTGGCTTGATCCAATTTGAGTTACAAAGGAGGTCCTACAAGCTAAAAAGTCAAATCAGGCAAAAAGACGCTACGCGATTAAGCGAAAAAGCCTGAAATCCTAATTTTCAAAGACCAAACTGCGGGTCAATATATCACTCATTCGTATTCTCCTAAACACAGGGTTCACAAAGTTGATGATCATAGCTGTTGTAAGTTACACTGGGCAATACCTTGTGAAAGGTCCAATGCCATCAACTTGTGGTCGTAACTCCAATCACAAACATACATTTCATCAAAATTTTCTCCCCAACGGAGATTTCATATGTTTTCAGCCGTTGGCAAGTAAATCCAGCTAAGCATCAGAGGTGGTCCGATGATGTTCAGTCGTTGAAGCACATTTCAACAAAGGTCAAGCAACCTTGACTTTTTCAGCCGTTGACAAGTAAATCCAGCGAAGCATCGGAGGTGGTTCAATGATGTTCAGCCATTGAAGCACATTTCAATGAAGGTCAAGCAACCTTGACATATTCAGCCGTTGGCATGTAAATTCAGCAAAGCATCAGAGGTGGTCCGAAGATGTGTAGTCATTGAAGCACATTTTAACGAAGGTCAAGCAACCTTGACATTTTCAGCAGTTGGCAATTAAATCCAGTGAAGCATCGGAGGTGGTCCGATGATGTTCAGCCGTTGAAGCACATTTCAACGAAGGTTAAGCAACCTTGACATTTTCAGCCGTTGGCGATTAAATTCAGCAAAGTATCACAGGTGGTCCGATGATGTTCAGCCATTAAAGCACGTTTCAACAAAGGTGAAGCAGCCTTGACGTTTTCAACTGTTGGCAATTAAATCCAGTGAAGCATCGGAGGTGGTCCGATGAGGCTCAGCCATTGAAGCACATTTCAACGAAGGTCAAGAAGCCTTTACGTTTTTAGTCGTTGGCAAGTAAACCCAGCGAAGCATCGGAGCTGGTTCGATGATCTTCATCCATTGAAGCACATTTCAACGCAGGTCAAGCAGCCTTGACGTTTTCAGCCGTTGGCAAGTAAATCCAACGAAGTATAGGAGATGGCCCGATGATAGTAGCTATTGAAGGACATTTCGATGAAGGTCGGGAAGTCGTGACAACACAAACTATTGACAGTAACCCCAATAGAGCGCTGGAAAGACCTGGCAATACAAACTAGGGAAAATCATCTTCATCGGGAGGACCGATGATGGAATCTGTTATACAAATCTTCAACAGATAGAGCACAAATCCACAAAAATCTCTCGCACATAAAAAGAACATCTTCGGTGGAAAGCCTGGAATGAGGGTTAAGGACTTTTATGATAACCCCAATGTCAACATCATTTGGTTTCATTTCATGGAGCAGCCTCCATTCCATACACTCAGCATACCTTTGCATCATGCTGCATTACATTACCACATGTTTATCTTATCACATTTCAAGTGTCTAGTAATCTTTATCATATCCATGCCATTGCATTGCATGAATATGATTAAGAGGGGTATCTGTAGACATTCGAAATATTTGCATTCCTGTTAGTAACCATGCAGGAGGGCAAAATCATCTTCTAGAGATAGCCCTAGAAGTCAAATCAGCTCAATTCCGGAGATAACCCTGGGATACTCAGTTTTTAATCTCAGAGATAACCCCGAGATACTCAATTTCAATCCTGGAGACAACCTCGGGATGCTCAATTCCAAACCTCGAAGATAACCCCGAGGGTTGCAGTTCCAGTTCCAGAGATAACCCTGAAATATTCAGTTTCAACCCCGGAGACAACCCCAGGACACTTATTTCTAACCCTAGAGATAACCCCAGGAGGTCGAGGCACCTCAAAGGTAACCATGAGGACATTCAGTACTCACAGCAACCCAATCTCAGAGATAACCCTGAGCAACGACTGGTACATCTGCACAGAGCCGGAGATAACCCCGGTGAGGGGAAAAAACATCATTTTGCCACCTTAACACTACATTCATGTCGTCTCAACATCATTTCATCCCACATTTCATACAGAAGTATCCCACAAAAACTATAGCTCAAAATCCCGAGCGACTACTACACAAGACAGCTCACCGGAAAAAATTTGAGGACTTAAAGATCTGGTCATGGACCCATCTTCCCGACTTTGTACAACCTCTTATCCCATGTCATTGTGTATCTCTCGACAACAACATTTCAGAAAGGTATAGCACGCATCCATCGGATGCCCGGATTGAAAGTTATGAAGGTTCGAGCAGACAATGCGTTGCACGAGTGCACGTAATTCGAGACGATGGGACCCATATGGCCCGGGGGTAACCCAGGCAGCCGTAGGTAGACCCGCAGCCATCTGGTCTATAAATAAAGGCCTTAGGTTGGCCATTTGGAGGAGAGAAGAGCGAGAAAACTATGTCCATTTCAACTCGTAAACACTTTTAGAGTGCTCTAAACTTAGTGATTCTTCTTTCTAAACACTTGTAAGGTTGTGTTTTGCTACATACTAAAATTTAACCAGTGAAAACCGAGTTTTCAGGCGTAAAAACTTATCTGAAGTCTTCTTGGTAGCCCACTGTAAGATATTTCAGATTTTTAAGCTTTTTATCACTTTTGTATATATATATATATATATATATATATATATGTATGTATATATATCTACTCATGTTGAGACTCGTGTCGTGTGGGTATGTCCGGATCGTCGATTCGTGGCTTTTCATTACTTTTATATATATATATTAATACTTATATATATATATATATATATATATATATATATATATATATATCTTGTTATCGAACTTTGTTCGGCGGAGCCTAGATATACATCCAATGTGTTTACTGCTTTTATATATATAAATACTTGTGTGTGTGTGTGTATAATATATATATATATATATATATATATATATATATATATATATATATATATATATATATATATATATATATATATATATTGTAATCACTTGAAATTTTGCATTCATGTTACTAACCTTGTAGGAGGCCAAAATCGTCTTCCAAAGATAACCCTGGAAGTCAAATCTGCTCATTCCCGTAAACAACCCCGGGATACTCAGTTTTCAGTCTCAGAGGCAACCCTGAGATACTCATTTGCAGTCCTGGAGACAACCCCGGGAGAGTCAGTTTCAACCTTGGAGACAACCTCGAGGAATTCAGTTCCAGTTCCGGAGATAACCCCGAAGAAGTCAGTTCAAACTCGAAAGCTACCCTGAGGCACTCAGTTCCAACCCCGGAGATAACCCCGGGAGGTTATACACACCTCAGAGATAACCCTAAGGATAGTTAGCACTCACAATAGCTCAATCTCAGAGATAACTCTGAGCAACGACTGCTACATCAGGACAGAGCCAGAGATAACCATGGTGAGGGACAAAATCATCATTTTGCCCAGTCGATACTAAATTTGCGTCGTCTCAACATCATTTCATACTGAAGCGTGCCATAAGAACCATAGCTCAAAATCCCGAGTGACTACTACACAAGGTAACACACCGAATAAAATTTAAAAACTTGAAGATCTGGTCATGGACCCATTTTTCCTGACTTCGTACAACCTCTTATCCCATGTCATTGTGTATCTCTCGACAACAGCATTCCGAAATGGTATAGCACACCTTAATCGGATGCCCAGATTGAAAGTTATGAAGGTTCAAGCGAACAACGTGTTGCACGAGTGCACGTTCTTCGAGACAGCGGGACCCATAGAGCCCAGGGCATCCCAGGCAGCCACAGGTGGAATCGTGGCTGCCATGGTTAGACCTGTGGCTCCCCCCCTCTATAAATAGAGGTCTTAGGATGGCAAATTTAAGGAGAGAAAGAACGAGGAAGTCCTGTCCATTTCACTATGTACACACTTCTATAGTGCTCCAAATTGAGTGCTTCTTTTTTTTACACACTTGTGAGCTCGTGTTTTACGATATACTAAAATTTAACCGTTGGAAACTGAGTTTTCAAGCATAAAAAGCTATCAGAAGTCTTCTTGCCAACCAACTGTAAGATATTTCATATTTTTAAGCCTTTTCTCACTTCTATATATACATATCTATTCACGTTGAAAGTCACGTCATGTGGGTATGCTCGGATCGTCGATCCGTGGCTTTTATTGCTTATATATATATATATATATATATATATATATATATATATATATATATATATATATATATATATATATATATATATATATATATATATATATTTACATATTATTATCGAACTATGCTTCGATTGAGCCCGAATATAATATTCGGAGCGTTTACTGTTTTTGTATATATATAAATACTTATATATATATATATATCTCCTTCCATCAAACTATGTTTGATTGAGCCTGGATATACATCTGGTGCGTTTACCACTTATATATATATATATATAATATATATATATATATATATATATATATATATATATATATATATTTACTGTGACGCCCCAAAATTAGGTATACATCACCCATCTTGGGTCGTCAGATACATAGTACAGAATACAAATACAACTGATTAATACAACTGTCGTGTACAATACGACAAAACATAAACTGTGAGTTTGAATACAAATATTATCTTCTAGAGAGTATTCATACTCAAAAGGAGTCCTCATTACATTTATTAACACACCATTACATAGAATAGTGAGGACTACTAACTAATACTATCATTCGGACCATCACTCCGTCCCCGACTTGCCCCAGCTACGTTCTCATTTCCTGAAGAGAACAGTGAAAGAAAGGGTGAGCTCAACTAGCCCAGTAAGAAATATTATGACTAAGATAATGCAGAATAAATTATCATTAGCCTTCAACAATGTTAAACTGATAAAATATAATAGACATCAAGTTTAACTGCAGCGGAACAAGCAATCCATTAAAAGAGTCAAGTAGAAAATAAACTCTACTATCTTTTATGATTTAAAAGGTTTTTCAACACTGCGATCGCTGAGACTCAGCTTAATAAAATAATCCACATCATCGAATCACCCCTGCACTACGGCCAAGGATATTCGTGTATTCATTAATGGTCATGATCATGCCAACAACTGTCCATCAATGCACTACGGGCCAATGAGGACTTTTACCACATCATTTGTAACATTACGGTCATGATTATACCGAATAATCCCTGGTCATAATCATACCAAGTCCATCTATGCACTACAGGCCACAGATGACTTTCAACATTTTATAAACATGAGGATGATGACAATGATATAAGAATTCAATAAAACAAGTTCAAGAATTAATTTATCCAGGAATTAACAACGTCCAAATTGTCAACATGATACTGCATTGTGGAGTAAAATTCAAGAATGCTTAGAAGAATATTTTCTTGAAAAGATACTGGATGAAACGCAACTATCAAGGATATTCCACAAATTTCATGGAGTATAGAAGTCAAAACTTAACCAACTGAGTATAATAAAGAATGGAATAACAAAAGAAATCACCATGCATGCGATAGACCGCACAGACAGGTTATTCCAACAGAATAATAAATAATGGAACCAGGTCCGGCGTAAACGCACAGACAGGATATTCCGACAGAATAATAAATAATGGAACCAGGTCCGGTGTAAAACACACAGACAGGATATTCCAACAGAATAATAAACGGAACCAGGTCCGGTGTAAAACACACAGACAGGATCTTCCAACAGAATAATAATAAAACGGAACCAGGTCCGGTGTAAAACACACAGACAGGATGTTCCAACAGAATAATAAACGGAACCAGGTCCGGTGTAAAACACACAGACAGGATGTTCCAACAGAATAATAGAAGAATGTCACCAAGTATAGGGTAGACCGCGTATACTGGTTATTCCAACAGAATAATAACGAATGGAATAACAGAAGTTCTCTTCATGAATATAAAAGAAATAATATTCCCTACCTTAAAAGAACTGGATATTGGAAAAGTGATGTAGCAGAATACTTTTATTCTCTCTCTCTCTTATTCTCTCTATACTTTCTCTCTCTATAGCTTGAATGAATTCGTGAAAAATAATGAAGCCCTAGGCCTCTATTTATAGAAAAACTGAGGGTGGCTCTTGGTCTTAACGAAGGGTCAAATGACTCTTGGTCTTAACGAAGGGTCAAATGACTCTTGGTAATATTGAAGGGACAACTACTATTGACGAAAGTAATTACTATTGACCAAGGTAAATACTATTGACGAAGGTAATTACTATTGACCAAGGTAAATACTATTGACCAAGGTAAATACTATTGACGAAGGTAATTACTATTGACCAAGGTAAATACTATTGACGACGGTAATTACTATTGACGACGATAATTACTATTGACGACGGTAATTACTATTGACGAAGAGACTCTTAGATGATGACATATGGCCCCCATAAAATAACCAAACTTACCACAACGTCTCAATTATTGATTTAATAATATAACATATTATACAGACGATACTATGACAATAATTTAAGAGATATGATGCAGCAATTACTATAGCAATAATTGAGTATAGCTGAGTGACTTCTCACGTAAGCATCAATAATCAATACCGTGTGCTACTATGCAACCACGCGTATTACTGTACTTTTACTACCGAGTAGTTCAACAGTTTTAACGATTTTAACGGTAACACCTCAGCCGTTATTTTTATAGAAAGATAATTCTGTCGTTTTCTCAATCCGACAATAATTCCGTTGTGGGGTCCACCAATGATTGTGCCGTCGTACGAATATTCCCCGACAAAAAGAATATTCTCCGACCAAACGAATATTTTATAACAACTTGCTTACTTTGCAAAATTTATAAATATTACCCACAACTATAACATTATATCAAATTAACTCCATAATATTCAAAAATGATATTTATAGAAAATTCATCTTTATTTATAAAAGTTGGGGTCTTACAACCTCCCCTTCTTATGAAATTTCGCCCTCGAAATTAGGGTACGTACCTGGTATGTCGAAGAGGTAAGGATACCTTGATTTCATTTCTGATTCTAACTCCCAAGTCATTTCCTCAACATCGTGGTTTCTCCACAAAACTTTGACTTGAGGTATAACCTTGGAGCGTAGAATATGTTCCTTCTTATCCAAGATTTGAATAGGAACTTCTTCATACGTCAAATCCTCCGCTATTTCGTCCGGTTCTAACTCAATAATGTGGTTCGGGTCTTCCACATATTTGCGTAACATGGATATGTAGAAAACGTTATGAACACGAGACATACTTGGCGGTAAAGCGAGTCTATAAGCCACAGTTCCTACTCGATCGAGGATTAAAAATGGACCGATGAATCGAGGATTTAGCTTTCCTCTCTTTCCAAATCTCGTAACTCCTTTCCATGGAGCAACACGTAAGAACACATGATCTCCTACATCAAATTCCACGTCCTTTCGATGAAGATCAGCATAACTCTTTTGTCGATCTTGTGAGGTTTTTATACGTTGTCGGATCGTTTGAATCTTTTCTGTAGTCATACGTACCAACTCCGGTCCCAACAACGTTGCTTCGCCCACCTCATCCCAGCATACTGGAGAACGACATTTTCTTCCATACAATGCTTCGAATGGAGCCATGCCAATACTTGCTTGATAACTGTTGTTGTAGGAAAACTCCACCAATGGTAAGAACTTGTCCCAACTTCCCTTGAAGTCAAAGACACAGAGTCTTAATAGATCTTCAAGAGTTTGAATAGTCCTCTCTGATTGTCCGTCCGTCTGAGGATGATATGCTGAACTAAATCGTAACTCCGTGCCCATAGCTTTTTGTAAACTAACCCAAAATCGTGAAGTGAATCTTGGGTCTCGATCAGAAACTATGGATACTGGCATACCATGCAGTCTTACAATCTCGTTTATGTACATACGAGCAAGACGTTCAAGTGTATAAGTTTCTCGTATCGGTAAGAAATGAGCAGACTTGGTCAATCTATCAACAATGACCCAAATCGCATCAATACCTTGAGAAACCCTAGGAAGACCGGTAACGAAATCCATGGTAATGTGCTCCCACTTCCATTCTGGAATTTCAAGTGGTTGCAATGGACCTTTTGGTACTTGATGCTCCGCTTTGACTCGTTGACAAGTTAGACACCTTGAGATAAACAACGCTATCTCTCTCTTCATATTGCTCCACCAAAATGTATGACGAAGATCATGATACATTTTGGTACTTCCAGGATGGATTGCAAACGGTGTGTTGTGCGCCTCCATCATGATTTCATACTTTAAATCAGGGTTGTTAGGAACACAAAGTCTGGAGTTGACTCGAAGTATTCCTTCTTCATCGATTCTTGCTTCCGGCATAGAACCTTCTTGCACTTTCTTCCTCATACGCATCAGCTCCAGGTCTGTAGCTTGAGCAGCTTTAACTTTATCGATTAAAGTCGGTTCTACTCGTATATTCGCCATCATCACATGGGTCCCTGGAGTCTTTAACTCTATCTCCATCCTTTGCAAGTCACACAAAATGGGTCTTTGCGTTGTTAATATTGCACTTGTACCCGCATATGATCTTCTACTCAATGCGTCAGCTACCACGTTCGCTTTTCCAGGATGGTATTGAATGGTATGATCATAATCTTTCAACAGTTCAAGCCAACGTCGTTGTCGCATGTTGAGTTCCTTTTGAGTGAAGAAATATTTGAGGCTTTTATGATCCGTAAAGATCTCCACTTTCTCCCCATACAAGTAATGCCTCCAAATTTTAAGTGCAAAGACAACAGCTGCCAACTCTAGATCATGAGTAGGATAATTCCTCTCATATTCCTTGAGTTGTCTTGATGCATAGGCTATGACTTTTCCATGTTGCATGAGAACGCATCCCAACCCTTTGCTCGAAGCATCACTGTAGATGACAAATCCCTCCGAGCCAGATGGTATTGTTAGAACAGGTGCTGAAATGAGTCTCCTCTTGAGTTCTTGAAAACTCTGCTCACATTCTTCGCTCCAACCAAACTTTGTATCTTTCCGAGTCAGCTGAGTTAATGGAGTAGCGATTCGAGAAAATCCTTCCACGAATCTCCGATAATAACCAGCTAAACCAAGAAAGCTACGTACCTCGGTCACTGATTTAGGTTGCTCCCAGCTTTGAATAGCTTCAATCTTTGCCGGGTCAACCGATATTCCACGACTTGATACTACGTGCCCAAGGAATGCTACCTCCTCCAGCCAGAACTCGCATTTCTTCAACTTGGCATAAAGCTTGTATTCACGAAGCTTTTGGAGTACCAGCCTCAAGTGTTGCTCATGATCTTCACGGCTTTTGGAATAAATAAGGATGTCATCAATAAAGACGACCACAAAGTGATCCAAATATTCCTTGAATACCCGGTTCATCATATCCATGAAGGCAGCAGGAGCATTAGTCAATCCAAAGGACATGACTAGGAATTCATAATGCCCGTACCGAGTTCTAAAAGCCGTCTTTGGAATATCCTCAGTTCTAACCTTCAGCTGATGATATCCAGAACGAAGATCGATCTTTGAAAAGAATTGTGCTCCTTGCAACTGGTCAAACAGGTCATCAATACGTGGCAATGGGTACCTGTTTTTGATGGTGACATGATTCAACTCCCGATAATCAATACAAAGTCGCATACTTCCATCTTTCTTCTTCACGAATAAAACAGGAGCACCCCAAGGAGAAGTACTAGGACGAATAAAGCCAATGTCTAACAATTCCTGCAGTTGGATCTTTAACTCCTGAAGTTCAATAGGAGCCATTCGATATGGGGCTTTGGAAATGGGTTTTGTACCGGGTTCAAGGTCGATACAAAATTCAATTTCACGCTCTGGGGGTAGGCCAGGAAGTTCTTCAGGGAATACGTCAGGGAATTTATTAACAATAGAAATATCATTCAAAACTGACGTATTTTTGTTTAGATCTGTGACATGAGCTAAGAAAGCTTGACATCCGTTTTTCAATAAACGAATAGCTTTATGGCTTGAGATGACAGCGATTGATTTTAATGGTTTGGTTGCTTGAATTCGCATAATAGGTCGATTAGGAATATGAAAGCTAACAACCTTACGAAAACAATCAATTTTTGCATAATGAGTAGTTAACCAATCAATCCCTAGAATCACGTCAAATGCAAGTATTTTTAATGAAATCAGATCGATAGGTAATGTGTGGGTACCAACTTGAACCAAACAAGACTTATAAACAGTGGAGGTAATGAAGGTTTCTCCCAACGGAGTTTCTACAGATAAGTCAAAGTCTAATTTCTCCGGAATCAAATTTAATCGATGAGCGCAAGTAGGAGAAATAAAAGAATGGGTTGAACCGGTATCAAATAAAGTATAAACTTCTTTAGAGTTTATGATAAGCTTACCCGTGATGACCTCATTCGGGTTCCTTGCTCTCTGGGAGTTCACAACAAACGCTCTCCCTTGCACAACCGGTTTTGACTTTTCTGGGACGGCTTTTGGTGCCTCCATCCTAGCTGAATTTGTCTTCGGTAAACGACAAAATCGGGCTAAATGACCTTCTCTTCCACAATTATAACATGCTTTGGACGGCATCGCGCAGTTTGGACTGATGTGCCCCTCCCCTCCGCATTTGAAACATATGATAGGTGGTCGTTCTCCTTCCTTAACGACAGGTGCTGGTGCTGACGTCTTTCCATCATTGTTGAATCTCCTCTTCTTGAAATGTCCATTCTTATTGTTTTGGCCCTGATTACCACCGAAGTGGTTACCATTTCTGGCCTGTTGATTCCCTCCACGCTTGTTGTCACCGCTTCGATGACTGCTCTCACTGGTATTATCATTTTGCCGGCTGCTCTCTTTTGGTTGCGTTGTCTCGTTATCGCGCTCCACCAACTGAGCCCTATTTACAACATCTGAATACAAACACAGTTTATGAGAAACAAGATGTTGACGTATCTCCGGCTTCAAACCTCTTAAAAACATCCGCGTCATTCTTTCTTCATTATCCACCAGGTGGGACGCAAACCGGGATAACTCCGCAAATTTTGCCTCGTACTGCGACACGGTCATATTATTCTGCTCCAATTTGATGAACTCCACCTCCTTCATGTGACGAATACTCTCGGGAAAGTATTTGTCGTTAAACAGCTCTTGGAACTTCTCCCAGGACATCTTCAGTGCGGCAGGTTGAGTACGCTTTATCGATTCCCACCAGTAATCTGCCTCTCCTCGCAACATAAAGGCGGCAAAGGGAACCTTTTGCTCCTCGGAGCAACCCAAGACATCAAATATCTTGGTGATCTGCTTTATCCATGTTTCAGCTACAAGTGGTTTGGGTTCTCCCTTAAACTCCGGTGGTCCCAGCTCCTTAAACTGTTTAGCGGTGACCGCCTGAGAGTTTCCAGTATTTCCACCTACGTTGTGGACAGGAGCCGCTTTCACCTGTTGTTGCATGAATTGCATAAAGCCTCTGAACATTTGATCATTCATCATTTGGTCAGTGTTGTTGTTTGCATGAGGATTGACACCTTCCTGATGCACATTATCCTGATTATTGATATGTGGTGAATCAACAGTCGTCTGTGCTCCATTGCTATTCTCAACATTCTCGGATGCCATTTTCAGATACTGCCACAAAATAAAAATTAATTGATATGTCATATATTATCCTTATATTATGACCGACCAATTAAATACCATGCAAATAAACTTAGGTATGTCATACTAGCGAAGGAATTCCCCGTCTCTCCCCTCCTAGTTCTATTCTCACATCTTAGCCAGGGATCATATCCCTAAGCTTGATACCAACTGTGACGCCCCCAAAATTAGGTATACATCACCCATCTTGGGTCGTCAGATACATAGTACAGAATACAAATACAACTGATTAATACAACTGTCGTGTACAATACGACAAAACATAAACTGTGAGTTTGAATACAAATATTATCTTCTAGAGAGTATTCATACTCAAAAGGAGTCCTCATTACATTTATTAACACACCATTACATAGAATAGTGAGGACTACTAACTAATACTATCATTCGGACCATCACTCCGTTCCCCGACTTGCCCCAGCTACGTTCTCATTTCCTGAAGAGAACAGTGAAAGAAAGGGTGAGCTCAACTAGCCCAGTAAGAAATATTATGACTAAGATAATGCAGAATAAATTATCATTAGCCTTCAACAATGTTAAACTGATAAAATATAATAGACATCAAGTTTAACTGCAGCGGAACAAGCAATCCATTAAAAGAGTCAAGTAGAAAATAAACTCTACTATCTTTTATGATTTAAAAGGTTTTTCAACACTGCGATCGCTGAGACTCAGCTTAATAAAATAATCCACATCATCGAATCACCCCTGCACTACGGCCAAGGATATTCGTGTATTCATTAATGGTCATGATCATGCCAACAACTGTCCATCAATGCACTACGGGCCAATGAGGACTTTTACCACATCATTTGTAACATTACGGTCATGATTATACCGAATAATCCCTGGTCATAATCATACCAAGTCCATCTATGCACTACAGGCCACAGATGACTTTCAACATTTTATAAACATGAGGATGATGACAATGATATAAGAATTCAATAAAACAAGTTCAAGAATTAATTTATCCAGGAATTAACAACGTCCAAATTGTCAACATGATACTGCATTGTGGAGTAAAATTCAAGAATGCTTAGAAGAATATTTTCTTGAAAAGATACTGGATGAAACGCAACTATCAAGGATATTCCACAAATTTCATGGAGTATAGAAGTCAAAACTTAACCAACTGAGTATAATAAAGAATGGAATAACAAAAGAAATCACCATGCATGCGATAGACCGCACAGACAGGTTATTCTAACAGAATAATAAATAATGGAACCAGGTCCGGCGTAAACGCACAGACAGGATATTCCGACAGAATAATAAATAATGGAACCAGGTCCGGTGTAAAACACACAGACAGGATATTCCAACAGAATAATAAACGGAACCAGGTCCGGTGTAAAACACACAGACAGGATCTTCCAACAGAATAATAATAAAACGGAACCAGGTCCGGTGTAAAACACACAGACAGGATGTTCCAACAGAATAATAAACGGAACCAGGTCCGGTGTAAAACACACAGACAGGATGTTCCAACAGAATAATAGAAGAATGTCACCAAGTATAGGGTAGACCGCGTATACTGGTTATTCCAACAGAATAATAACGAATGGAATAACAGAAGTTCTCTTCATGAATATAAAAGAAATAATATTCCCTACCTTAAAAGAACTGGATATTGGAAAAGTGATGTAGCAGAATACTTTTATTCTCTCTCTCTCTTATTCTCTCTATACTTTCTCTCTCTATAGTTTGAATGAATTCGTGAAAAATAATGAAGCCCTAGGCCTCTATTTATAGAAAAACTGAGGGTGGCTCTTGGTCTTAACGAAGGGTCAAATGACTCTTGGTCTTAACGAAGGGTCAAATGACTCTTGGTAATATTGAAGGGACAACTACTATTGACGAAAGTAATTACTATTGACCAAGTAAATACTATTGACGAAGGTAATTACTATTGACCAAGGTAAATACTATTGACCAAGGTAAATACTATTGACGAAGGTAATTACTATTGACCAAGGTAAATACTATTGACGACGGTAATTACTATTGACGACGGTAATTACTATTGACGACGATAATTACTATTGACGAAGAGACTCTTAGATGATGACATATGGCCCCCCATAAAATAACCAAACTTACCACAACGTCTCAATTATTGATTTAATAATATAACATATTATACAGACGATACTATGACAATAATTTAAGAGATATGATGCAGCAATTACTATAGCAATAATTGAGTATAGCTGAGTGACTTCTCACGTAAGCATCAATAATCAATACCGTGTGCTACTATGCAACCACGCGTATTACTGTACTTTTACTACCGAGTAGTTCAATAGTTTTAACGGTTTTAACGGTAACACCTCAGCCGTTATTTTTTTATAGAAAGATAATTCTGTCGTTTTCTCAATCCGACAATAATTCCGTTGTGGGGTCCACCAATGATTGTGCCGTCGTACGAATATTCCCCGACAAAAAAATATTCTCCGACCAAACGAATATTTTATAACAACTTGCTTACTTTGCAAAATTTATAAATATTACCCACAACTATAACATTATATCAAATTAACTCCATAATATTCAAAAATGATATTTATAGAAAATTCATCTTTATTTATAAAAGTTGGGGTCTTACATTTACTATTATCGAACTCTGTTCGATTGAGCCTTGGTGTGATATTCGGTGCGTTTACGGCTTATAACAACATATTTTAACAATAAATTATAACATCTAACATGCAGATCAAGATCAGATTTCTTTTTAGGGTTCATACCTTTAAGTGAGAAAATCTGATTTCTATGCTTCTGATTCGATGTTGGTGTTAGTGAGGCTTGATTTATGACTGATTTAGCAAGGCAATCTCGTGGGTTTTAGATAGAGAAAGTCTTGGATGAGTGTTTGTGCCAAATGAGCTTGAATGTGACTTTTTCTCTTTCTTGATCTATACAAATAACATGTATGCAATGAACTTGGTTGATCACATGGCTGATATTGTAGCTTGTAGGCTCATAGCTAGGTAGACTAGGGTGGCTAGCAAGATATTGCTAGATTTGGCTAACAATAATTCACCAAATGGGACAAAAAGGGCACTTTGATAATTTTATTTTAATTTTAAGGGCATTCTTGTCCAAGGTGCTTGAATCTAGGATTTATTCACTAGATTTTACATCTTAAAGTTTCTCAAATAATTTCTACGGTTTGAACAATTAAAATTAAAGTGTAATAAAATTTTAATTAAAACACACTAATTTAAAATTAAGGTTTTTAATCGAAAATTAGGGTTTTTAAATTAGGGTTCTTTAATATTATTAGGTTTCCCAAATTAACAATTAGGGTTTCCTAATTATCATTATAATTTATAAAAATAATAATTTGGGTTTCTAATTTTAGCAAATTAAGGTTTTCAAATAATAATTAGGGTTTCTCCTAATTACAGAAATTCTATAATACAAAGTAAATTCATATAACACAATTACTACACAGTCTCGAACTCATAACTGAGTTTAACGATTAGGGTTTAATAACATAATATAAGGGCCATGACATAATTTACCATAATTGACCAACCATTATCAGTCTACACATTTACAGTACATATTTATAGCACTGAAAAATCAAAATGTAATTAATATTATATTATTATTCTCATCCCTTGAACAAAAATCTAAATTTAGGGTTTGGATTCCATATCTGATTTATCCTTCATATACAACATCAATAATTAGCTAAAATAATTAACTTAAATATTCTGAACAAATTCATATAATAAAATATTTATTATTATAATTCTAATAATCATTTCATATATTATTTAAATAATATAAAATCATGTTTTTATGGAAAATAATTAATAAAACATTTTTGCTTACAAAAATTAATTGCTATAAGAATATAATTTGTAATGATCAAAAATTCTAAAATTATTTATAATTTTTTCAGGTACTAAATATATTTGTATTCATCATACACATTACTAAACACTTATTTTCTTCATTAAGATAAATAAACAAAAAATTATATGCAAAATTTCTTATTTATTTTATATTGAAAATATCGGGTTATTACATTCACTATCCCTTATAAGGATTCCGTCCCCGGAATCACCATTTTAAAGCTCATACATACAGGGGTTACATAATATACACAATCATTGCAAGTAGATCTCGATCATATTTGATCGAACTGATCTTTAACTATTCAACATAAAGCTTGTCTATCTGATTAAACAGAAACTTGATTTTTAAAAGAACTCAAATTCCTCCTTTAAAATTTCTTTATAAAATAATTTATTATATATAGGAAAATCATATATATCAAAACATAAAAATTATACGAATAATACCTTGAGTTGGATTCCCAACTGCCACCGTACACTTGACCATCATATTGAAAACTCTTGCGGTTGATTCTGTTGGTTTGTTTGTTGAAGTTAGTTCCACTATCGCCAATGTCTTGCTGCCTTTCCCCGTATTCGCGCTCCCTGTATCCCCTCCCTTTTTCGGACAGTTCTTCACCTTCTGTTCCGTTGATCCACACATGAAACACTCTCTGTTCATCCTTGGATTGGGACAGTTGGGAGAGATATGTCCCTCCTGTCCACACTTGTAACACACAAATTTACCCTTAAGACACTCTCCCGAGTGATTCTTTCTGCAATTTCCACACTGCGCAACATGTTTCTTTCCACTTCCTAGCCTATTTCTGGTATTCTCGAAATTTTCTTCTTTCCTTTTTCCAGTCCTACTACCACTATTTTCTTCTCTGACTCTAGCTTGATTTGCTTTCCACCAAAAATTCGTCTCCCCTTTCATCGTATAGTTGACAAAAGTTTTCCTTTGCCCATCCGTTACTCTAGCTGTCATAAACACCTCTACAGGGTCAGTTGATCCTCTAAATCCTGGTGGTTCGAATGCCTTGAAGTCTTTGAAGTTTTTTGATCGATTATCTGACTGATTTCCCACGGCTGGTAATCCATTCTGCATAGCTTGAATGTCCATATTCGCCAAATTTTGTGTCGAGTCTGGTTGTCCTCCAGCTTTGTTGACAGGTTCTTCTGCCTTTTGGTTTCGTTTTCGTCTTGGCGGCATTATCTGATAAAATCATAATTTATCTGTTGTTGAATTACCTTATATGTCTTATGGTATAAACATAACGCGAAATTTTCTAATCAAATAATCATGTATTCAAAATATTAAATTTTGAAAACTTAGTTTACTCTATTAACCAGTGATCAGATAAATAATTATTATCTTTATACAAAACTTATTTCATTAATCCAACATAGGTTCATATTCATAGTACTTGACATACCATAGCACATACTGCTTTAAACATCTGTTATCCCTTTGTGACACAAAAGTCGGGAATCGCTGCCACAACTTATACCAAAGTTGAGAATATTACATTACACCCACATACTTATCGTATACGCATCATAAAATCATACATGTTCAAGTAACACTAATACTACTTATTTCATACGCCTTAACTAAGGATCAATTACTTAGCATTCTATATATTCCTATTATCCTCAATAATTCATTCTCACTTAACTATAACAAGTTCATCGAACTTACCATGTATTATAAGTTCAAAAACTTACCACAATCATATGAGTTTAAGAACTTGTCCTAGTCAGACCTTTGGCATCCATTCGCTGGGGAGTTCAAAATTTTATATAATTATGAGTCATGAACTTACCATAAGTATGAGTTTAAAGAACTCGAGCTTAACTTTATATTCTCTAACTATATTCTACCTATCAGTTATGCTATTGTTTCTGAGTCCGGTACTACATTTTCCAACATAATTACCTCATTAGGGTTGCTTTCAAAGTGAGCCTTTATTTCAGTTATTTACTTTGATATTGGCTCGGTTATGGAGGTTGACTCCTTCTTTATGATCTGAGGGTATCCTAATTCTTTTCCACCTGACATCTACACAAAAACTATCTTGATTAACATGTAGTATATACACATAACAATTATTAATTTTATACAAGATATCTTTTATTCTGTTTAACGATGAATTTATTCAATTCATCTCCTTTTAAACTCTATATGAGTTATCTGTATTTTCAACGTTTTCCTATGTTCTAAGGTTATAGCCTAAGGTCTATCTAACCTAAGGTTTCTAACCCTAAAGCTCTGATACCATGTTGTAACGCACCCAAATTCAGGTACTTAAAACCCGAACTTGGTGCTTTACGATACCTTTTCTATGAGCGGAATAATAATGATAATAATAACAATAATTTAAATATCAAACTTAATTTACATATATCAGAGTCTAATCCCAGGTACGCAACCTTTACTATAATTCATTTCATGATAGATAATACATGTCATTATCTTAATATAATCTAACTATTACAAAAGATACCATTACACATATTATGTTTGCTTTCCTTTTTCCTTGTTCTCGTCTGAACCTTCAGGTTGATCACGCTTAGCTGAAAATATTTAAATTAAGCAAGAGTGAGCATTTGAGTGCCCAGCAAGTAATAACAATTATAAACATTAGCTGAAAGGGTTAAATATTTTCTTTGTACTACCCTTCTACAACAAGTTAATAGTTGTGAACTAATCTGAACCGATAATAATTATATAACAGCTCTCTATCAAATTTTTAAAACTACGTATTGACTATAAATAGGGTTAGGGTAACATATTATGAACATTATTTTCTATTTTCGAAAAGGTTAAATAGAAATTCATCCATAAACCGTCATAACTTACGGCCACGGGGGGTGATCGGCCCGTTATACCCTGTATTGATCAATACTACATGCAAGAACGATGTTATCATTCACTCTGTCCACCTTGGGTGCATAAAAAGTTTTTCCGTGTACGGGATGTTCATACATGTCGCGGTTCCAAACCATCGGTTTTATCTTATTCAACAATAATATATAATTCAACATATATATATATATATATATATACGGGTAATTAACAAAGGTGTATCAACATGTGATTAAATAAAATGACTATCCAAGTGGGGACACTTGTTTAACCATTTATAAAAATTAACGAACAGAATATATATCTGAATTATCATATACTAACATGTTGATAATCAATGTGCGTATATAATATATATAACAATAGGGTTAATAATCTGTATAGTAACAATATAATTCTAAAACATTCTTACTCATGTCCATTGAATAAAGAAAATACAAAGATAAGATACTTGTCTGGCCTGCTGCTTACAATACGCAACTTAGTTTTTATTTTTTGTATAACAACCTATCTGTAATAAGATCATTTTACTGATTAGAATTATATCGTAACACATAATACTGCTTATTGCAGTTAGCACATTACCTAATCACATTGTCACATATATTTAACAACTATTGAATCACAAATAAACACTTACCAAGTCAACCTATCTAAGTCCAGATCAATTTCTGAATCATGTCGGTGTACCGACAGCTTTATCGGGTACTTATCGAATCTAAAACTCTATCCTGAAGTTCAATAACTGAAAATATCAGTCATATTATTTTTAAATGACTTAGAATAATTTTTAAACATTTATTATAATTTATCATGAATTTTCAAACATCGGAATCATTATTAAATGATTTAAATATTCAATAATTCTATTATCATTAATATTTAATTTAATATTAAACTATTAATGAAACCATTGTCAAAATATTAAAGTTATTTACAACTCAAAATATTTTTAAAGTATTAATATTACCCTTAAATAATTTTTCAAACTTTAAAAATCATTTTTAAATAATTACCATTAATATTTGAATATTAATTTATTATTTATCAAAATATTAAAAGTCCTTGATTATAACTTCAAATATTTTTAATTCATTTATTTCCTTTTTAAATGATTTTTAATTCAGTAAAACCATTTTTAAACTATTTATTTAATATAATTACTAAATAAACTTAATATCATTAATAAATTAAATTATTAATGAAATTTACCTTTAAATATCAAAAGTTAAATTTTATAACTTAAAATATTTTTAAACTATTTATTTTTATTTAAAATGATTTTTGTAATATTAAAATCATTTTAAATTAATTTATTTAATATAATTACTAAATAAATCAAATATCATTATTATTTAATACTTAATGAAATTTATCTTAAAATATTAAAAGTTATATTTTATAACTTAAAATATTATTAAATACCTTATTATTATTTAAAATGATTTTTAATACAAAAAATCATTTTTAATTAATTTATTTAATACATTTATTAAATAATTTAAATACAAATAATATCCCAATAAATATTTATATTTATGAAAAATATGTCAAATTATTAAAAGTTAATTTTTATAACTTCAAATAATTTTTAAAACTATTTTTAAAATTTTTAGAATTTATTTACTATTTTTAAATGATTTTTAGAAATTAAAGTAATTAATTTTACTAAGTCTGTCCCTAAAGCCCTTTACCGACATAAAGTGTAGCCTAATGTGTTCTTGAGTCTTTATAGACAGTTTCCAGGTACCAACTTTGATTATAATTAATTCGTTATGTGTAGTGTTTCTAGGTTAGCTATAACTTTGATCTTGTAGTATTGATGTAATACTACAAGTGTAAATCAACATCTGGGTCAGATCATAACATATGAGCAAGATATAAAACTTTGAAATCACTGTCAGACATGTTCATCATGTTTCTGGGCTGCCCAGAATTCTGGTCATGGCCGGTCAACAGTATTGATGGCCTTCTATCATGAAATCTGTTGATGATATGGTTGGTCTAGACGTCGGGCTGTATAGACAATCTAACAGAGTACAAGTTCTAAACATTTTGCATGTCTAAATATCAACAAGCTGAACAAGCTGTCAGAGTTGTTCTTCATTTTCTGGGTTAAAATGAAGAACAGTTCGACCAGCCACTTTTGGGCTTCCACAACTTGTGATATGTGCAATGTTTTTGTGATCTAACACTTTCAGTCTCTAGCCAGCATGTAAGAGAGTAGATCTATTACATAACATCGATCTAAAAACAACACAACGAGTAGATAAGGTCCGGTCAAACCATGCCAGACAACACCTTCATATGTTTTCTGGGTTACCCAGAAAACAGAAAAAGTGTCCGTCTTGGCTAGTTTGACCGGCTGCTATGTCCAATAAGTTAATCATTTAGGTAATCTTAAGGCATGAACATTTAACACATATACCACTCTACTACTTAGATACAATAACAACTTCATAACACTTAACACTTGACAGATCCAGAGACTTTAATATCTTGTCAGACTCTGATTCACACTTTCTGGGTTACCAAGAAAGTTATGGTCATGCTCGGTCAACTCATTTTGACCTCGATTATCTGACAATATAAGCATGATCTAGTCCTGGTACAAGTTCTAGATTACAGACCTCACACCATACATCAAGACAAAACATTTAAACAACAAAAACTCATAACAACTAAAGATCTATGAGGTCTGACATTTGACTGTCAGACTCAAAAACAAAAATTTCCAGATTTTGAAAAACTCTAGATCTGAGCCTATAGATGTTATGGATCTAACATCTATCAACCCAGATCATCATTATACACCATAAACAACATATTTTAACAATAAATTATAACATCTAACATGCAGATCAAGATCAGATTTCTTTTTAGGGTTCATACCTTTAAGTGAGAAAATCTGATTTCTATGCTTCTGATTTGATGTTGGTGTTAGTGAGGCTTGATTTATGACTGATTTAGCAAGGCAATCTCGTGGGTTTTAGATAGAGAAAGTCTTGGATGAGTGTTTGTGCCAAATGAGCTTGAATGTGACTTTTTCTCTTTCTTGATCTATACAAATAACATGTATGCAATGAACTTGGTTGATCACATGGCTGATATTGTAGCTTGTAGGCTCATAGCTAGGTAGACTAGGGTGGCAAGCAAAATATTGCTAGATTTGGCTAACAATAATTCACCAAATGGGACAAAAAGGGCTCTTTGGTAATTTTATTTTAATTTTAAGGGCATTCTTGTCCAAGGTGCTTGAATCTAGGATTTATTCACTAGATTTTACATCTTAAAGTTTCTCAAATAATTTTTAGGGTTTGAACAATAAAAATTAGAGTGTAATAAAATTTTAATTAAAACACACTAATTTAAAATTAAGGTTTTTAATCGAAAATTAGGGTTTTTAAATTAGGGTTCTTTAATATTATTAGGGTTCCCAAATTAACAATTAGGGTTTCCAAATTATCATTATAATTTATGAAAATAATAATTAGGATTTCTAATTTTGGTAAATTAAGGTTTTCAAATTATAATTAGGGTTTCTCCTAATTATAGAAATTCTATAATACACAGTAAATTCATATAACACAATTACTATACAGTCTCGAACTCATAACTGAGTTTAACAATTAGGGTTTAATAACATGATATAAGGGTCATGACATAATTTAGCATAATTGACCAACTATTATCAGTCTACACATTTACAGTACATATTTATAGTACTGAAAAATCAAAATGTAATTAATATTATATTATTATTCTCATCCCTTAAACAAAAATCCAAATTTAGGGTTTGGATTCCATATTTGATTTATCCTTCATATACAACATCAATAATTAGCTAAAATAATTAACTTAAATATTCTGAAAAAATTTATATAATAAAATATTTATTATTATAATTCTAATAATCATTTCATATATTATTTAAATAATATAAAATCATGTTTTTATGGAGAATAATTAATAAAACAATTCTGCATACAAAAATTAATTGCTATAAGAATATAATTTGTAATGATCAAAAATTCTAAAATTATTTATAATTTTTTCAGGTACTAAATATATTTGTATTTATCATATACATTACTAAACACTTATTCTCTTCATTAAGATAAATAAAAAAAATTTATATGCAAAAGTTCTTATTTATTTTATATTGAAAATATCGGGTATTAACATTCACCATCCCTTATAAGGATTCCGTCCCCAGAATCACCATTTTAAAACTCATACATATAGGGGTATATAACATACACAATCATTGCAAGTAGATCTCGATCATATTTGATCGAACTGATCTTTAACTATTCAACATAAAGCTTGTCTATCTGATTAAACGGAAATTTGATTTTTAAAAGAACTCAAATTCTTCTTTTAAAATTTCTTTATAAAATAATTTATTATATATAGGAAAATCATATATATCAAAAAAAAAAAATTATACGAATAATACCTGGAGTTGGATTCCCAACTGCCACCGTATACTGGACCATCATATTGAAAACTCTTGCGGTTGATTCTGTTGGTTTGTTTGTTGAAGTTGGTTCCACTATCGCCAATGTCTTGCTGCCTTTCCCCGTATTCGCGCTCCTTGTATCCCTTCCCTTTTTCGGACAGTTCTTCACCTTCTGTTCTGTTGATCCACACATGAAACACTCTCTGTTCATCCTTGGATTGGGACAGTTGGGAGAGATATGTCTCTCCTGCCTACACTTGTAACACACAAACTTACCCTTAAGACACTCTCCCGAGTGATTCTTTCTGTAATTTTCACACTGCGCAACATTTTTCTTTCCACTTCCTAGCCTATTTCTGGTATTCTCGAAATTTTCTTTTTTCCTTTTTCCAGTCCTACTACCACTATTTTCTTCTCTGACTCTAGCTTGATTTGTTTCCCACCAAAAATTTGCCTCCCCTTTCATCGTATAGGTGATAAAAGTTATCATTTGCCCATCCGTTACTCTAGCTGTCATAAACACCTCTACAGGGTCAGTTCATCCTCTAAATCCTGACGGTTCGATTGCCTTGAAGTCTTTGAAGTTTTTTGATCGATTATCTGACTGATTTCCCACTGCTGGTAATCCATTTTGCATAGCTTGAATGTCCATATTCGCCAAATTTTGTGTCGAGTCTGGTTGTCCTCCAGCTTTGTTGACATGTTCTTCTGCCTTTTGGTTTCGTTTTCGTCTTGGCGGCATTATCTGATAAAATCATAATTTATCTGTTGTTGACTTACCTTATATGTCTTATGGTATAAACATAACGCGAAATTTTCTAATCAAATAATCATGTATTCAAAATATTAAATTTTGAAAACTTAGTTTACTCTATTAACCAGTGATTAGATAAATAATTATTATCTTTATACAAAACTTATTTCATTAATCCAACATAGGTTCATATTCATAGTACTTGACATACCATATCACATACTGCTTTAAACATCCGTTATCCTTTTGTGACTCAAAAGTCCGGAATCGCTACCACAACTTATACCAAAGTTGAGAATATTACATTACACCCACATACTTATTGTATACGCATCATAAAATCATACATATTCAAGTAACACTAATACTACTTATTTCATACGCCTTAACTAAGGATCAATTACTTAGCATTCTATATATTCCTATTATCCTCAATAATTCATTCTCACTTAACTATAACAAGTTCATCGAACTTACAACGTATTATAAGTTCAAAAACTTACCACAATCATATGAGTTTAAGAACTTGTCCTAGTAAGACCTTTGGCGTCCATTCGCTGATGGGTTCAAAATTTTATATAATTATGAGTCATAAACTTACCATAAGTATGAGTTTAAAGAACTCGAGCTTAACTTTATATTCTCTAACTATATTCTACCTATTAGTTATACTATTGTTTCTGAGTCCGATACTACATTTGCCAACATCTACACAAAAACTATCTTGATTAACATGTAGTATATACACATAACAATTATTAATTTTATACAAGTTATCTTTTATTTTGTTTAACGATGAATTTATTCAATTCATCTCCTTTTAAACTTTATATGAGTTATCTGTATTTTCAATGTTTCCCTCTGTTCTAAGGTTATAGCCTAAGGTCTATCTCACCTAAGGTTTCTAATCCTAAAGCTCTGATACCATGTTGTAACGCACCCAAATTCAAGTACTTGAAACCCGAACTTGGTGCTTTACGATACCTTTTCTATAAGCGGAATAATACTGATAATAATAACAATAATTTAAATATCAAACTTAATTTACATATATCAGAGTCTAATCCCAGGTACGCAACCTTTACTATAATTCATTTCATGATAGATAATACATATCAATATCTTAATATAATCTAACTATTACAAAATATACCATTACACATAATATGTATGCTTTCCTTTTTCCTTGTTCTCGTCTGAACCTTCAGGTTGATCACGCTTAGCTGAAAATATTTAAATTAAGCAAGAGTGTGCATTTGAGTGCCCAGCAAGTAATAACAATTATAAACATTAGCTGAAATGGTTAAATGTTTTCTTTGTACTACCCTTCTACAACAAGTTAATAGTTGTGAAGTAATCTGAACCGATAATAATTACATAACAGCTCTCTATCAAAGTTTTGAAACTACGTATTCACTATAAATAGGGTTAGGGTAACATATTGTGAACATTGTTTTCTATTTTCGAAAAGGTTAAACAGAAATTCATCTGTAAATCGTCATAACTTATGGGCACGGGGGGGGGGGGGGGGTGATCAGCCCGTTACACCCTGTATTGATCAATACTACATGCAAGAACGATGTTATCGTTCACTCTGTCCACCTTGGGTGCATAAAAAGTTTTTCCATGTACGGGATGTTCATACATGTCGCGGTTCCAAACCAAAGGTTTTATCTTATTCAACAATAATCTATAATTCAACATATATATATACAGGTAATTAACAAAGGTGTATCAACATGTGATTAAATAAAATGACTATCCAAGTGGGGACACTTGTTTAACCATTTATAAAAATTAACGAACATAATATATATCTGAATTATCATATACTAACATGTTGATAATCAATGAGCGTATATAATATATATAACAATAGGGTTAATAATTTGTACAGTAACAATATAATTCTGAAACATTCTTACTCATGTCCATTGCATAAAGAAAATACAAAGATAAGATACTTGTCTGGCTTGCTGCTTACAATACGCAACTTAGTTCTTATCTTTTGTATAACAACCTATCAGTAATAAGATCATTTTACTGATTAGAATTATATCGTAACACATAATACTGCTTATTGCAGTTAGCACATAACCTAATCACATTGTCACATATATTTAACAACTATTGAATCACAAATAAACACTTATCAAGTCAACATATCTAAGTCCAGATCAATTTCTGAATCATGTCGGTGTACCGACAGATTTATCGGGTACTTATCCAATCTAAAACTCTATCCTAAAGTTCAATAACTGAAAATATCAGTCATATTATTTTTAAATGACTTAGAATAATTTTTAAACATTTATTATAATTTATCATGAATTTTCAAACATCGGAATCATTATTAAATGACTTAAATATTCAATAATTCTATTATCATTAATAATTAATTTAATATTAAACTATTAATGAAACCATTGCCAAAATATTAAAGTTATTTACAACTCAAAATATTTTTAAAGTATTAATATTACCCTTAAATGATTTTTCAAACTTTAAAAATTATTTTTAAATAATTACCATTAATATTTGAATATTAATTTATTATTTATCAAAATATTAAAAGTCCTTGATTATAACTTAAAATATTTTTAATTCATTTATTTCCTTTTTAAATGATTTTTAATTCAGTAAAACTATTTTTAAACTATTTATTTAATATAATTACTAAATAAACTTAATATCATTAATATATTAAATTATTAATAAAATTTACCTTTAAATATCATAAGTTATATTTTATAACTTAAAATATTTTTAAACTAATTATTTTTATTTAAAAATAATTTTTGTAATATTAAAATCATTTTAAATTAATTTATTTAATATAATTACTAAATAAATCAAATATCTTTATTATTTAATACTTAATGAAATTTATCTTAAAATATTAAAAGTTATATTTTATAACTTAAAATATTATTAAATACCTTATTATTATTTAAAAAGATTTTTAATAAAAAAAATCATTTTTAATTAATTTATTTAATGTATTTATGTAAGACCCCAACTTTTATAAATAAAGATGAATTTTCTATAAATATCATTTTTGAATATTATGGAGTTAATTTGATATAATGTTATAGTTGTGGGTAATATTTATAAATTTTGCAAAATACGAAAGTTGTTATATAATATTCGATTGGTCGGGGAATATTCATTTTAACAGGGAATATTCGTACAACGACACAATCATTGGTAGACCCCACAACAGAATTATTGTCGGATCGAGAAAACGACAAAAATATTTTATTAAAAATAACGGCGGAAGTTTTACCATTGTTACTGTTGAACTACTCGGTAGTAAAAGTACAGTAATACGTGTGGTTGTATAGTAGTACACGGTATTGATTATTAATGTTTATGTGAGAAGTCACTCAGTTTGATTCAATTATTGTCAGTTAATAATATGAATTATTTAGCGATAATGACGTTTTGTTTTATTCGTATTATTAACGTAATAAAACAGAAATATTTTTTTATATAAAATAGAATACTTTATTAAAGTTATTCTATAAATAGAATATATTATATTTTATTTAAAAGATTTTTCTTTAAATATGGACCGTCAGATTAAAGTAATCAATCTGGACCGTTCATGGATTAGTTACTATGCATTCTATTTTTCTATAAATAGCAGCTCATTCCTTCATTATTTCTTACGAATTCACTGAACTCTAGAGAGAGAAATTATAGAGAGAGAGAAGAAGAGTATTCTGCTACTTAACTACTTCCTTACTTCAGCACTTTTTTAAAACGGTAAGGGGTGTTATTCTTTCTTATTCATGAAGAGAACTGTTGTTATTCCATTTCTTATTATTCTGTTGGAATAACCTGTATACGCGGTCTACCCTATACTTGGTGACATTCTTCTATTATTCTGTTGGAACATCCTGTCTGTGTGTTTTACACCGGACCTGGTTCTGTTTTTATTATTATTCTGTTGGAACATCCTGTGTGTGTGTTTTACACCGGACCTGGTTCCGTTTTTATTATTATTCTGTTGGAACATCATGTCTGTGTGTTTTACACCGGACCTGGTTCCGTCTTGTTATTATTCTGTTGGAACATCCTGTCTGTGTGTTTTACACCGGACCTGGTTCCATTATTTATTATTCTGTCGGAATATCCTGTCTGTGCGTTTACGCTGGACCTGGTTCCATTATTTATTATTCTGTTGGAATAACCTATCTGTGCGGTCTATCGCATGTATGGTGATTTCTTTTGTTATTCCATTCTTTATTGTACTCAGTTGGTTAAGTTTTGACTTCTATACTCCATGAAATTTGTGGAATATCCTTGATAATTGCGTTTCATCCAGTATCTTTTTCATGAAAATATTCTTCTAAGCGTTCTTAAATTTTACTCCACAAAGCAGTATCATGTTGACAATTTGGACGTTGTTAATTCTTGGATAAATTAATTCTTGAACTTGTTTTTATTGAATTCTTATATCATTGTCATCATCCTCATGTTTATAAAATGTTGAAAGTCATATGTGGCCTGTAGTGCATAGATGGACTTGGTATGATTATGACCAGGGATTATTCGGTATAATCATAACCGTAATGTTACAAATGATGTGATAAAAGTCCTCATTGGCCCGTAGTGCATTGATGGACAGTTGTTGGCATGATCATGACCATTAATGAATACACGAATAACCTTGGCCGTGGTACATGGGTGATTCGATGATGTGGATTATTTTATTAAGCTGAGTCTCAGCGATAACAGTATTGAAAAACCTTTTAAATCATAGAAGATAGTAGATTTTATTTTCTACTTGACTCTTTTAATGGATTGCTTGTTCCGCTGCAGTTAAACTTGATGTCTATTATATTTTATCAGTTTAACATTGTTGAAGGCTAATGATAATTTATTCTGCATTATCTTAGTCATAATATTTCTTACTGGGCTAGTTGAGCTCACCCTTTCTTTCACTGTTCTCTTCAGGAAATGAGAACGTAGCTGGGGCAAGTTAGGGAATGGAGTGATGGTCCGAATGATAGTATTAGTTAGTAGTCCTCACTATTCTATGTAATAGTGTGTTAATAAATGTAATGAGGACTCCTTTTGAGTATGAATACTCTCTAGAAGATAATATTTGTATTCAAACTCGCAGTTTATGTTTTGTCGTATTGTACACGACAGTTGTATTAGTAAGTTGTATTTGTATTCTGTACTATGTATCTGACGACCCAAGATGGATGATGTATACCTAATTTTGGGGGCGTCACAGTTGGTATCAGAGCTTAGGGATATGATCCCTGGCTAAGATGTGAGAATAGAACTAGGAGGGGAGAAACGGGAAATTCCTTCGCTAGTATGACCTACCTAAGTTTATTTGCATAGTATTTAATTGGTCGGTCATAATATAAGGATAATATATGACATATCAATTAATTTTTTTTTTGTGGCAGTATCTGAAAATGGCATCTGAGAATGTTGAGAATAGCAATGGAGCACAGGCGACTGTTGATTCACCACATATCAATAATCAGGATAATGTGCATCAGGAAGGTGATAATCCTCATGCAAACAACAACACTGACCAGATGATGAGTGATGGAATGTTCAGAAACTTTATGCAGTTCATGCAACAGCAGGCGAGAGCGGCTCCTGTCCAAAATATAGGGGGAAACACTGAAAACTCTCGGACGGTCACCGCTAAACAGTTCAAGGAGCTGGGACCACCAGAGTTTAAGGGAGAGCCAAAACCACTTATAGCGGAAACATGGATAAAGCAGATTACCAAGATATTTGATGTCTTGGGATGCTCCGAGGAGCAAAAGGTTCCCTTTGCCGCCTTTATGTTGCGAGGAGAGGCAGATTACTGGTGGGAATCAATTAAGCGTACTCAACCTGCCGCACTGAAGATGTCTTGGGAGAAGTTCCAAGAGCTGTTCAATGACAAATACTTTCCCGAAAGTGTTCGTCACACGAAGGAGGTGGAATTTATCAAGTTGGAGAAAAATAACATGACCGTGTCGCAGTACGAAGCCAAGTTTGCTGAGTTGTCCCGGTTAGCGTCCCACTTGGTGGATAATGAAGAGCGAATGACGCGAATGTTTTTGCGAGGTTTGAAACCTGAGATACGTCAACATCTTATTTCTCATAAACTGTGTTTGTATTCAGATGTTGTGAATAGGGCTCAGTTAGTGGAGCGCGATAACGAGTCAACACAACCAAAAGAGAGCAGTCGACAAAATGATAATACCAGTGAGAGCGGTCATCGAAGCGGTGACAACAAGCGTAGAGGGAATTAACAGGCCAGAAATGGTAACCACTTCAGTGGTAATCAGGGCCAAAACAATAAGAATGGTCATTTCAAGAAGAAGAGATTCAACAATGATGGAAAGACGTCAGCACCAGCACCCGTTGTTAAGGAAGGAGAACGACCACCTATCATATGTTTCAAATGCGGAGGGGAGGGGCACATCAGTCCAAACTACGCGATGCCGTCTAAAGCATGTTATAATTGTGGAAGAGAAGGTCATTTAGCTCGATTTTGTCGTTTACCAAAAATAAGTTCAGCCAAGATGGAGACACCAAAGGCCGTCCCAGAAAAGTTAAAACTGATAGTGCAAGGGAGAGCGTTTGTTGTGATCTCCCAGAAAGCAAGGAACCCGAATGAGGTCATCACGGGTAAGCTTATCATAAACTCTAACGAAGTCTATACTTTATTTGATACCGGTTCTACCCATTCTTTTATTTCTCCTACTTGCACTCATCGATTAAATTTGATTCCGGAGAAATTAGACTTTGACTTATCTGTTGAAACTCCATTGGGAGAAACCTTCATTACGTCTACGGTTTATAAGTCTTGTTTGGTTCAAGTTGGTACCCACACATTACCTGTCGATCTGATTTCATTAAAAATACTTGCATTTGACGTGATTCTAGGGATTGATTGGTTAACTACTCATCATGCAAAAATTAATTGTTTTCGTAGGGTTGTTAGCTTTCATATTCCTAATCGACCTATTATGCGAATTCAAGCAACCAAACCATTAAAATCAATCGCTGTCATCTCAAGCCATAAAGCTATTCGTTTATTGAAAAACGGATGTCAAGCTTTCTTAGCTCATGTCACGGATCTAAACAAAAATACGTCAGTTTTGAATGATATTTCTATTGTTAATAAATTCCCTGACGTATTCCCTGAAGAACTTCCTGGCCAACCCCCAGAGCGTGAAATTAAATTTTGTATCGACCTTGAACCCTGTACAAAACCCATTTTCAAAGCCCCATATCGAATGGCTCCTATTGAACTTCAGGAGTTAAAGATCTAACTGCAGGAATTGTTAGACATTGGCTTTATTCGTCCTAGTACTTCTCCTTGGGGTGCTCCTGTGCTATTCGTGAAGAAGAAAGATGGAAGTATGCGACTTTGTATTGATTATCGGGAGTTGAATCATGTCACCATCAAAAACAGGTACCCATTGCCACGTATTGATGACCTGTTTGACCAGTTGCAAGGAGCACAATTCTTTTCAAAGATCGATCTTCGTTCTGGATATCATCAGCTGAAGGTTAGAACTGAGGATATTCCAAAGACGGCTTTCAGAACTCGGTACGGGCATTATGAAATCCTAGTCATGTCCTTTGGATTGACTAATGCTCATGCTGCCTTCATGGATATGATGAACCGGGTATTTAAGGAATATTTGGATCACTTTGTGGTCGTCTTTATTGATGACATCCTTATTTATTCCAAAAGTCGTGAAGATCATGAGCAACACTTGAGGCTGGTACTCCAAAAGTTTCGTGAATACAAGCTTTATGCCAAGTTGAAGAAATGCGAGTTCTGGTTAGAGGAGGTAGCATTCCTTGGGCACGTAGTATTAAGTCGTGGAATATCGGTTGACCCGACAAAGATTGAAGCTATTCAAAGCTGGGAGCAACCTAAATCAGTGACCGAAGTACGTAGCTTTCTTGGTTTAGCTGGTTATTATCGGAGATTCGTGGAAGGATTTTCTCGAATCGCTACTCCATTAACTCAGCTGACTCGGAAAGATACAAAGTTCAGTTGGGGCGAAGAATGTGAGCAAAGTTTTCAGGAACTCAAGAAGAGACTCATTTCAGCACCTGTTCTAACAATACCATCTGGCTCGGAGGGATTTGTCATCTACAGTGATGCTTCGAGCAAAGGGTTGGGATGCGTTCTCATGCAATATGGAAAAGTCATAGCCTATACATCAAGACAACTCAAGAAATATGAGAGGAATTATCCTACTCATGATCTAGAGTTGGCAGCTGTTGTCTTTGCACTTAAAATTTGGAGGCATTACTTGTATGGGGAGAAGGTGGAGATCTTTACGGATCATAAAAGCCTCAAATATTTCTTCACTCAAAAAGAACTCAACATTCGACAACGACGTTGGCTTGAACTGTTGAAAGATTATGATCATACCATTCAATACCATCCTGAAAAAGCGAACGTGGTAGCTGACGCATTGAGTAAAGATCATATGCAAGTACGAGTGCGATATTGTCAACACAGAGGCCTATTTTGTGTGACTTGCAAAGGATAGAGATAGAGTTAAAGACTCCAAGGACCCATGTGATGATGGCGAATATACGAGTAGAACCGACTTTAATCGATAAAGTTAAAGCTGCTCAAGCTACAGACCTGGAGCTGATGCGTATGAGGAAGAAAGTGCAAGAAGGTGCTATGCCGGAAGCAAGAATCGATGAAGAAGGAATACTTCGAGTCAACTCCAGACTTTGTGTTCCTAACAACCCTGATTTAAAGTATGAAATCATGATGGAGGCGCACAACACACCATTTGCAATCCATCTTGGAAGTACCAAAATGTATCATGATCTTCGTCATACATTTTAGTGGAGCAATATGAAGAGAGAGATAGCGTTGTTTATCTCAAGGTGTCTAACTTGTCAACAAGTCAAAGCGGAGCATCAAGTACCAAAAGGTCCATTGCAACCACTTGAAAAATTCCAGAATGGAAGTGGGAGCACATTACCATGGATTTCGTTACCGGTCTTCCTAGGGTTTCTCAAGGTATTGATGCGATTTGGGTCATTGTTGATAGATTGACCAAGTCTGCTCATTTCTTACCGATACGAGAAACTTATACACTTGAACGTCTTACTCGTATGTACATAAACGAGATTGTAAGACTGCATGGTATGCCAGTATCCATAGTTTCTGACCGAGACCCTAGATTCACTTCACGATTTTGGGTTAGTTTACAAAAAGCTATGGGCACGGATGTACGATTTAGTTCAGCATATCATCCTCAGACGGACGGACAATCAGAGAGGACTATTCAAACTATTAAAGATCTATTAAGACTCTGTGTCTTTGACTTCAAGGGAAGTTGGGATAAGTTCTTACCATTGGTGGAGTTTTCCTACAACAACAGTTATCAAGCAAGTATTGGCATGGCTCCATTCGAAGCATTGTATGGAAGAAAATGTCGTTCTCCAGTATGCTGGGATGAGGTGGGTGAAGCAACGTTGTTGGGACCGGAGTTGGTACGTATGACTACAGAAAAGATTCAAACGATCCGACAACGTATAAAAACCTCACAAGATCGACAAAAGAGTTATGCTGATCTTCATCGAAAGGACGTGGAATTTGATATAGGAGATCATGTGTTCTTACGTGTTGCTCCATGGAAAGGAGTTACGAGATTTGGAAAGAGAGGAAAGCTCAATCATCGATTCATCGGTCCATTTTTAATCCTCGATCGAATAGGAACTGTAGCTTATAGACTCGTTTTACCACCAAGTATGTCTCGTGTTCATAACGTTTTTCACATATCCATGTTACGCAAATATGTGGAAGACCCGAACAAATTATTGAGTTAGAACCGAACGAAATAGCGGAGGATTTGACGTATGAAGAAGCTCCTGTTCAAATCTTGGATAAGAAGGAACATATTCTACGCTCCAAGGTTATACCTCAAGTCAAAGTTTTGTTGAGAAACCACGATGTTGAGGAAATGACTTGAGAGTTAGAATCTGAAATGAAATCAAGGTATCCTTACCTCTTCGACATACCAGATACGTACCCTAATTTCGAGGGCGAAATTTCATAAGAAGGGGAGGTTGTAAGACCCCAACTTCTATAAATAAAGATGAATTTTCTATAAATATCATTTTTGAATATTATGGAGTTAATTTGATATAATGTTATAGTTGTGGGTAATATTTATAAATTTTGCAAAATACGAAAGTTGTTATATAATATTCGATTGGTCGGGGAATATTCGTTTTAACAGGGAATATTCGTACAACGACACAATCATTGGTGGACCCCACAACGGAATTATTGTCGAATCGAGAAAACGACAAAAATATTTTATTAAAAATAACGGCGAAAGTTTTACCATTGTTACTGTTGAACTACTCGGTAGTAAAAGTACAGTAATACGTGTGGTTGCATAGTAGCACACGGTATTGATTATTAATGTTTATGTGAGAAGTCACTCAGTTTGATTCAATTATTATCAGTTAATAATATGAATTATTTAGCGATAATGACGTTTTGTTTTATTCGTATTATTAACGTAATAAAACGGAAACATCTTTT
The DNA here is from genome assembly GCA_016801055.1 of Panax notoginseng. Classification (NCBI taxonomy): domain Eukaryota; kingdom Viridiplantae; phylum Streptophyta; class Magnoliopsida; order Apiales; family Araliaceae; genus Panax; species Panax notoginseng. The sequence continues at coordinate 216,607,695 of CM029013.1, read as the reverse complement.
TATATAAAAACAGAATACTTTATTAAAGTTATTCTATAAATAGAATATATTATATTTTATTTAAAAGATTTTTCTTTAAATATGGACCGTCAGATTAAAGTAATCAATCTGGACTGTTCATGGATTAGTTACTATGCATTCTATTTTTCTATAAATAGCAGCTCATTCCTTCATTATTTCTTACGAATTTACTGAACTCTAGAGAGAGAAACTATAGAGAGAAACTATAGAGAGAGAGAAGAAGAGTATTCTGCTACTTAACTACTTCCTTACTTCAGCACTTCTTTAAAACGGTAAGGGGTGTTATTCTTTCTTATTCATGAAGAGAACTGTTGTTATTCCATTTCTGATTATTCTGTTGGAATAACCTGTATACGCGGTCTACCCTATACTTTGTGACATTCTTCTATTATTCCGTTGGAACATCCTGTCTGTGTATTTTACACCGGACCTGGTTCCGTTTTTATTATTATTCTGTTGGAACATCCTGTCTGTGTGTCTTACACAGGACCTGGTTCTATTTTTATTATTATTCTGTTGGAACATCCTGTCTGTGTGTTTTACACCGGACCTGGTTCCGTCTTATTATTATTCTATTGGAACATCCTGTCTGTGTGTTTTACACCGGACCTGGTTCCATTATTTATTATTCTGTCGGAATATCCTGTCTGTGCGTTTACGCCGGACCTGGTTCCATTATTTATTATTCTGTTGGAATAACCTGTCTGTGCGGTCTATCGCATGCATGGTGATTTATTTTGTTATTCTATTCTTTATTGTACTCAGTTGGTTAAGTTTTGACTTCTATACTCCATGAAATTTGTAGAATATCCTTGATAATTGCGTTTCATCCAGTATCTTTTTCATGAAAATATTCTTCTAAGCATTCTTGAATTTTACTCCACAAAGCAGTATCATGTTGACAATTTGGACGTTGTTAATTCTTGGATAAATTAATTCTTGAACTTGTTTTATTGAATTCTTATATCATTGTCATCATCCTCATGTTTATAAAATGTTGAAAGTCATCTGTGGCCTGTAGTGCATAGATGGACTTGGTATGATTATGACCAGGGATTATTCGATATAATCATGACCGTAATGTTACAAATGATGTGGTAAAAGTCCTCATTGGCCTGTAGTGCATTGATGGACAGTTGTTGGCATGATCATGACCATTAATGAATACACGAATAACCTTGGCCGTAGTGCAGGGGTGATTCGATGATGTGGATTATTTTATTAAGCTGAGTCTCAGCGATAACAGTATTGAAAAACCTTTTAGATCATAGAAGATAGTAGATTTTATTTTCTACTTGACTCTTTTAATGGATTGCTTGTTCCGCTGCAGTTAAACTTGATGTCTATTATATTTTATCAGTTTAACATTGTTGAAGGCTAATGATAATTTATTCTGCATTATCTTAGTCATAATATTTCTTACTGGGCTAGTTGAGCTCACCCTTTCTTTCACTGTTCTCTTCAGGAAATGAGAACGTAGTTGGGCAAGTCAAGGAACGGAGTGATGGTCCGAATGATAGTATTAGTTAGTAGTCCTCACTATTCTATGTAATAATGTGTTAATAAATGTAATGAGGACTCCTTTTGAGTATGAATACTCTCTAGAAGATAATATTTGTATTCAAACTCGCAGTTTATGTTTTGTCGTATTGTACACGACAGTTGTATTAGTAAGTTGTATTTGTATTCTGTACTATGTATCTGACGACCCAAGATGGGTGATGTATACCTAATTTTGGGGGCGTCACAATTTATTAAATAATTTAAATACCAATAATATCCCAATAAATATTAATATTTATAAAAAATATGTCAAATTATTAAAAGTTAATTTTTATAACTTAAAATAATTTAAAAAACTATTTTTAAAATTTTTAGAATTTATTTACTATTTTTAAATAATTTTTAGAAATTAAATTAATTAATTTTACTAAGTCTGTCGCTAAAGCCCTTACCGGCATAAAGTGTAGCCTAATGTGTTCTTGAGTCTTTATAGACAGTTTCTAGGTACCAGCTTTGATTATGATTAATTCGTTATGTGTAGTATTTCTAGGTTAGCTATAACTTTGATCTTGTAGTATTGATGTAATACTATAAGTGTAAATCAACATCTGGGTCAGATCATAACATATGAGCAAGATATAAAACTTTGAAATCACTGTCAGACATGTTCATCATGTTTCTGGGCTGCCCAGAATTTCTGGTCATGGCCGGTCAACAGTATTGATGGCCTTCTATCATGAAACCTGTTGATGATATGGTTGGTCTAGACGTCGGGCTGTATAGACAATCTAATAGAGTACAAGTTCTAAACATTTTTCATGTCTAAATATCAATAAGCTGTCAGAGTTGTTCTTCATTTTCTTGGTTACCCAGAAAAGAAGAATAGTTCGACCAGCCACTTTTGGGCTTCCACAACTTGTGATATGTGCAATGTTTTTGTGATCTAACACTTTCAGTCTCTAGCCAGTATGTAAGAGAGTAGATCTATTACATAACATCGATCTAAACACTACACAACGAGTAGATAAGGTCCGGTCAAACCATGTCAGGCAACACCTTCATATGTTTTCTGGGTTACCCAGAAAACAGAAAAAGTGTCCGTCTTGGCTAGTTTGACCGGCTGCTATGTCTAATATGTTTATCATTTAGGTAATCTTAAGGCATGAACATATAACACATATACCACTCTACTACTTAGATACAATAACAACTTCATAACACTTAACACTTGACAGATCCAGAGACTTTAATATCTTGTCAGACTCTGATTCACACTTTCTGGGTTACCAAGAAAGTTATGGTCATGCTCGGTCAACTCATTTTGACCTCGATTATCTGACAATATAAGCATGATCTGGTCCTGGTACAAGTTCTAGATTACAGACCTCACAGCATACATCAAGACAAAACATTTAAACAACAAAAACTCATAACAACTAAAGATCTATGATGTCTGACATTTGACTGTCAGACTCAAAAACAAAAATACAAAGAAAAGATACTTGTCTGGCCTGCTGCTTACAATACGCAACTTAGTTCTTATCTTTTGTATAACAACCTATCTGTAATAAGATCATTTTACTGATTAGAATTATATCGTAACACATAATACTGCTTATTGCAGTTAGCACATTACCTAATCACATTGTCACATATATTTAACAACTATTGAATCACAAATAAACACTTATCAAGTCAACCTATCTAAGTCCAGATCAATTTCTGAATCATGTCGGTGTACCGACAGCTTTATCGGGTACTTATCGAATCTAATACTCTATCCTGAAGTTCAATAACTGAAAATATCAGTCATATTATTTTTAAATGACTTAGAATAATTTTTAAACATTTATTATAATTTATCATGAATTTTCAAACATCGGAATCATTATTAAATGATTTAAATATTCAATAATTCTATTATCATTAATATTTAATTTAATATTAAACTATTAATGAAACCATTGCCAAAATATTAAAGTTATTTACAACTCAAAATATTTTTAAAGTATTAATATTACCCTTAAATGATTTTTCAAACTTTAAAAATCATTTTTAAATAATTACCATTAATATTTGAATATTAATTTATTATTTATCAAAATATTAAAAGTCCTTGATTATAACTTCAAATATTTTTAATTCATTTATTTTTTTTAAATGATTTTTAATTCAGTAAAACTATTTTTAAACTATTTATTTAATATAATTACTAAATAAACTTAATATCATTAATAAATTAAATTATTAATGAAATTTACCTTTAAATATCAAAAGTTAAATTTTATAACTTAAAATATTTTTAAACTATTTATTTTTATTTAAAATGATTTTTGTAATATTAAAATCATTTTAAATTAATTTATTTAATATAATTACTAAATAAATCAAATATCATTATTATTTAATACTTAATGAAATTTATTTTAAAATATTAAAAGTTATATTTTATAACTTAAAATATTATTAAATACCTTATTATTATTTAAAATAATTTTTAATACAAAAAATCATTTTTAATTAATTTATTTAATGCATTTATTAAATAATTTAAATACCGATAATATCCCAATAAATATTAATATTTATGAAAAATATGTCAAATTATTAAAAGTTAATTTTTATAACTTCAAATAATTTTTAAAACTATTTTTAAAATTTTTAGAATTTATTTACTATTTTTAAATGATTTTTAGAAATTAAATTAATTAATTTTACTAAGTCTGTCCCTAAAGCCCTTTACTGACATAAAGTGTAGCCTAATGTGTTCTTGAGTCTTTATAGACAGTTTCTAGGTACCAACTTTGATTATAATTAATTCGTTATGTGTAGTGTTTCTAGGTTAGCTATAACTTTGATCTTGTAGTATTGATGTAATACTACAAGTGTAAATCAACATCTGGGTCAGATCATAACATATGAGCAAGATACAAAACTTTGAAATCACTGTCAGACATGTTCATCATGTTTCTGGGCTGCCCAGAATTTCTGGTCATGGCCGGTCAACAATATTGATGGCCTTTTATCATGAAATATGTTGATGATATGGTTGGTCTAGACGTCGGGCTGTATAGACAATCTAACAGAGTACAAGTTCTAAACATTTTTCATGTCTAAATATCAACAAGCTGAACAAGCTGTCAGAGTTGTTCTTCATTTTTTAGGTTACCCAGAAATGAAGAACAGTTCGACCAGCCACTTTTGGGCTTCCACAACTTGTGATATGTGCAATGTTTTTGTGATCTAACACTTTCAGTTTGTAGCCAGCATGTAAGAGAGTAGATCTATTACATAACATCGATGTAAAAACTACACAACGAGTAGATAAGGTCCGGTCAAACCATGTCAGGCAACACCTTCATATGTTTTCTGGGTTACCTAGAAAACAGAAAAAGTGTTTGTCTTGGCTAGTTTGACCGGCTGCTATGTCCAATATGTTTATCATTTAGGTAATCTTAAGGCATGAACATATAACACATATACCACTCTACTACTTAGATACAATAACAACATCATAACACTTAACACTTGACAGATCTAGAGACTTTAATATCTTGTCAGACTCTGATTCACACTTTCTAGGTTACCAAGAAAGTTATGGTCATGCTCGGTCAACTCATTTTGACCTTGATTATCTGACAATATAAGCATGATCTGGTTCTGGTACAAGTTCTAGATTACATACCTCACAGCATACATCAAGACAAAACATTTAAACAACAAAAACTCATAACAACTAAAGATCTATGAGGTCTGACATTTGACTGTCAGACTCAAAAACAAAAATTTTCAGATTTTGAAAAACTCTAGATCTAAGCCTATAGATGTTATGGATCTAACATCTATCAACCCAGATCATCATTATACACCATAAACAACATATTTTAACAATAAATTATAACATCTAACATGCAGATCAAGATCAGATTTCTTTTTAGGGTTCATACCTTTAAGTGAGAAAATCTGATTTCTATGCTTCTGATTCGATGTTGGTGTTAGTGAGGCTTGATTTATGATTGATCTAGCAAAGCAATCTCGTGGGTTTTAGATAAAGAATGTCTTGGATGAGTGTTTGTGCAAAATGAGCTTGAATATGACTTTTTCTCTTTCTTGATCTATACAAATAACACGTATGCAATGAACTTGGTTGATCACTTGGTTGCTATTGTAGCTTGTAGGCTAATAGCTAGGTAGACTAGGTTGGCTAGCAAGATATTGCTAGATTTGGCTAACAATAATTCACCAAATGGTACAAAAAGGACACTTTGGTAATTTTATTTTAATTTTAAGGGCATTCTTGTCCAAGGTGCTTGAATCTAGGATTTATTCACTAGATTTTACATCTTAAAGTTTCTCAAATAATTTCTAGTGTTTGAACAATTAAAATTAAAGTGTAATAAAATTTTAATTAAAGCACACTAATTTAAAATTAGGGTTTTTAATAGAAATTAGGGTTTTTAAATTAGGGTTCCTTAATATTAATAGGGTTATCAAATTAACAATTAGGGTTTCCTAATTATCATTATAATTTACAAAAATAATAATTAGGGTTTCTAATTTTAGCAAATTAAAGTTTTCAAATAATAATTAGGGTTTCTCCTAATTACAGAAATTCTATAATACACAGTAAATTCATATAACACAATTACTACACAGTCTCGAACTCATAACTGAGTTTAACAATTAGGGTTTAATAACATGATATAAGGGTCATGACATAATTTAGCATAATTGGCCAACCATTATCAGTCTACACATTTACAGTACATATTTATAGCACTGAAAAATTAAAATATAATTAATATTATATTATTATTCTCATTCCTTGAACAAAAATCCAAATTTAGGGTTTGGATTCCATATCTGATTTATCTTTCATATACAACATCAATAATTAGCTAAAATAATTAACTTAAATATTCTGAACAAATTCATATAATAAAATATTTATTATTATAATTCTAATAATCATTTCATATATTAGTTAAATAATATAAAATCATGTTTTTATGGAAAATAATTAATAAAATATTTCTGCTTACAAAAATTAATTGCTATAAGAATATAATTTGTAATGATCAAAAATTCTAAAATTATTTATAATTTTTTTCAGGTACTAAATATATTTGTATTTATCATACACATTACTAAACACTTATTCTTTTCATTAAGATAAATAAAAAAAAAATTATATGCAAAATTTCTTATTTATTTTATATTAAAAATATCGGGTTATTACATTCACCCTCCCTTATAAGGATTCCGTCCCCGGAATCACCATTTTAAAACTCCTACATACAGGGGTACATAACATACACAATCATTACAAGTAGATCTCGATCATATTTGATCGAACTGATCTTTAATTATTCAACGTAAAGCTTGTCTATCTGATTAAACGGAAATTTGATTTTTAAAAGAACTCAAATTCGTCCTTCAAAATTTCTTTATAAAATAATTTATTATATATAGGAAAATCATATATATCAAAACATAAAAGTTATACGAATAATACCTGGAGTTGCATTCCCAACTACCACCGTATCCCGAGTGACTGCTACACAAGACAGCACACCGAATAAAATTTAAAGACTTGAAGATCTGGTCATAGACTCATCTTCCCGTCTTCATACAACCTCTTATCCCATGTCATTGTGTAGCTCTCGACAACAACATTTCAAAAAGGTATAACACGCCTCCATCGGATGCCCGGATTGAAAGTTATGAAGGTTCAAGCGGACTGCGCATTACACGTGTGCACGTACTTTGAGATTACGAAACCCATATGGCTCGGGGCAACCTGGGAAGCCGCAGGTAGACCTGCGGCCACCTGGTTTATAAATAAAGGCCTTGGGTTGGCCATTTGGAGGAGAGAAGAGCTAGAAAATTCTGTCCATTTGAACTCATAAACATTTCTAGAGTGCTCTAAACTGAGTGATTCTTTTTTCTAAACACTTGTAAGCTTGTGTTTTGCTACATACTGAAATTTAACCGGTGAAAATCGAGTTTTCAGGTGTCAAAAGCTATTTGAAATCTTCTTGACAGCCCACTGTAAGATATTTTAGATTTTTAAGCTTTTTATCACTTTTGTATATATATATCTACTCACGTTGAGAGTCGCGTCGTGTGGGTATGCCTGGATCGTCGATCCGTGGCTTTTCATTACTTATATATATATATATATATATATATATATATATATATATATATATATATATATATATATTATCGAACTATGCTTCGATTGAGCCCGAATATAATATACGGAGCATTTACTGCTTTTATATATATAAATAATTATATATATCTTGTTATCGAACTTTGTTCGATGGAGCTTGGATATACATCCGGCGCGTTTACTGCTATATATATATATATATATATATATATATATATATATATATATATATATATATATATATATATATGTACTATTATCTGTGACAACCCGAAAATTCGATTTGTCCAGAATTTAAGTTTAAAGAATTAGTTATTAATAAAATGAATTTTTATTAATACTATTTTGTGCTATGTGTTTATTAATCGTTCTAGAACCTAGGATGATTATAATACAGGAGGATTATAGCTACGAGCTAGACTGAACGAATAGGAATTTTCAAGACTAAAATAAAATTTTTCCGAGAATAAAAATATTCCCGAGAAAAAGACGAAATATACACTATTCACCCGACGAAATCTAAGGGTTAGGGTTTGAATAACCTAAGTCTTTTCGAGAGTTCAGTATGTCAAAATGACATTTCGTCGAAAGATTTGACGATAATATATCATGAAAAGATAAGTAAGCCGATAAAAGCTTTTCTCAAAAAACGTGCAGAAATCGGACGAAATAAAAATGACGAAAAGTATTGTTATGTGCTTTTCATTCATTTAGCTACGTTAGGGGAAAACGTGAAGGAAAATACTTAATGTCAAAAAGTGTTTTTCAGTTTTTCGGAGTTCCGAAGAATGCGTAAAAGTTAAACTGTTGAGGAAAGACGAAATATTTAAAAATATTTGGATTTCGAGAATCGTAGTTTTTTAAACTGTCGGACGAATTTCACAAGACGGAAGCACGAAGCTTCCAAGGGAAGCTTCGTGAATAGTAAGGCAGTTTAGTAAGGAGGTGTGAATAGTAAGGAGGTTTATGGAGAAATGACTAAAACGCCCCTAGCCTTGGTTTTCTATATAAATAAGCCTTAAGCTCATTTGTTTGGTTAGAAATTTCAACCAACACTTAAGAGAGAGAGAGAGAGAGAGTTCGGATGAAGAGGGAGAGGGAAAAGCTAGCCCGAGTGCACGCTTTGTCCAACGGAGGAAGATTAAAGAAGAAAGGTAATCCGAAACCTAGTTTAATATAAATTTTCTTTAAGATTTCTACGTTAAAACATAGCTTAATATGAATAAGAAGTAAAAAAAGTTAAGAATGATTTCATATGATTGAAATCATGAGAAAAAGAATAAATAAGAATTAGAAGTTTAGTTTATAAATTTTTTAAGGAAGTATAAGATTCGTACTTAATTTGAATGATCCGAATGGATCATATGAATGATTCGGTGATATTAGTAAGGAATGATGTTTTATAACATCAAATTTCAAGAAAAAATGAAATCGTGATCAAAATATCGGTTAAAAATGAAGAACGAGCAAAGAACGCGAAGAACATGAAGAACGTAGTTGATGGACAAATTTAAAACCGTCGTAGTATAATTGTTGTTGATGGACAAGTTTAAAACCATCGCGTATAAGTTAGTTGCTTATCGCTTGGTTAGGAACGATAGAAACGTTCATGAAGAACGGATTGAACTTACTATAACGAAGTTATAGCGAAATTTTGTAAAAGACGAACGAGAAATAGAAAGTATGTAAATGAACCCGAATGAGTAGGGTCTCATATGAATGTAAAAGAACGTAGAAAACATGAGTCGTGGACTTAAGAAAAAACGAGTTTCGATTTCGGATGATCGAATTACGGACGAGCGGACGAAGAACGTTAATAACGTAAAATGAACAAGTAAGGAAATTTATGCCAATTGGATAGCATGTTAACAGATTCAGAAAAGATTTTTTTTAAAGGGAAGTTGGAGTACATAAGATAAGGAAGAGAATAGCTTTGGAACGACCTCGTTCTGAGTTATAACAAAGAAGATATGAGATCGTAAAGTAAGCGTCTTAAATCAGTGCAAGACTTGGAAGAATTTTTAGAAATTACAAGCTCGGCGCCGCAGCGCCAGATATGCCTTGGGAGGCGGCATCGCAACACGAGCTCGGGCCATCAGTTACTGCTGAGTGGCACCGTAGCGCGAAGGAAAGGGAAGGACTCGGTGCCGCAGCGCCGGTGCAGGGCAAGGCCCAATAATGATCTTTTAATTACTCAATTACTGGGGGATGTGCAAGAAAGAAATATGAACATGTAGTTCACGTAACGTAACACTTAAACAAGTGATTTAACATTTAGTAAAGGTTGAACGGAAAGATCAAGAGAGATTAAAAGATGAAGAATGTAAACGCTAGATTACGTAACCGATATCCGGGGACCGTAGTCATGATGAATCGAATGTGTGGGATTCCTATGATGGTGATTCCTTAAACGTTCAGTGACGAGGATGATGTATAACATTTCGATGTTATGATTTCATAATGAGAGTTAAGTGTAAAGCTTATAGACGCTATGAACGCAACGCAGTTGCGATGAACGATCGGTCTTAGCATACCACGAACTGTATGGCTTCGACATTAAGAGAGAATAATGAACATGGGGTTCGTGGGATGGATAACGATTGAAAGCGATTAAAACCTTGAGTAAAGGTTGAATGAGAGATTTAGAGACGAGTAATGTAAACGTCGAATACGTAAACTATCCTCGTGAATCGTATTCACGTTAGACGAACGTTCTAAGTATACAATGGTTGTATGACTTAGACGTTGACGAAGGTAGTAAGTAAGATTTGATTTATCAAGAAATTCATAATGAAGGGTAGTAGGATTAATGAAAGTACGAATGTAAGTCAGATAGAGAATGTGAGAATGTGATGTAAGCGTTAAACACTTTAGCCGACGTGAGGGTTAAGTGTACGTGAATATTAAACGGGCTGAACCTACACTCCGTGTATGGTTTTACCGTAAGGTAATGAAGAAGGAAGAAAAAGAATTAAAGATAATAGTGTAAAACGTAAAGAAACCGAGTTAGTAATGATAATTTGGAGGACGTTCCGAGTCGAATGAACCGGACGTGGAAAAATGTGAATAAGTTAATATAAAATGTTTAACGCTATGACATCATAGTATTGACATGGAATGACCGTTCTGAGTATAGAAAAGACTGTATGACTTAGACGATAAATAATTAATCTTGAGGTATGGCATTTAGTTGTTAGAAAGCCATAAGGAATAAGAAATTGACTTAACGAACATTATAGTTTAATGGTTCGGGTAGGTTAAGATAAAGTTAGGTTGTAGTAAAATCGTAATGTTTGATGGTTGACATATGGGAGCTGGGCTAAACAATTCCTTAAGAGAGCAGAGGTATATACGAAACTGGCAACCGATCTAACTCACTGTAAAAGACAGTGTAGACGAGACGGGAACTTGTTTGTTGGTAGTTTGTGGGAAACCACTCAGAGTACTGTATGGACTACTAGCAGAGACGCGATGTGTACTGAGTCTTAGGAAGGTAATAAGAAGAAGATAAGTATGTAAATCATCAAAGATGATGATATTATGAGTAAGACATCTCCGTATGTCATGAAGCCATAAATTGGTAAAGAAATTTGGTCGCGTAAACTTAGATTGCCAGAACACGAACCTTAAAAAGTAAAGTTAAGTAAACCAATGTGTAAGTCAAGTATATGACTAATTGGTGTATGTGCTATTTTCCTTATATGATATATAGGAATTGAAATGAGCAGTTCAGCGTAAGCTGTAGCTGTGCATAAGGCAAGTTTCCTAACTTCATTCATAGTATATGAATGCTAGTTTCTTAAACTTCTCAAATGTTGAACTTGAGAAGTTTTGTCTATGTGCATATATGCGATATATGTACAAGGTGGTAGTATGTAAGAGGCCTTGTGCCACAATTTGAACACTTCGGTGTTTCTTTGAGATGAACTGTTCTGTGATTGAACTGTTTAATACGAGTATGTTCTGTTTATACATGAACCATTATTGTTAAGTCTATACTAATGATTCTAGCCAGACAGGATATGTATGGAAAAAGGTAGAAGAATGAAAGTAGTTCAAAGAGTATGTGATGAATGTTTTAAAATGATAGGAATCAGGATTATTCTTATTGTTCAAGCTGCTTCATAACCTTTGTTTGGTTACTGAAGTCTTAAAAGAATGTTTAAATTCTTGAAGTTTTTTGTTCAACTGCTATAACTTGCTGAGCAATTGAATGCTCACTCTTACTTTAAATAAAAATATTTTCAACGAACGATGTTAGAAAGAACTTAAGAATCCCATAAAGATCAAGTCGATCGGTATCCAGATGAAGTGCCATTCAGTATGTGAATGTGTGGGAAGAGCAAGAGAAGACTTGTAATGTAGAATAGTTTAATTAAACTATAGACTAGTTTAATGAACTGTTATATATCCTTGGTGGCGGATAAAAGTCACTCGTGAAAGATGTAAAGAATAATGTAATTATCATTATTTGTAATGGAAGAGGTTATAAGGTATTAGAACATGGGGTTTGGGAATGTATGTTATTATATTTAGCTATATAATGATGTATGTTTGGAAGAAGATGGAATCGTGACGTACAAAATTTGGGTGTGAAAATAGACCAAATTTCGGGTCGTTACATTATCGGACTTTGTTCGATTGAGCCTAGGTGTGATATCCGGACTTCATCTATACCTCCATTTTTAATTTAGTCATGCAAGTATTATCAATCTTGCACCAACTCCCCTAATAGTAAATCATGTGAATCAATAGTACACACATGTGAACGCATAGTTATAAGCATGTGACTTAATAGCAATTAATTGCTTATTTATCTGGTGAATTACCGGATTGGCCAATATAACCTCCAGACATTAATTATTATCAAAATAAATGTTGATTTCCACTAACACTAATAATTCCCACACAATGGAACTATCCATTTCATCTTTAATTAACACGAACTTATTCATCATTAATATTATAACTCACAATATTTAACAACCAGGTCGTTCCCAGGAAAGAGGGGGCTTTTCGATAAGGATTTCTCCCTATTGACGCACAATTAGATTATCCAACCTCTCCTTAACAAAACTTCTAGACATTGTCAATGTTACAAATAATAATATGAATAACTTTGTCGTCTCAATTATTGATTTAATAATATAACATATTATACAGATGATACTGTGATAATAATTGAATCAATAATATGAGAGATATAATACAACAATTACTGTAGCAATAATTGAGTATAACTGAGTGACTTCTCACGTAAGGATCAATAATCAATACCGTGTGCTACTATACAACCACGTGTATTACTGTACTTTTACCACCGATTATTTTATGACAACTTACTTACTTTGAAAATTTTTTAAATATTACCCTTAACTTTAACCTTTTATCAATTTAACCATTTACTAAATAGAATAATAATTATAAAAATTGAATACTTTCATTTCATAAAATTTGGAGTCTTACAATCTCCCCTCCTTATGAAATTTTGCCCTCAAAATTTACTTACGTACCTGGTATTCGAAGAGATGAGAATACCTTGCTTTCTTTTCGGATTGTACCTTCTCGGTTATTTCTACTGTATCATGATTTTTCCATTGCTCATATCCTGTATTTCAGATATCATTCTGAAATATATCTTCAAAATAAAGGTTAATTTACATATCACAATTTGTTAACTTATCAAGTAAAATTTTAGCTCAAGTAAGTCACACACTAGCGAAGTATATTACTCGTCTCTCCTCTCCTAGTTCTAGACTCATATCTCCACCAGCGACCATATCCCTAAGTTCTGATACCAAATGTGATGCCCCCAAAATAGGTATATAACACCCATTTTGACTCGCCGCAAAATATACTACTGACAACTCCATTTATACAACTGTAATGCAGAAAACGACCACAGTTAAACTGTGAGTTTTAATACAAATATATATAACTCTCGTGGTGCCTTGACCACAAGACCTTACAATGGTACCTTACATAAAGGTACAGTCAATAACTGTTTTAGAAATTAAAATCTTTAGAAAATACTAAAGGAAACCTTCGTACATGGGAGGCCATGCGACTAGGTTATGATAGATATCATATGTCCACAGAATTATCCTTGGTTGACCCAATAGTCCCCAAAGAAAAATAAGAAGATTGCTATCATCTTCTTCCCAATGGTGAGTCTTCTCTTGACTTATAATTATCTCCATTGTCTCTAATTGAGAATCATATTTCAAATAAACTCCAAGATTTTATAGGTAGTGCTCGTAGATATACTCAGCAAGTGGATGTGCATAACCCTGTCTTATGATAACACGAAGTCGTCTGTCATTAGACATCTTGTATAATAGTGGCAAAAACGTCCTTCCAAAGTTGGGTTCACCTCACCCTATTTGGTTCACCAAAATCAACGGTTAAAATAACGTATAAAATACGATACACTTATATATAATTCTCAATAAAATGACTTCCATACTATTTTAGGGGAAACCTCAACAGCTATAGACCACCGTTCTAATCCCCTGTTACCCCCACTCGACCCAGCTACACTCTTAATACCTGAAAGGAATTGTGAAGCAAAAGGGTGAGCACAAATAGCCCAGTAAATAATATTATGACTAAAGATAATTTACATTATCAATAGCCTTCGTCAGTAATAAATCAGAGATTTAGAACATATGGTAGGTGATAAAACTTTTTCACCATAGTTGCAGCGGAACGAGCAATCCATTAGAAGAGTAAAATAAATCATAAAGTCTATTGTCTTCTCCACATTAAAAATCCACCAACAATGTTTTATCCCTATAACATCAGTCAACAATTCCTGTCCACAATCAGGTGAATAACACTTAATCATAATTGTGATTTTAAATTCCTCTTCGTACCCAAGACGAAGATAATTTTCATCACTTGTCTTTACCTGAAACATCAAAAATCATGGTTATACCAAATCACAATTCTTGTTCATAATAATACTAATAAATTCATCTTTGCACTACAGCCAAAGATATTCATTAACAATTCATCTTTGCACTACAGGCCAAAAACATACAACTATATTTTAGAAGAGTCAAGTAGAGCATGATATCTACTATCTTCTACGAATTAAAAGTGTATAATCACTATCTTATCACTGAGACTCAGCTTAATAATTAAACCACATCATCGAATCATCCCTGCACTACGGCCAATGATATTCATTAGTATTACGACCACGAATTATCCATGTACTACGGGCCAAGGATATTCATGTTTTGAACAATGGTCATGATTATACTGAATAATCCCTAGTTATGATCATACCAACAACTGTCCATCAATGCACTACGGGCCAATGAGGAGTTTTACCACGTCATTTGTAACCCAAAGATGATTATGATCCCTGGTCATAATCATGCCAATCAACAGTTCATCTATGCACGTAACCCAAAGATGGCTTTCATCACAATATAAGCATGAGGATGATGACAATGATATAAGAATTAATCAAACGAAATCAAGGATAAATATTAAAGACTTTAAATTTATCCAGAGTTTAAACATATCCAAATTGTCAACATGATACTGCTTTATAGAGTAAAATTTAAGAATAATATTCATGTACAAAAATAATTTGAACAGAAAAAAATATATTTTTTACGTAAATAGTAGCCCGTGAATAGTACCCTGTGAATATTACTTCGGGAATAGTACCTCGTGAATAGTATTCCTACATAAAAAGTATCCCAAATACCCGAGTAAATAATATTCGGGTGAATAGTAATTCATTAATAGTACTCTGACATGAAAAGTGTCCTGAATACCCGAGTGAATAATATTTGAGTGAATAATAACTAGGTAAATAGTAACCCGTAAATAGTAACTCATGAATATTACTCCGTGAATAGTACTCATAAAAAGGAAAATACAAAAGAAAACAATATTCCATGACGAGTACAAAAGTAATGATATCTCATACGAGTATAATAGAATATACAAAACTGCAAATAGATTTTCACCCGCCATGCGGTAATCCACGTAGACAGATTATTTTCATAATTTAATAAAGAATGAATACGAAGGGTCATTCACCATACACGCGGTAGTCTGCATAGACAGGTTATTCTAACAGAATAATAAAGAATGGAATAACAGAAGAATTTCACCATGCATACGGTAGTCCGCGTAGACAGGTTATTCTAACAGAATAATAAAGAATGGAATAATAGAAGAATTTCACCATGCATGCGATAGACCGTACAGACAGGTTATTCCAACAGAATAATAAAGAATGGAATAATAGAAGAATTCACCAGGCATGCGATAGACCGTACAGACAGGTTACTCCAACAGAATAATAAAGAATGGAATAATAGAAGAATTCACCAGGCATGCGATAGACCGTACAGACAGGTTATTCCAACAGAATAATAAAGAATGGAATAACAGAAGAATTCACTAGGCATGCGATAGACCGCACAGACAGGTTATTCCAATAGAATAATAAAAAATGAAATAACAGAAGAATTCATTAGGCATGCGATAGAACGCATAGACAGGTTATTCTAACAGAATAATAAATAATGGTATACCAACCCTTACGAATATTGAAAGAAATAACTCTCTTCATGAATATGAAAGAAATAATACCCCCTTACCAATACAACAAATAATATCCCTTACCTCAGAAAAAGACTGGATACTGGAATAGTAAGGTAGCAGACTTCTCTTCTTCTTTCTCTCTATAATTTCTCTTTTAATAATTGCTCTTGTGAGACTTAGTGAATTGGTGAGAAATGAAGGAAGAATGAGCTTCTATTTATAGGAAAATATAGTTTAAATAATTACACATTTTGGGGCTCGAACTATTATAGTATAATACCTTCCTTTTTTTCTTCATTTTTAATTTGGTCCTGCAAGTATTATCAAACTTGTACCACCTCCCCTAATAGTAAATCATGTGAATCAATAGTAAATTATGTGACTCAATAGTTCTAAACATGTGAAAAAATTAATTATAGTATAGTACCTTCATCTATACCTCCATTTTTAATTTAGTCATGCAAGTATTATCAATCTTGCACCAACTCCCTAATAGTAAATCATGTGAATTAATAGTACACACATGTGAACACATAGTTATAAGCATATGACTTAAAAGCAATTAATTACTCATTTATCCGGTGAATTACCCGATTGGTCAATATAACCTCCAAACATCAATTATTATCGAAATAAATGTCGATTTCCACTAACACTAACAATTCTCACACAATGGAACTATCAATTTCATCTTTAATTAACACAAACTTATTCATCATTAATATTATAACTCACAATATTTAACAACCAGGTCGTTCCCAGGAAAGAGGGGGCTTTCCGATAAGGATTTCTCCCTATTAGCCCGCAATTAGATTATCTAACCTCTCCTTGATAGAACTTCTAGACATTGTCAATATTGCAAATAATAATATGAATAACTTTATCGTCTCAATTATTGATTTAATAATATAACATATTATACAGATGATACTGTGACAATAATTGAATCAATAATATGAGAGATATGATGCAACAATTACTGTAGAAATAATTGAGTATAACTGAGTGACTTCTCACATAAGCATCAATAATCAATACCGTGTACTACTATGCAACCACGCGTATTACTGTACTTTTACCATCGATTATTTTATGACAACTAACTTACTTTAAAAAAAATTCAAATATCACCCTTAACTTTAACCTTTTATCAATTTAACCATTTACTAAATAGAATAATAATTATAAAAATTGAATACTATCATTTCATAAAATTTGGGGTCTTACAGTCATCACTCACAGCAGCCCAATCTCAGAGATAACCCTGACCAACGACTACTACATAAGCACAGAGCTAGAGATAACCCTGGTGAGGGGTAAAATCATCATTTTTTCACCTCGATACTATATTTGCGCCGTCTCAACATCATTTCATACCGAAGTCTCCCACAAGAACTATAACTCAAAATCCTAAGTGACTACTACACAAGACAGCACACCGGATAAAATTTGAAGACATGAAGATCTGGTCATGGACCCATCTTTTTGACTTCATACAACCTCTTATCCCATGTCATTGTGTAGCTCTCGATAATAGCATTCCGAAAAGATATAGCACACCTCAATCGGATGCCCGAATTAAAAGTTATGAAGGTTCAACTGGACAATGCATTGCACGAGTGCACATTATTCGAGATGGCGGGACCCACAGAGCCCATATGATGCCCCTAAATTCGGACCTCCACTTGGTCTTTCGAATTCGATTCGTCACATCCTAAACGTAATACCAAAATAACTAAAATCACATATTCACGACGGAAAATCTAATTTAGAATAATATACAATGATTTATTATAATTATTCCCCCAAGTCTCGCAATCTACAGTACTTAATAGATTACATAATAATATCGAATAAAGACATATTACATAATCTTATTTAAGTTTAAGCATAGTCTGAAAACAGTCTTAATACAACATAATAGTCTTAAACATAAAGGAACAAGCTAGTCGGTAGCCTTGCCCTTGCCCTTGTCTTTTCCAGAGACACTTCCATGTTCCGCCTTAACTGAAAGGTTTTAAATAAGCAAGGATGAGCACAAATTGCCCAGCAAGTAATATACAACAAGGGTGAAGAGTTTTATAACACGAGTTTGAAATATTGAAGTATCATTTCTAAGATAGTTCAGGTTTTCAGAAAAATATCATGAATAATGAATATCAACAATTCTTGGAATAAGAACGATAATCCAATATAAATCAATAGATATATATGAATTCAAAGACTATCAATGTATCCAACTGGATAACTAATTTATACTGAGCAGTCACGAAGGACTAGTGAACATCTACTAGAATTACCAATATTAAACTGATAATCCAAAATAATTAAGTACTATAGATGATCAGTCTACAATACTCTAAGTTATGCATAACTACACAGTAATATTCACGCGTCTGTTGGGGCTTCCAACAATAAACACTCCCCTTACCATAAGGGTTGTTCAACTCAATTTTCAAGATTTCCGCACCAGTCAATTGGTTTGGATAGTTTTATAAACATGCATATAGTCTAACCGAACCAAATGGCATAGACACTTTCACAATATTCAAGAACAATACCAAGTTCAACATGAATAATAGTTTCCACAAGAGTTTAAACATACTAGCGCAATCAAACGAGAAAGTAAGATAACTTGCATTCAAAGAGATAAGGTTTGTTTACGATATCCGTTGAATAAAGTAATGCAAGAGTTTAGGATACTTGCACAATGTAAAGGATAGTTCAAATACTTGCCTTAAGCATAGTTTATCCATGTTAAGAAATCAACACTTTCGAATCCTATTTATAGCATATTATATGTTCAAGATGTTCATTAGCTAACACAGTCTTTAATCAAGCTTGGCATGATTTAAGTACGCACATATGGTACACAATCAGCTTATAGATTCATCATGAATCAAATACCTAGTTATTTCATAAGTAAATTAAGAATGCTCAAGGTTAAGACCCTTTTACCCATGGACATTCTTATTATGAGGCAAACACCATCATATCATCTAAGCATCACTTATATACATGTATTAGTAGGTTTTAAACTATTTTTAGTAATATAGGCATCACACAAGTTAGCTGTCTAAAATTAGAATTGCAGAATCTCAAATTCCAGACTGGCGCAGTTGTGCCATGGCTAAGCCTAGGACCGGCGCAGCTGTGTAGTCCTCTGGCCAAGCCAAGACTCAGTTGCTGCCTTGTGGTTCATGTCCGACTTCAACACAACAATCATATATAATATATTTTGTCATGTTAAAGGTCTTTTCATGCTTCTCAAGTCAATCAAGGTTCCCCTTTTATAATATAATTCTAAATTAAACATTTCAAGAAGGTAATGCCATTCAAGGTCATGAAACCACAAAGTCTATCATGCTTGCTCTCTAAACATACAATGTAACGACCGAGAAATTCAGATCTTATTGTAAAATGATTTTATTAAATTAAATAATCATAAAATCTTATTTTATGTGTTATCAAGATGGTTATCGTTATATAACCTAGTGATGTTAAAATGTCGTAGTATTTGAGCTACGTGGATGAATTAAAGTGTTTAAATTTCCAGGACGAAAATAAAAGTTTTCTGATAAATTTTCCAAAAAAATACTATTCATCGGGTTTTGCTCAGGATATAATTTTAAATTTCCGAGAAATACGTAATGATGGAATAACAAGATAAGATGGATTATGTAATAAAAATTTAATTATGGAAAATGTAATATTTCGCTTGTGGACTTAATTTATAAACGTTAATGAAGTCGAAATAGTAATGAATAAGTAATAATGGTATGATACTTAGGTATTGTACAAAGTAATGAAACGAGTATAATACGAAGTATTATACAAGTTAGTATGAAGAATGAAATATCGTATATAAATTCTATATGAATTAGAATACGAAAATGATACATAAACAATATGTATATGTATTAAGTAATGTTAATGGATTTGGAAGATTAGTTAACAATTGGTACAAGTCCAAGTGAATAAAATGTAAAGGCCCAAATGATTAGTTAATAAATAGGTTAGTGTTTATTAATGCAAAGCCCAAGGATTTATTTAATCCAAGCCCAAGCTAGAATCCATGAGTGGTATGACCCATGGGGCAAACCATATTTATATGGTTAGTATGTTGACCAAGTTAATGTGGTGACCAAAACTTAGGAGTAATGGCCAATCAAAAGATAAGTGTTGTGCTAGCCAAGTAATGAATAGTAAGGAGGTGGCTTAAGAAGGTGGGATGATTTAATGACTAAACTACCCTAGCTTTGTAAATTTTAAAAATAGAGGAAGCTTGCAAGCCATTTATTAGTTTTTCAAGTAATCCAAACATTACAAAGTGCTTAAGTGTTAGAGAGAATAAGTTACAAATAAGTTACTTCCATAAGTAAGAAGAAGAAGAAGAAGCTACTTACCAAGACTTCAAAAGTAAGACTTCTTCTCCATTATTTTCTATCTTTACCATGATAGGTTAATAAGAAAAGTTTGGATTAAGGAACATGAATGTTAAAAGTTAAGAAAAATGAGTAAGCAATGAACTTAAGTCACATAAGTTGGTAATAAGTCATTTAAGCTAGCATAAGTTATAAACTTATGTGAAAGTAGTATGAACTTGTAATGAGTTTATTAAGAGAAATGATATGGATGTAAAAGAACTTGTATGATTATATGTATCATGAATACATAAGTAGAAGTTATATGTTGAGAACATATAAGGTATGATGATTAAGAAACTTTAATTGTCATAAGTCATGAACAATGAAATATTAAGTAGTTTATAATTTGACAAGTTATAAGCTCATGAAGAAATAAGTCTAAAATCCAATAATTAGAATAAGTTGTTATAATAAGTAGTTTGAGATGTTCACATGATGAATGGAATTCATTGGTAATATGGAACAAATCATAAGAATGAAGATTTGCCAGAAATTGCACGATTGAACGATAATCGTCGAATTCGTGAAATTCTCGGAATAGAAGTCAAATTTTGTGTTTGAACTCGGAACCGTTGTTTTCCAATGGAGACAAGTCATATTTGCCATTTAAGAGTTATGAACTCGAAAATGACCGGATTTCGACTTAGAACGAAGAAACGAGCGTTGAACGTTCACGAACGTTTATCGTTTTCGTTAAAAAATGAACTAATAGGTGAATTTTTGGCAAACGAAGTCAAATAGATAAAATTGTTGCATGAATTTGTAGATTACGTAATTTGTGAATCGTAGGCTTTTAAACGAGCCAATTCGGACTTACAACGAAGGAGTTATGCGTCCGGGAAGTTCACAAAATTTAAAAACTGATTTTTTTTGGTGCACAGAGTTGGCGCCGCGACGCCAACCCTAGGCAAAATGAGTCGCGCCGTAGCGCCTAACAGTAGCTGAGCACACTGCAAGAGTTTGCCGCAGCGTGAAATGTAGTACAATTTGTGGCGCCGCAGCGCCATGTACAGTGAAAAAATCTTCTGTAGTGTGGCGCCGCAGCGCGGCCCATTAAGTAAGGACTCGCGCTGCAGCGCCAATCTCAGAACATAGATAATAATGAATGTTTCTAAGTACACAGAAAGGAAAGCTAATTGTTTTGAAAGTAAACACAACTTAAGGAATGTAATGTAACTTTGTTTAAACTTTGTTAATCCTTAAGGATGTTGTATGAAAGTTGAGATAACTTAGTAGAATATAAATGCAAGGATAATGATAAACCGGAACGAATAATAATTGAATCTAATACACAATTAGATTGAGAAGAAGGGTAAGATATAGTCATATACATACTTGATTATTTGTGACCTAATGTAAGGCATTATGTGATCGTGTATTGTAGAGACTTGAAATACTTAAACATAAAGTTAAATTACGGTAGCAGACGCTAAAGGCAAGTATTCTCACTCTTGTCTCAGTTCAATCTGAACAAGTTTTTGAGGTTCATGTATTCTTTCGCATGAATTAAGGTATGTTGAAGTTCAAGCCAATCCCTTGGCTAGACTTGGTAATTTATTCATCTATTATCAAATGTTGTTGTCTTTTGTCAACTACTCAATATGGTTTTCAAAAGAAGAATGAAATGTTAAACAAATGTTTTATCGATAAAACGACAGGCAAGTGAGGTTGCCAAATGATTAAACGTACATACGTTTAATGGATGTAGTGTTGATCAACATAGAGTACAATAGGCTGATCACCTAGAAGTGCTCGTAAGTAATAGTGGGCTTACGGAATTCGTTCTGGGTTGTTCTTTTTCCAAGAAAGAATGAATGCTCGAGGTCTTTGACCGGAGTAAATGTTTTACTAAATATTGTTATGATTGTAAAACATTTTGAAAGAAAAGATGAAGTGCTATTTTGAATTAATAATAGTACTTCATAACTATTGTTCAGTTATTGAAGATATACGATTCGTATGTGTCAAGCATGTTGTTATTGAATTGTTATACTTGTTGAGCTAGTTATGCTCACTCTTGCTTGAACCATATGAATGCAGCTAAGACTGAACGTCCTGAAGGATCAAAAAAGAATAAAGGAAAAGCTAAGGCGGATTGTTAAGCTGTCTTGTAATAGTATAGGTCTATTGTTGTAATGTCACTGATATTATGACAAAGAACCTTTGTAATAGGTATAGAACCTAGGAAATATAAATATTGCTTTAAATATATAGAAGATATATTCGTTCTTTGAGACTTTTCAATTGAATGAATGTATGAATGTTTGTACAGTATAGCACCATCTGTTGGGTTTGAAGATACCCGGATTTGGGGGCGCTACAAGTTGGTATCAAAGCCTAGGTTATAAAATTGAAGGGGGAAAATGTAACCTTAAGTCATAACCTTAAGAAAGAATAAAGAAGTAAAAGATGGAAAGTAACCCTATAAAAATGCATTATATTATGTTATGTGTTTCTATTATTTTACTGACGTGTACTAATCAAACTGTATTGTTTTATTGTAGATGTCAGGAGAAAATGATATGTATAGAGACATACAGGTAGTGAGCGAGGATTCGGTTAATCGGGTAGAGATACTACCAAATCATGTAGTCGTAGAACCAAAGGTGGTGACAATCGAGTCTGGAGACTCAGACAATTTAGACTACATGTCTATATTTGATGGCATGCTAGAGGAGGAGGTGGACGTGATGTCCTTTGATCAGGTTCCACCTACAGAGGATTTGTCTACGGGGGAATCAATGAAGGCATTGTTTATGTCAGTATTGGACAGAAATATCCATTACTGCCAAGAGGTAAAGGAGTTGAAAGAGGAACTCCAAGCTGCCCGTGAGGACAAGACTAGCATGGAGGGAATGTGGGAAGTGGAGCACGATGATAAAATTCTAGCTAAAGACAAGGTCCGAGAGCTAAAATGTGAAGTCTTTGAGCTCAAGCAGGAGCTAAAGACTAAACATCGGAAGTTGGAGAGGATGTCCTATATACATAGGAGTTCTCATGTGGATTTCCAGCAGCAGGTAGCTGCGTACCCAATAGAAGCAGGACAGACCCGACATACTATCAGTAGAGATATTATTGCCGGTCTGGCCAGCAAAGATTTTGAAAATGCCCTAAGGCAGATGTAACCTAGCAATAGCTAGAGTAGCATAGATATATAAACATTATGTATCTAGTAGTGATGTAAAATCCTCTTTTGTATAACAAAGGGTAGTCTTTTGTAAAATCCAATTTTTGAAAAGTAATTGTGGGATGGTAATGTAATCAGCTAAGGCTGAGTAATGTAAACAATGTAGTGTTATACTACAAGTTATGAATCAATATAAGTCTTTTTATGGAATATATTGAGTAATGAGTATGAGTTATTATTTTATTACAAATAATAACAAACCAACAAGAATAAAGTAATAATGATGTGTGGTTTTCTTAATAGCAAAATGCCGCCAAGAAGGAGACAACAAAATCAAGGCACTAATGTTAACCAACTGGAGGGTGGTCCAATTAATCCAATGCAGGAGTTCGTTAATCTTTTAACGACTGCATTTAATAGAGCGGGGGCTAATGTACCTATGATTCCGGGAGTAGTACGAGCTACTACTTTTAAGAATTTTAAAAGTGTAGGTCCGTCGGAGTTCAAAGGAACTACGGACCCTATAGAAGTCCAGACTTGGGTAAAAGAAATCGAGAAAGCATTTGTAATAGCAAATGTTGAGGAGGGTCAAAAGGTTGCCTTTGCAACCTATTTTATGAAAGGAGAGACCAACTTCTGGTGGGAGGCAAACCAGGCTAGGGCCGATATAGGAAATCTAACGTGGGAGAGGTTTAAGGAGATTTTCTTCGAGAACTATTTTCCCGCGAGTATGCAAGGGAGGATGGAAATGAGGTTTCTTAAATTGAAACAAGGGGATATGACAGTTCCCCAGTATGTCGCCAAGTTTAATGAACTGGCACGATTTGCTCCACATCAAGTGGACACTGAAGTGAGAAAGGCTAGAAGGTTTGAGCAGGGTTTGAAACCCTGGCTCTATAGCCGAATTTCTGTGTTCCAAAGTACTTCCTTTGGAACCATATTAGAAAAGGCAATAATTGCAGAAGGTGGGAATGAGTCTCTCAGCCAGTACCACAAGGATAAGAAAAACAAGGGCAAGGTTGATGGAGGAATCAAGACCGAGGGAGCCAGTGGAAGTGGCAACGGTCAAAAAAGGAAGGGCTTTAACTCTGGGAATACCGGAGTAAAACAAGGGGATTCTAAGAGAAGGATGGAGGCCTGTAAAACCTGCGGAAAGACTCACTTAGGAGTCTGTCTCAAAGGAAAGGCAGTATGTTATAATTGTGGACAAGAAGTGCATATTTCGCCTAACTGTCCAAATTCGAAGAAAAATCACGGATGTTTTGTATGTGGATCAACTGACCACATAGCAAAGAACTGCCCGAAGAAGGGGACGAAAGGAAATAAGGGAACTAATAGTGGTAAGTTGGCTATTAGTGGTACATCTCAGCCAGGTAAATCAATGGCTGGCACTTTTAATATGACGGTCCAAGATGTTGTGGCATCAGGGGATGTAGTTGCTGGTATTATTTTGATCAATAACATAAATGCATACGTGCTTTTTGATTCGAGTGCTACTTGTTCGTTTATAGCATGTGATTTTGCTAGACGACTAGAATTATTTTCCAAAAAATTACCTATACCTTTGAACATTAAGGTAGCAAATGAAGAGATAATTCCTGTTAAAAATATTCATAGGAGTTGTTGCGTAGATGTATGGGCTTATAAGTTATCGGTAGATTTAATACCGATAAAGTTAGGAGAATTCGACGTAATTCTCGGAATGGATTGGTTAATTAATCATTGAGCAATTATAGATTGCCAAAAGAAATGCATGAGCATCAAGACGTTGAAGCAACCTCCTGTAGTATTTTACAGTAGTAAGTTACCGGGACGTCCGTGTAGCCTTACGATGACACAAACTAGAAAATTATTAAGGAAGGGTTGTGTAGGTTACCTATGCCATGTTGTGGATACCCAGAGAGTGGGAGCAACCATGGAACAAATACCTATAGTAAATGAGTTCATGGATGTATTTCCAAGTGAGTTATCGGGGTTACAGCCGGATAGGGAGATCGAATTTGTGATAGACGTTGTGCCAGGAGCGGCACCAGTCTCAAGGGCACCGTACCGTATAGCGCCTGTGGAAATGAAAGAACTAATGGTTCAGCTACAGGAACTATTGGACAGAAAGTACATTCAACCAAGTGTTTCTCCGTGGGGGGCACCAGTGTTGTTTGTCAAGAAGAAAGACGGATCGTTGAGACTTTGTATCGACTATCGGGAGTTGAACAAGTTAACGATAAAGAATAAATATCCATTGCCCAGAATTGATGATCTCTTTGATCAATTGAAAGGGGCAAAGTATTTTTCTAAAATAGATTTGCTGACGGGGTATCATCAGTTGAAGGTCAGAAAGGAAGATGTACCAAAAACGGCATTCAGGACTCGTTATGGTCATTACGAGTTTCTGGTGATGTCATTGGGGTTGACGAATGCACCAGCTACATTTATGGATGTGATGAACAGAGTGTTCAAACCATATTTGTACAAGTTCGTCATTGTGTTTATCGATGATATTCTAGTCTATTCTAAGACGCCAGAAGATCATGCTGAACACTTAAGATTAGAGTTGGAGACACTAAGGAAAGAGAAGTTATATGTGAAATTCACTAAATGTGAATTTTGGCTAGAAAAGGTGCAGTTTTTAGGTCATGTCATTGACCAAGAGGGGATTTCAGTAGATCCAGCGAAGGTGGAAGCAGTGATGAATTGGGAACAGCCAGAAACGCCGACTGAGGTGCAGAGTTTCCTAGGGTTAGCAGGGTACTATCGAAGATTTATCCAAGATTTTTTGAAGATAGCTACCCCGTTGACTAATTTAACAAGGAAGACGGTGAAATACATATGGACGGATAAATGTGAAGACAATTTTCAAGAACTGAAGAAAAGATTAAGTGAAGCGCTTGTTTTTTCATTGTCATATGACACAGGAAATTTCGTAGCGTATAGTGATGCTTCGCATAGGGGACTTGGTTGTGTGCTTATGCAACATGGCAAAGTTATTGCGTATGCGTCACGGCAGTTGAAGGATTATGAGAAAGTTTATCCTACTCATGATCTGGAACTGGCCGCAGTAGTGTTTGCCCTAAAGATATGGAGACATTATCTTTATGGGGAAAAATGTGAGATATATACGGACCATAGGAGTCTAAAATATATCTTCACTCAGAAGGAGTTGAATATGAGGCAGAGAAGATGGCTAGAGTTAATAAAGGATTATGATTGTGAAATCCTGTATCACCCTGGAAAAGTCAATGTAGTTGCCTACGCCTTAAGTCGGAAGGGTCGGGAAAAGTTGTCTATGTTAACGGCTCAAAATGAGTTAATAACAGAGATGGCTAGGATGGAGATAGAAGTAAAGATGCCGGGTGATAGTAGACAGATACTCTTTGCAACAGAAATGCAACCTTCCATCGTAGACAGAGTTAAGGAGGTACAACTCAAGACAGACGAGTGTAACCAAATGAAGAAGCGGTTATTCGAGAAGGAAGATACTAAGTATAGTCTTGATAATTAGGGATTATTAAGATTTGAAGGAAGAATTTGGGTTCCGAATGAGACGGAATTAAAGGAGCAAATGTTACAAGAAGCTCATAGTTCGAGATACTCGATACATCCTGGTAGCACTAAGATGTATCAAGACCTTCGACAGAGTTTTTGGTGGCCAAACATGAAGAGAGAAATAGAAGAATATGTGAGTAGGTGCTTGACTTGTCAAAAAGTTAAGGCCGAACATCAACGACCCAAGTGGCTTATTACAGTCATTGGAGATTCCAGAATGGAAGTTGGAGCATATTACGATGGATTTCGTGGTAGGACTTCCAACGACAAATAAAGGGTACAATGCAATTTGGGTAATAGTGGACCGGTTGACGAAGTCGGCTCACTTTTTGCCAATCAGGGTCAAGTATAACTTAGAAAAATTAGCTAAACTTTATGTTGAGGAAATCATTTCCAGACATGGAGTACCGGTATCGATTGTGTCTGACCGTGATCCACGATTCACATCGAACTTTTGGAGGAGTTTACAAGAACAGTTGGGAACACAGCTGAAGTTAAGCACAGCGTATCATCATCAGACTGATGGGCAGAGTGAGAGAACAATTCAGACATTAGAAAACATGTTGAGGTCTTGCGTCATGGATTTCAAGGGTAGTTGGGATGATCATCTACCGCTAGTTGAATTTACGTAGAACAACAGTTATCATGCAAGCATAGGTATGCTGCATTATGAAGCTCTGTATGGAAGAAAATGCAGAACACCATTGTGTTGGGATAAGGTGGGAGAACGCCGGATGCTAGGACCAGAATTGGTGCAGCAGACAGTGGAGGTGGTAAAGTTAATTCAGATGCGTCTCGTCACAGCTCAGATTAGACAGAAGAAGTATGCAGACTCACACAGACTAAGCCTAGAGTTTGAGGTGGGCTCGCATGTGTTTCTAAAGGTATCTCCTTGGAAAGAAAAGATACGTTTTGGAAAGAAAGGAAAGTTAAGTCCAAGGTTTATAGGACCTTTTGAAGTATTAAAACGGGTGGGAGAGGTAGCTTATATGATAGCATTACCTCCTGACCTAGAACGTATACATAACGTGTTTCACGTATCGGTATTACGTCCATATAAGCCGGACTATAAGCATGTAATCGAGTATGAGCCGATTCATATCGAGAAGGACTTAACATATGAAGAATCGCTGATACAAATCATTGATAGAAAGGAACAAGTTCTGAGGAGCAAGATAATACCATCAGTAAAGGTATTATGGAAGAACCACGATACTGAGGAAGCAACGTGGGAGCTAGAAGAACAGATGAAGAAAAATTTTCCCCATCTATTTGGTTAGAGTAAGATGAGATTCTGAGGACATAATCTTTATAAGGGGAGAAGAATGTAACGACCGAGAAATTCAGATCTTATTGTAAAATGATTTTATTAAATTAAATAATCATAAAATCTTATTCTATGTGTTATCAAGATGATTGTCGTTATATAACCTAGTGATGTTAGAATGTCGTAGTATTTGAGCTATGTGGATGAATTAAAGTGTTTGAATTTCCAGGATGAAAATAAAAGTTTTTCGAGAAATTTTCTGAAAAAAACACTATTCATCGGGTTTTGCTCGGGATATAATTTTGAATTTCCGAGAAATACGTAATGATGGAATAACATGATAAGATGGATTATGTAATAAAAATCTAATTATGGAAAATATAATATTTCGCTTGTGGACTTAATTTATAAACGTTAAGGAAGTCGAAATAGTAATGAATAAGTAATAATGGTATGATACTTATGTATTGTACAAAGTAATGAAACGAGTATAATACGAAGTATTATACGAGTTAGTATGAAGAATGAAATATCGTATATAAATTCTATATGAATTAGAATACGAAAATGATACATAAACAATATGTATATGTATTAAGTAATATTAATGGATTTGGAAGATTAGTTAACAATTGGTACAAGTCCAAGTGAATAAAATGTGAGACCCCGAATTTTATAAATAAAGATTTAAATTTCTCGAAATATTTTTTTTAATATTAAGGTGTGGATTTGAGATAATGCTATAGTTGTGGGTAGTATTTGAAAATTTTATAAAGTATGCAAGTTGTCATATTATATTCGATTGGTCAGGGAATATTCTTTGTATCGGGGAATATTCGTACGATGGCACAATCATTGGTGGACCCCACAACGGAATTATTGTTGGACTGAGAAAACTACAAAAATATTTTATGAAAATAACGGCGGAAGTTTTACCATTAATACTGTTGAACTACTCGGTAGTAAAAGTAGAGTAATATGCGTGGTATTGATTATTAATGCTTACGTGAGAAGTCACTCAGTTTTGTTCAATTATTGCTATAATAATTGTTGCATAGTATCTCATGTTATTTGATTCAATTATTGTCGATATTTTATATATTATTAAATCAATAATTGAAATGACAGAGTTATTAATATTATAAATTGCAATATTAACTATGTCTAGAAGTTCTGCCAAGGAGAGGTTTGGTCACCTAATTACGCGCCAATAGGGAGAAATCCTTATTGGAAAGCCCCCTCTTTCCTGGAAACGACATGGTCGATTAATATTGTGAATTGTAATAAAGACGATAAATGTTGTTAAAATTATAAAGGTGATTTTTATGAAGTCTGCTTATTTTATGGATTCCTATTTATCCATTTTTCAAAATAATTGGTAGAAAATTTTTAAAGGTGGGGCCCACATGTGGGGGCCACATGTGTTGGGAAATGATTTTGGAAATGGAAGAGTAATACGTTTGGAAGTATGTGTGTTTTGAGTATATAGTGGAAGAAAATGATATATGAAAGTGATAGGTGTGTGATGTGTGTGTGAGTGGAAAATGGTGAAAAAGTAGTAGTGTGATAGTGATGTGTAAGAGTGTAGTGAATTTGATTATTGGGTGGGTGAGGGATTAATGTTGGTTATGGGGGAGAAAAATTAAGTGGTGTATATATAATATTGATTTATATAATATGAAAACATGTGTTTATATATATGTATTATATTTTAATATTTGTTGTGATTTTATTGGTTAGATGATTGACTTAATTGTTAGTTGATTGAAAAATAATTTTGTAAAATTATTTCATCCATGAATAGTGCCTTTCTATTCTCCTATAAATAGAAGCTCATTCCTTCATTATTTCTTACAAATTCATTGAAACTCTAGAGAGAGAAATTATAGAGAAACTATAGAAAAGTATTCTGCTACTTCCCTACTCTTATATGCAGTTTCTTTTACGGTAAGGGATGTTATTCTTTTGTATTCATGAAGAGAACTTCTGTTATTTTATTTCACTATTATTCTGTTGGAATAACATGTATACGTGGAATACCCTATACTTGGTGACATTCTTCTATTATTCTGTCTTTATTATTCCGTTGGAACATCCTGTCTGTGCTTTACGCCGGACCTGGTTTCGTCTTTATTATTCTATTTTTATTATTCTGTTGGAATATCCTGTCTGTGCGTTTCATGCCGGACCTGGTTCCATCTTAATTATTCTGTTGGAATATCCTATCTGTGCGTTTTACGCCGGACCTGATTCCGTTATTTAGTATTATGTTGGAATAACCTGTCTATGTGAAGTACCGCATGCATGGTGATTTTTGTTGTTATTCTATTCTTTATTATTCTGTTGGAACATCATATCGATGCGAATTTCGCCTGACCTGGTTCCGTTGCTTATTATTCTGTTGGGATAACCTGTCTATGCGAAGTACCGCATACATGGTGATTTCTTTTATTATTCCATTCTTTATTATACTCAGTTGGTTAAAGTTTTGACTTCTATACTCCATGAAATTAGTAGAATATCCTTGATATTTGCGCTTCATCCAGTATCTTTTCATGAAAATATTCTTCTGAGCATTCTTGAATTTTACTCTACACAAAAGTATCATGTTGACAATTTGGACGTTATTGGTTCCTGAATAAATTAATTCTTGAATTTGTTTTATTGAATTCTTATATCATTGTCATCATCCTCATGTTTATATTTTGTTGAAAGTCATCTATGGCCTGTAGTGCATAGATGGACTTGGTATGATTATGACCAGGGATTAATCGGTGTAATCATGACCGTAATATTACAAATGATGTGGAAAAATTCTTCATTGGCCCGTAGTGCATTGATGGACAGTTTTTGGTATGATTATGGCTATGGATTCTCTTTGGTCGTAGTGCAGAGATGAATTGTTTTATGGCATGATCAGGACCGTTGATGAAAATATGATTATCTTTAGTCGTAGTGCATGGATAATTCGTGGTCGTGATACTAAAGAATATCCTTGGCCGTAGTGCAGGGGTGATTCGATGATGTGGATTATTTATTAAGCTGAGTCCCAGCAATAACAGTGTTGAAAAATCTTTTAAATCATAAAAGATAGTAGATTTTATTATCTACTTGACTCTTTTAATGGATTGCTTGATCCGCTACAGTTAAACTTGATGTCTATTGTATTTTATCAGTTTAACATTGTTGAAGACTAATGATAATTTATTCTGTATTATCTTAGTCATAATATTTCTTACTGGGCTAGTTGAGCTCACCCTTTCTTTCACTGTTCTCTTCAGGAAATGAGAACGTAGTTGGGACTAGTCGGGGAACAGAGTGATGGTCCTAGATGATAGCATTAGTATTCCTCACTATTCTATGTAATAGTGTGACAATAATTGTAATGAGGACTCCTTTTGAGTATGGATACTCTCTAGATGACAATATTTGTATTCAAACTCACAGTTTATGTTTTGTCGTATTGTACACGACAATTGTATTATTAAGTTGTATTTGAATTTTGTACCATGTAAGTGGCGACCCAAGATGGGTGACGTATACCTAATTTTGGGGGCGTCACAGTTGGTATCAAAGCTTAGGGATATGATCCCTGGCTAGAATGTGAGAATAGAACTAGGAGGGGAGAGACGGGGAATTCCTTCACTAGTATGACCTACCTAAGTTTACTTGTTATTTAATTGGTCGGTCAGAGTATAGAGATAATATGTGATATGATAATTAACCCTTATTTTCTAACAGTATTTGAAAATGGCATCCGAAAATGTTGAGAATAGCAATGGAGCACATGAGACCATGGAGACACCTCTAATCAGCAACCAAGATAATGTGATTAGAGATATCCATGTGGTGATTGAGGAATTAAAAGTTGCACTCAAGCTAGTCGCAAAGGTAGCAACTGAGAGTGAGGAAGAAGAGGAACCTGAGAATGATTTATTAGAAGAACTTATTGATCAAAATATAGAATTGGAAAATCGTATTCATGAGTCAGAAGAGCAGGCTAAAGAATGGCAGGCGGTCGTAGAACAAAGGGATGCAATAATTCAAAATTGTATTACCCGATGTGTGATGGTTGAACAGAAGCACTCTTTGGCAGAGTGTACGATATTAAAGCTGGAATCTGAGAATTAAAATGTCAAGGAGCAGCTGAAAGAAGAAATAACTGAACGAGTGAGAATGAAAGATGTATGGGTAAAAGCCGCACGACGCGTTGATATTGTGGAAAAAGAAGTCCGATCCAAGAAAGCTAAAATAGATGATATGTATTTCTCTTTTTCGATAGCAATTGGGAGAATCCAGCATCGAGTTTTGAATTATCCGGACGAGGAATCGAACGAAGTTATCACGGGTTAGTTAATTATAAATTCTCGCGAAGTCTATACCTTATTCGATACCGGTTCTACCCATTCTTTTATCTCTCTTGCTTGCGTTCAACGTTTAAATTTGACTCCAGAGAAGTTAGACTTTGACTTATTGGTTGAAACTTCGTTAGTAGAAACCTTCGTTATCTCCACTATTTATAAATCTTGTTTAATTCAAATTAACACTTTCACGTTACCTGTCGATCTTATCTCTTTGAAAATACTTGCCTTTGATGAGATTTTAGGAATTGATTGGTTAACTACTCATCATGCTTTTTGTAAGGTTGTTAGCTTTCATATTCCTAACCAACCTATTATGTGAATTCAACCAACCAAACCACTAAAGTCAATCACTATCATATCAAGTCATAAGTAAAGAGCCCCGAGCCTTTCGCTGATGACTTCCTTGTATGGAATGCACCGAAGCCAGACTTTCTGTAGGTGACATTGTAAATGACGATGTCAAGTTGATAGGTAGCAATGTGACGTGCTATGCAAGTCTTGGATGAGGGTCACATTTTTGAATGATATTTCTATCCTTAATAAATTCTTGACGTATTCTTGAAGACTTCCTGGCCTACCTTAGAGCGCGAAATCAAATTTTGTATTGACCCAGTACAAAACCCATTTCTTAAACCCTCAAATATTTCTTTAACCAAAACGAACGTATAATGTGCAAAAGAAGTTGGCACGAGCTGTTGAAGATTACGATCGTACCATTCAATATCATCGTGGAAAAGCGAACGTGGTAGCTGACGCGTTGAGTAGAAGATCGTATGCGTTTACAAGTGCGAATATACGAACCTATGTGAAGATAACGAATATACGATTAGAATCGACTTTAATTGATAATGTTAAAGCGGCTCAAGCTACAAACCCGGAGCTAACGAATGTGAAGAAGAAGGTTCAAGAGGGCTTTATTCTAGAAGCAAGAATCGATGAAGAGAAGAAATCTCAACCCTCGATTTAATTGACCCATTTGAAATCCTTGATCGAGTAAGAACTGTGGTTTATAGACTCGTTTTACCGCCAAGTATGTCGCATGTTTATAACGTTTTTTTTAACGTATCAACGTTACATAGATATGTGAAAGACTCGAACCACGATATTGAATTAGAACCGGACAAGATAGCGGATAATTTAACGTATGAAGATGTACCTGTTAAAATCTTGGATAAGAAGGATTACATTCGACACTCAAAGGTTATACCCCAAGAGTTAGAATTTGAAATGAAGTCAAGGTATCCTCACATATTCAGCATACCAAGTACGTACGTAAATTTCGAGGGCGGAATTCCATAAGGAGGGAAGATTGTGAGACCCCGAATTTTATAAATAAAGATTTAAATTTCTCGAAATATTTTTTTTAATATTAAGGTGTGGATTTGAGATAATGTTATAGTTGTGGGTAGTATTTAAAAATTTTGCAAAGTATGCAAGTTGTCATATTATATTCGATTGGTCAGGGAATATTCTTTGTGTCGGGAATATTCGTACGATGGCACAATCATTGGTGGACCCCACAACGGAATTATTATCGGATTTAGAAAATGACAAAAATATTTTATGAAAATAACGGCGAAAGTTTTACCGTTAATATTGTTGAACTACTCGGTAGTAAAAGTACAGTAATATGCGTGGTATTGATTATTAATGCTTACGTGAGAAGTCACTAAGTTTTGTTCAATTATTGCTATAGTAATTATTGCATAGTATCTCATGTTATTTGATTCAATTATTGTCGATATTTTATATATTATTAAATCAATAATTGAAATGACAGAGTTATTAATATTATAAATTACAATATTAACGATGTCTAGAAGTTTTGCCAATGAGAGGTCTGGTCACCTAATTGCGCGCCAATAGTGAGAAATCCTTATTGGAAAGCCCCCTCTTTCCTGAGAACGACCTGGTCGATTAATATTGTGAATTGTAATAAAGACGATAAATGTTGTTAAAATTATTAAGGTGATTTTTATGAAGTCTGCTTATTTTATGGATTCCTATTTATCCATTTTTTAAAATAATTGGTAGAAAATTTTTAAAGGTGGGGCCCACATGTGGGGGCCACATGTGGGGCCCATATGTGTTGGGAAATGATTTTGGAAATGGAAGAGTAATACGTATGGAAGTATGTGTGTTTTGAGTATATAGTGGAAGAAAATGATATGTGAAAGTGATAGGTGTGTGATGTGTGTGTGAGTGGAAAATGGTGGAAAAGTAGTAGTGTGATAGTGATGTGTAAGAGTGTAGTGAATTTGATTATTGGGTGGGTGGGGGATTGATGTTGGTTATGAGGGAGAAAAATTAAGTGGTGTATATATAATATTGATTTGTATAATATGAAAACATGTGTTTATATATATGTATTATATTTTAATTTTTGTTGTGATTTTATTGGTTAGATGATTGACTTAATTGTTAGTTGATTGAAAAATAATTTTGCAAAATTATTTCATCCATGAATAGTGCCTTTCTATTCTCCTATAAATAGAAGCTCATTCCTTCATTATTTCTTACAAATTCACTGAAACTCTAGAGAGAGAAATTATAGAGAAACTATAGAAAAGTATTCTGCTACTTTCCTACTCTTATATCCAGTTTCTTTTACGGTAAGGGATATTATTCTTTTGTATTCATGAAGAGAACTTCTGTTATTCCATTTCTTTATTATTCTGTTGGAATAACCTGTATACGCGGAATACCCTATACTTGGTGACATTCTTCTATTATTCTGTCTTTATTATTCCGTTGGAACATCCTGTCTGTGCTTTACGCCGAACCTGGTTCCGTCTTTATTATTCTATTTTTATTATTCTGTTGCAATATCCTGTCTGTGCGTTTTACGCCGGACTTGGTTCCATCTTAATTATTCTGTTGGAATATCCTGTCTGTACGTATTACGCCGGACCTGGTTCCGTTATTTAGTATTCTGTTGGAATAACCTGTCTATGCGAAGTACCGCATGCATGGTGATTTTTGTTGTTATTATATTCTTTACTATTCTGTTGGAACATCCTGTCGGTGCGAATTTCGTCTGACCTGGTTCCGTTACTTATTATTCTGTTGGAATAACATGTCTATGCGAAGTACCGCATACATGGTGATTTCTTTTATTATTTCATTCTTTATTATACTCAGTTGGTTAAAGTTTTGACTTCTATACTCCACGAAATTAGTAGAATATCATTGATATTTGCGCTTCATCCAGTATCTTTTCATGAAAATATTCTTTTGAGCATTCTTGACTTTTACTCTACACAAAAGTATCATGTTGACAATTTGGACGTTATTGGTTCCTGAATAAATTAATTCTTGAATTTGTTTTATTGAATTCTTATATCATTGTCATCATCCTCATGTTTATATTTTGTTGAAAGTCATCTATGGCCTGTAGTGCATAGATGGACTTGGTATGATTATGACCAGGGATTAATCGGTGTAATCATGACCGTAATATTACAAATGATGTGGAAAAAGTCCTCATTGGCCCGTAGTGCATTGATGGACAGTTGATGAAAACATGATTATCTTTAGTCGTAGTGCATGGAAAATTTGTGGTCGTGATACTAAATAATATCTTTGGCCGTAGTGCAGGGGTGATTCGATGATGTGGATTATTTATTAAGCTGAGTCTCAGCGATAATAGTGTTGAAAAATCTTTTAAATCATAAAAGATAGTAGATTTTATTATCTACTTGACTTTTTTAATGGATTGCTTGATCCGCTGCAGTTAAACTTGATGTCTATTGTATTTTATCAGTTTAACATTGTTGAAGACTAATGATAATTTATTCTGCATTATCTTAGTCATAATATTTCTTACTGGGCTAGTTGAGCTCACCCTTTCTTTCACTGTTCTCTTCAGGAAATGAGAACGTAGCTGAGACTAGTCGGGGAACAGAGTGATGGTCCTAGATGATAGCATTAGTAGTCCTCACTATTCTATGTAATAGTGTGATAATAAATGTAATGAGGACTCCTTTTGAGTATGGATACTCTCTAGAAGATAATATTTGTATTCAAACTCACAGTTTATGTTCTGTCGTATTGTACACGACAATTGTATTATTAAGTTGTATTTGAATTTTGTACCATGTAAGTGGCGACCCAAGATGGGTGACATATACCTAATTTTGGGGGTGTCACATAAAATGTAAAGGCCCAAATGATTAGTTAATAAATAGGTTAGTGTCTATTAATGCAAAGCCCAAGGATTTATTTAATCCAAGCCCAAGCTAGAATCCATGAGTGGTATGACCCATGGGGCAAACCATATTTATATGGTTAGTATGTTGACCAAGTTAATGTGGTGACCAAGACTTAGGAGTAATGACCAAGTAAAAGATAAGTGTTGTGCTAGCCAAGTAATAAATAGTAAGGAGGTGGCTTAAGGAGGTGGGATGATTTAATGACTAAACTACCCTAGCTTTGTAAATTCTATAAATAGAGGAAGCTTGAAAGCCATTTGTTAGTTGTTCAAGTAATCCAAACATTATAAAGTGCTTAAGTGTTAGAGAGAATAAGTTACAAATAAGTTACTTCCATAAGTAAGAAGAAGAAGAAGAAGCTACTTACCAAGACTTCAAAAGTAAGACTTCTTCTCCATTATTTTCTATCTTTACCATGATAGGTTAATAAGAAAAGTTTGGATTAAGGAACATGAATGTTAAAAAGTAAGAAGAATGAGTAAGCAATGAACTTAAGTCACATAAGTTGGTAATAAGTCATTTAAGCTAGCATAAGTTATAAACTTATGTGAAAGTAGAATGAACTTGTAATGAGTTTATTAAGAGAAATGATATGGATGTAAAAGAACTTGTTTGATTATATGTATCATGAATACATAAGTAGAAGTTATATGTTGAGAACATAAAAGGTATGATGATTAAGAAACTTTAATTGTCATAAGTCATGAACAATGAAATATTAAGTAGTTTATAATTTGAATAGCTATAAGCTCATGAAGAAATAAGTCTAAAATCCAACAATTAGAATAAGTTGTTGTAATAAGTAGGTTGAGATGTTCACATGATGAATGGAATTCATTGGTAATGTGGAACAAATCATAAGAATGAAGATTTGCCAAAAATTGCACGATTGGACGATAATCGTCGAATTCGTGAAATTCTCGGAATAGAAGTCAAATTTTGTGTTTGAACTCGGAACTGTTATTTTCTAATAGAGAAAAGTCATATTTGGCATTTAAGAGTTGTGGACTCGAAAATGACTGGATTCCGACTTAGAACGACGAAACGAGTGTTGAACGTTCACGAACGTTTATCGTTTTCATTAAAAAATGAACCAATAGGTGAAATTTTAGCAAACGAAGTCAAATAGATAAAATTCTTTCATGAATGCGTAGATTACGTAATTTGTGAATCGTAGGCTTTTGAACGAGCCAATTCGGACTTATAACGAAGGAGTTATGCGTCCGGGAAGTTCACAAAATTTAAAAACTGAATTTTTTTTCTGGTGCACAGAGTTGGCGCCGCGGCGCCAACCCTAGGCTAAATGAGTGACGCCGCAGCGCGTAACAGTAGCCAAGCACACTGCAAGAGTTCACCGTAGCGCGAAACGTAGTACAATTTGTGGCGCCGCAGCGCCATGTGCAGTGAGAAAATCTTCTGGAGTGTGGCACCGCAGCGCGACCCATTAAGTAAGGACTCGCGCCGCTGTGCCAATCTCAGAACAAAGATAATAATGAATGTTTCTAAGTACACCGAAAGGAAAGCTAATTGTTTTGAAAGTAAACACAACTTAAGGAATGTAATGTAACTTTGTTTAAACTTTGTTAAACCTTAAGGATGTTGTATTAAAGTTGAGATAACTTAGTAGAGTATAAATGCAAGGATAATGATAAACCGGAACGAATAATAATTGAATCTAATACACAATTAGATTGAGAAGAAGGGTAAGATATAGTCATATACATACTTGATTATATGTGACCTAATGTAAGGCATTGTGTGATCATGTATTGTAGAGACTTGAAAGACTTAAACATAAAGTTAAATTACGCTAGCAGACGCTAAAGGCAAGTATTCTCATTCTTGTCTGAGTTCAATCTGAACAAGTTTTTGAGGTTCATGAATTCTTTCGCATGAATTAAGGTATGTTGAAGTTCAAGCCAATCCCTTGGCTAGACTTGGTAATTTATTCATCTATTATCAAATGTTGATGTCTTTTGTCAACTACTCAATATGGTTTTCAAAAGAAGACTGAAATGTTAAACAAATGTTTTGTCGGTGAAACGACAGGCAAGTGAGGTTGCCAAATGATTAAACGTACATACGTTTAATGGATGTAGTATTGATCAACATAGAGTACAATATGCTGATCACCTAGAAGTGCTCGTAAGTAATATCAGGCTTACGGAATTCGTTTCGGGTTGTCCTTTTTCCAAGAAAGAATGAATGCTCGAGGTCTTTGACCAGAGTAAATGTTTTACTAAATATTATTATGATTGTAAAACATTTTGAAAGAAAAGATGAAGTTCTATTTTGAATTAATAATAGTACTTCATAAGTATTGTTCAGTTATTGAAGATATACGATTCGTATGTGTCAAGCATGTTGTTATTGAATTGTTATACTTGCTGAGCTAGTTATGCTCACTCTTACTTGAACCATATGAATGCAGCTAAGACTGAACGTCCTGAAGGATCAAAAAAGAATAAAGGAAAAGCTAAGGCGGATTGTTAAGCTGTCTTGTAATAGTATAGGTCTATTGTTGTAATGTCACTGATATTATGACAAAGAACCTTTGTAATGGGTATAGAACCTGGGAAATGTAAATATTGCTTTAAATATATAGAAGATATATTCGTTCTTTGTACAGTATAGCACCATCTGTCGGGTTTGAAGATACCCAGATTTGGGGACGCTACATACAAGGTAGTTATAAAACTCATATTAGGCATGCTTGTGAGTATTCATAACACATATGTGAAATTAGCACCGCTTTGGTTGAAAATATACTTCGTTCATATTTCACTTGAAATATAATACACAAGCATGGTATATATATGTTTATGTTACATGAGTGAGTCTAAGAGTAACATCAACATGATCACAAGTGTCAGATTCTAACCCTCAAGGTAGTTTGTCAATATTCACGTTTAAAAGTCGTATTTTTATTAATAAAGCTTAATAATTTGTTCAACATGTTGATGCTTGCTTACTAATCTCATTAACACAAGCTATTGGTTTATACATGCATTTCGAAATAATATCAACATGCTTGTAAAGTTAGTATACATATATGTTATTCATACTCATCAAGTTTGTTTCTAAAGTTATAAATCCATTTTAAACTATACTCTTACGTTAATCATGTATGCTAGTCTAAACATGTTCATCTTAGGTTAATATACTTATATACACCCTTTACACATGCTTGTATACTAGTTTAAGCCATATTAGTTGACCAACACTTAGTAGATTTTAAAATAGAAGCTCCAACTGAATTCAGGGGTCGGCGCAGCTGCACTGCACTTCAGTGTTAATCTGGCGCAGCTGCACCGTGCCTGGTTCAAGCCAGTAACAGTCTACTTTGGCAGAAAACTAGTCCAACCATAGAAATTACTCACGAAATTGATTCTAAACAGTCTTATATTAGTTTAAACATACTTATATGGTCATATAACAACTATATAACCATTACCCAACCTCATTAACATCCAATTCCACATAATCAAGAAATTGAAATTCAAGACTCAAGACTCTATTTTGACAGAGAATGAAATGCAAGCAAGGAAGAGGGGTTATACCTCTGCAAATGTGAA
Source organism: Panax notoginseng (assembly GCA_016801055.1). Classification (NCBI taxonomy): domain Eukaryota; kingdom Viridiplantae; phylum Streptophyta; class Magnoliopsida; order Apiales; family Araliaceae; genus Panax; species Panax notoginseng. The sequence continues at coordinate 216,566,908 of CM029013.1, read as the reverse complement.
ATGAATTTGCTCTTAATGAACTCCCAAGTTCTTAGAACACTTGTATGCTCTTAATCTCACACTTAGCAATTCTCAGCAACTTGAACTCTTTCACTTAGAATTATCAGAAAAGTTTCAAGCAACACCAACTGATAATGTTGTCTGCTATTTATAGAAAGAGTTTGGACTGGACATTTGTGTTACACAAGATTGGAATCCATAGTGCAATGGAAGGGAACAAAGGTTCATGAAGGGTAGTTTAACAACTCCATACCAGCCACTTAGCTAGCAATGATCACCTAGGATTTTAGCCTTTTTGGAAAATACGTGTTTTAGTTTTTAGCTACTATTTATTGTACTTGGTGACACTCATTTTGGGACAAGAGAGAAAATCACAGCATTTGGTCATGTAAAGCTTGGTTTAGTCCTTTTAATTTCCATAATGTAATATTATGGTACAATTGTTATCATATTAGGAATTTAAAGATAATTTTATACTCACATCATATAATCCATGTACATTAACTACACGTAATAAAATATTGTAGTTAGGCATTATTATCCGGGTAGTTCCATAATTATCTCTACCACTCACATAACTACATTATAACCTTATTTAATATTGATGTTTATTTAAAACATTGAATTCCTTTCTCAGATTCTAGAATACCCAAGTAATTAATCATTTATGCATTACAGCTTCATATGATATCATTGTGCTACTAGGTACCTCATTTCATTGAAATATACTCCTATCATATGGTTTTATTTCTGTCACACATATCACATAATTGTTCCATTTAATTTCTAAAGTAGAAAGTAAATTTTTCTCCAACTGACTACTGGCATAGTTGTGCCAGTTTGTACTGCTGGGAGGGCGCAACTGCGTCAAACCCTGACAGTGCCAAGACTGGTCTAGCTTTAAGCCAGTATCCACCTACATCGCCAAACTCGCTTACACGACATGAATTAATGTCCACAAGAGTGATATTACCAGTCTAAGAGCGTATTGATTACTTATATGAAATCACATGATCATACACGATTAATCTTCCTAATTCCTGTTTTAACTCGCTTAGTGAATTTTCTCGTTTCACATTATGCCACACAAGGCATTTCACCATTCTCAATGCCAAATCCACACTTCTCAATACGCATTAATCTAGTGCAACTCGATTGAATTAATCAACTTACAAAACATTAACACTTATATTCACATAAATATTATTTTCATTAATATATTCATTTAATAATACGTGAAAATTCTCGGGTATTACATCTTCCCCCCTTATAAAAATTCCGTCCTAAAATTGCTACAAGGTTACACAAATAGATGGGGATAATCCCTCATCATTCTATCTTCTAACTCCCACGTAGCCTCCTCAACATCGTGGTTACGCCAAAGTACTTTTATAGAGGAAATAACTTTATTTCTCAAGGTTTGCTCTTTCCTATCAAGAATTTGGACAGGAATTTCTTCGTACGCTAAATTTTTCTCCACTTGAATGGGTTCATAAGAAATCACGTGCTTGTAGTCAGGCTTGTATGGATGCAACACGGATATGTGAAACACGTTATGGATGTGCACCAACTCAGGTGGTAGTACAACTTTGTATGCTACTTCGCCCACTCGCTTTAGTATCTCGAACGGTCCTATGAACTTTGGACTCAGTTTTCCTTTCTTGCTGAAACAGATCTTTCCTTTCCATGGAGATACCTTCAAGAATACAAAACTCCTGACTTCAAAATCTCGATTTTGCCGATGCAAATCTGCATACTTTTTCTGGCGATCTTGAGTTGCCACTAGTCTGGCCCTTATTACTTTCAGCACGTTCGCGGTTTGCTGTACTAACTCTGGTCTGAGTATTCGTCGCTCTTCGACTTTATCCCAACATAATGGCGTTCTGCACTTTCTTCCATAAAGAGCTTCGTATGGTGGCATGCCGATACTCGCATAGTAACTATTATTATACGCAAATTTGACTAAGGGTAAGTGGTCGTCCCAATTTCCCTTAAAGTCCATCACGCAAGTCCTAAGCATATCCTTTAGTGTTTATATAGTTCGCTCAATTTGTCCGTCTGTCTGAAGGTGATAAGTGGTACTCAACTTCAACTGTGTTCCCATCCTCACTTGCAAGCTTCTCCAAAAATTTGATGTGAAGCGCGGGTCTCAGTCAGAAATAATTGACACCGGCACTCCATGTCGTGAAATAATCTCCTTTGCATACAGACTCGCTAATTGATTCAAACTGTAGCGGATCTTGATCAGTAAAAAATGTGCAGTCTTTGTAAGTCGATCCACGATAACCCAAATAGCATCCAAACCTTTCTGCGTGACTGGAAGTCCTACCATGAAATCTATTGTAACATGCTCCCATTTCCACTATGGTATTTCCAACGGTTGTAGCAATCCACTCGGCCGTTGATGCTCTACTTTTACACGTTGACAAGTCAAACACCTACTAACGCACTCTACGACTTCCCGTTTTAAATTGGGCCACCAAAAATGTTGCCTGAAGTCTTGGTACATCTTAGTGCCTCTTGGATGAATGAAATATGTCATATTGTGTGCCTCGTGCAAAATCTTTTCTCTTAACTCGGTTACCGCCGGTACCCACACTCTCTTTTCGAATCTTAAGATACCGCCTTTATCTATTCGAAATTTTTCTTCCCCATTTTCTGTGATCCTTTTCCTGATCTTTTCACATTCTTTATCTTTCTCTTGTGCTTCCTTTACTCTATCCAATATTGTCGGACAAGCTTCTATTACAAATAACTTCTCTTCAGACTTCTCGGGTCCCTTTACTTCTATTTCCAACTTCTCCATATCTCTTATTAACTCCTCCTGAGTTGTCAGTTGAAACAATTTCTCCCTTCCTTTCCCGCTCAGAGCATCGACAACTACGTTTGCCTTCCCCGGGTGATAAAGAATATCACAATCATAATCTTTGATCAATTCTAACCACCTTCTCTGACGCATATTCAAATCCTTCTGTGTGAAGATATATTTCAGACTTTTGTGGTCCGTGTATATCTCACATTTCTCTCCGTACAAATAATGTCTCCATATCTTTAACGCAAAAACTACTGTCGCTAACTCTAAGTCATGAGTAGGGTATCGTTTTTCGTAATCCTTCAATTGTCGTGATGCATATGCAATGACTTTGCCATGCTGCATCAGCACACAACCCAGTCCTCTATGCGATGCATCACTATACACTACAAATCCTCCCGTATCATCTGATAATGATAATATAGACGCCTCGCTTAATCTCTTCTTCAACTCTTGAAAACTCTCTTCGCATTTTTCGGTCCATCCAAATTTCACTTTCTTCCTCGTCAGATTAGTCAACATGATCACTATCTTAGAAAATTCCAGGATAAATCTTTGATAGTACCCGGCTAACCCTAAGAAACTTCTTACCTCCATCGGTGTTCTCGGTTGTTCCTATTTACTTACTGCATCAACCTTTTCAGGGTCTACTGAGATTCCATTCTCATCCACAACGTAGCCTAAGAATTGAACCTTCTTCATCTAAAATTCACACTTTGAAAACTTTGCATACATCATCTCCTTCCGTAGTGCCTCCAAAATAATCTTCAGATGTTCGGTGTCTTCTTCCTCTGTCCTCGAGTAGATCAAAATGTCGTCGATGAAAACTACTACAAATTTATCTAAGAATGGCTTGAAGATGTAGTTCATCAAGTCCATAAATGATGCCGGACCACTAGTTAAACCAAATGACATTACCAAAAACTCGTAATGTCCATAACGGGTTCGAAATGCAGTCTTTGGTATGTCCTCATCCCGCACTTTTAATTGGTGATATCCTGTCCGTAGGTCGATATTCAAGAAATATTTCGCTCCCTTCAGTTGATCAAATAAGTCGTCTATCCTCGGTAGTGGATATCTGTTCTTGATCGTTACTCTTTTTAATTCTCGATAAACGATACAGAGCCTCATCGATCTGTCTTTTTTCTTAACGAATAACATTGGTGCTCCCAAAAGAGACACACTCGGTCGAATGTAACCCTTATCCAATAGCTCTTGAAGTTGTATAATTAATTCCTTCATTTCTATCGGCACCATACGATATGGAGCTTTCAAAATCGGTGTCGTTCCTGGTACTAAGTCTATTACAAATTCGATTTCTCTGTCTGGCAGAAGACCAGGCAGATCGACCGAAAACACATCATGAAATTCACTCACTACGGGTATATCTTTAATTACAACTCCCTTTCTCCGAGTATCTACGATGTAAGCTAAATAACCTACACATCCTTTCCTTAAAAATTTCTTGGCCTGCATCATCGTAACGCAACATGATTGCTTATGCGATGAGCTACCATAAAACACTACCTTAGACTTACTCAGAGTCTGAAGGTTCACACACTTTTTCTGACAATTAATTATTACCGCATGGTTATATAACTAATCCATTCCCAGTATTACGTCAAATTCACCTAGTCTAATAGGAATCAAGTCTACGCTCAGATCATGTTCTCTAATGTTTGCGCGACAATTTCGATAAACGCATTCTACAGGGATTATTTCCTTATTCGCAACTTCTATATTCAAAGGATCTTCTAAACGTTCTCGGGGTGTACTAAGTTTACTAGCAAATTCCTCAGATACAAACAAACAGGTGGCACCTGAATTAAATAATACATAAGCATTTATATTATTGATTGGGATTATACCTGACACCACGTCCTTTGCAGGTACTAGATCCTGGACGGTCATATTAAAGGTTCGGGCGGTTGATCGGTTGGGTTGCGTAAGTCCACCAATCATTAACTTGTTTCCTCCTTCCTAGCCTCTGCTAGCTCCACCACTTCCTTTCTTTAGGCAATCCTTTATCTGGTGCTCTGTTGATCCATAAGCAAAACATCCTCTGATCTTCTTTGGCTTTGGGCAATTTGGCGATATGTGCCCCTCTTGGCCGCAATTATAGCAAGTGCTCTTTCCTTTCCAGCACTCCCCCTGATGACTTCTTCCACACTTGTTAGAAGTTTCAGTCCTTTTCTTGAAGTTTCCCTGGTGACTTCCACCTTGGTTATTGTTTCTGTTGTTGTTATTTTCCCATTTTCTCTTTCTAGAGTTACTCCCTCCGCTACTGCTTCCTCCACGATGCTCACTACCAGTGTTCTTGTTGTTCTTCTCCTTATGATATAGACTTAAGGCCTCACTACCACCTTCCGCAATGACTGCCTTTTCTAACAAGGTCGCAAAGGAATTAATCAGAAAGACTGATACCTTATTATACAACCAAGACTTTAACCCTTGCTCAAAGCGTCTCGCCTTCCTTTCCTCATCCCCAACTTGGTGCTCCATAAATCACGCTAGTTCATTAAACTTAGCTGTGTATTGCGTCACCGTCATATCTCCTTATTTTAACTCTAGGAACTTCACTTCCATCCTACTCTTCATACTCTTCAGAAAATAGTTCTCGAAGAACAACGTCGTAAACCTCTCCCATGTTATCGTTCCTTCCCCTGCTCTCTGCTGATTTGTTTCCCACCAATAGTTCGCTTTGCCCCTCATCATGTATGTGGCAAATACTGTCTTCTGGTCTTCACCCACGCCAGCCTTGATCCAGGTTTGTGCAACTATTGGGTTAGTAGTTCTCGCGAACTCCGGGTGTTCTACACTCTTAAAATCTTTGAAGGTTGTTACTGCGACAGCTTGGGGAATGGGTGGTACATGTTCATTTCTTTCCCTCAGAGCTTCTCCCAATAAATCTACAAGCCTCTGTATCGGATCTACTGGTCCTCTCTCATCATTAACTGACTCTTCTGGGACAATTATTCTATGTCTTGGCGGCATTTTCTGCATCACAAAATTTTTTATTTTATTATCTAATTATCATATTTAGACATTTCTCAATTGAAAAGGACTGGAGCTTTAAAACACGTTTATGAAATAAGACCATTTATATTCATATGCCAAATGGTTACAATACATGTTCTTTTCTAGCATACTTGTAACGCCCCAAAAAATTGAATCTTTTGTAAATACAATTATAATGAATAAAATAATATTATTTATTATTATTATGTGTTCGTAAGATGAATGTCATTCTATAACCTAGACAAGTCAGAACGTCGTAGTATTTTAACGACGTGAAGGAATTAAAGTGTTTGAATTTCCAAGACGAAAATTAAAGCTTTCCGAGAAATTTTTTGAAAAACACTATTCATCATTTTCTGCTCGGGAATTAGTTTTGAATTTTTGAGAAATACGTAACGTTATAATATCAAGGTGAGATGGATTATGTAATAATAATTCAAGTATGAAAATGTAATATTTCGCATGTGGACTTAATTTGAGAACGTTAAGGATTTAAAATAAAAAGGAAATGGACTTGTGAATTATGTAGGATGTATAAGACCAATAGGAATTGGATGTGCAAGCCCAAGTAATTGTTAATATTAAGCCCATAGCAATTCAAAGTAAGCCCAAGAGATTAAGCTGATCAAATAAAACCTAAGCCCATGTAATGATCCATTGGATAAAACTAGATCCATGGGGCAACCCATGGGTGAATTGGTGACCAAGGGTTTGTTGTGGAGGCCAAGTAATTAGTGTGGCTGGCAAGTTTACTTAGCTATTAGGTAAGTGAATAGTAAAGAGGTTATTTAAGGAGGTGGGATGTCTTAATGACTATTATGCCCTAACATTAGAAGCCCTATAAATAGCAAGCTCTCAATTCATTTGTTAGTTGTTATTTTTCATCCAACAAACTTCCTTACAAAGCAACTTATTGGTTAGAGAAAATAAGCACTTTTAAGTTCAAACATCCTTTGTTAGACTTTCAAGAAGAAGAAGAACTAGTTCATCAAGGGTAAGGCTCTTGTCCTATATTCTTCCATCTCTTCCGTATTATATTAATATTGAGGTGATGGTCTTGTATGATAAGAAATCATAATAAGGGATAAGCAAATGACTTAAGTATTAATAAGCTGGAAATAAGCACTTTATCCATGAACAAGCTATGAACTAAAGAAGAACTTGAAAGACTTATATCATGTCTATATGTATGAAGAATAGTATGATAATAAGATGTAGAAATGATAGTTAGAAGACTTTTACTATCATAAGCCATGAGAAACAAAGTTATATGTAACTTATGCTTTGATAAGTAAATAAGTTCATGAAGAACATATAATAACTTAACATGAAAATAAGTTTTTATAATATGTAGGTTGAGATGTCTAATTAATGGATTGAATCTATTTGGAATGATGAACAAATCACTAGTAACAATATTTTGCCGGAATCCACACGATTGGACGATAATCGTCGAATTCGTGAAATTCTCGGAATGGAAGTTATATTTTGTGTTTGAACTCGGAAACGTTGGTTTTCGATGGAGATAAGTCTTATTTGGCATTATAGAGTTGTGGATTCAAAAATGACCGAATTCTGACTTGGAACAAAGAAACGAGCGTTGCACGTTCACGAACGTTTATCGTTTTTGTTAAAAGTGGACTAATAGGTGAATTTTTAGTTAACGAAGTCAAATAGATAAAATTCTTGCATGAACATATAGAGCATGTAATTTGAGAAGAAGGGTAAGATTATTTAGGAACCGTGTATGTTTATTCATGACCTAATGTGCTATGTGATGTTATTGTCTACTGTAGAGACCTTAAAGACTTAAAGTGCACGTGTTATAATTATAGCAGACGCTAAAGGCAAGTATTCTCACCCTTGTTCCAGCTCAATCTGGACAAGCTTTATGATTCATGTATTCTTACGCATGAACTAATGTCTGATGAAGTCAAAGCCAAATCTTTCGGCTAGACTTACGATATGTTGGATTTCTTATAATCTATCAAAGTATTGTCAATGATTTACCAAACTAATATTTGTGTTGTTTTTAAAAAGGAGACTGAGTATGCTAAAATATTTTGTCGTCAAACGACAGGCACGTGAGGTTGCCAAAACTTAAACGTATACACGTTTAATGAATGTAGTGTTGATCCACATAAAGTACTATAGGTTGATCACCTAGACGTGCTCGTAAGTTATGCCGGACTTACGAACTTCGTTCCGGGATGTCCTTTTCAAAGAACTTATGAAATGCTCATGGTCTTGGACCAGAATTGATGTTTTACTAAATATTGTCATTGTAAAACGTTTTGAAGGAAAAGAAATGTTATTTTGAATTATCAAAAGTACTTCATAACTATTGTTCAGTTATCGAAGCTATAAGATTATGTTTCCAGCATGCTAGTTTTATTAGAATTGTTGTACTTGCTAAGCTCGTTAGGCTCACTCTTGCTTGAACCATATGAATGCAGCTAAGACCGAACAGATCGATGGATCTGGCAAGAATAAAGGGAAGGCTAAGGCGAACCCGTAGTTTACTTATGTAATAGTATAGGTTTGTAATGATAATATTTGATATTATGACAAGAGAAAATGTAACGGTTATAAAGAACCTGGGAGAGTGTTATATTATTTTGAATATATATAAGACATATTCGTTCTTTTGAGGCATTTCAATTGAATGTTTGTGTGAATGGTAGCACAGTGTAGCACCATCTGTCGGGTTGGAAGATACCTGGATTTGAGGGCATCACAGGTTAGTATCAAAGCATTAGGTTATAGAACTTAAGGAGGGATTTAAACCTTAAGTCATAACCTTAAGAAAAGTCAAAGAAATAAAAGATGGAAATTAACCTTATAAAATGCATTATATATGTTATGTGTTTTTATTATTCTACTGACGTTTACTAATCAAACTTATTGTGTTGTTGTAGATGTCAGGAAAAAATAGAGATGTACAGGTAGTCAGCGAAGGGTCAGTTAATCAGGTAGAGATCATACCGAACCCCACAGCAGCAGAGCCATAAGTAGTAGTGGTTGAGTCTGGAGACTCAGAGAGCCTAGACTATATGTCCGTGTTTGACGGCATGTTGGAGGAAGAGGTGGAGGTAGTATCCTTCAACCTAGTAGCAATAGCAGCAGAGATGGCTCCAGGGGAGTTAATGATGTCACTTTTTATGTCAGTGTTGGATAGAAACATCAATTACTGTCAGGAGGTTAAGGAGCTGAAAGCAGAGCTTCAGGCTGTCATGGAAGATAAGACGGACGTGGAGTCCATGTTGGAGCAGGAACATGATGAGAGGATTTTGGCTAAGGACAAGGTCCATGAGCTGAAACAGGAGGCCTTTGAGCTCAGGGGGGAGCTAAAGACTAAAAAGCAGAAGATAGGGAGAATGTCCTATATTCATAAGAGTTCTCATGTGGACTTCCAACAGCAGGTAGCTGGTTATCACGTAGAGGCAGGGCAGACGCGACATACTATCAGCCGTGATATTATTGCCAGTCTTGCCAAGGCAGATTTTGATAATGCCTTAAGGCAAATGTAATCTATTAGTAGATAGAATAGTTAGATATGTAAATATTGTGTATCTAGTAGTGACGTAAAACCCTCTTTTGTATAACAAAGGGTAGTCTTTTGTAAATTCCAATTTTTGGAAAGTAATTGCGGGAAAGTAATGTAATCAACCTAGGCTGTGTAATGTAACTGATGTAGTATTATACTACAATGAATGAATTAATATAAGTCTTTTTCAAACATATTGAGTAATGGATGTTTAAGTTATTGTTTAATCTTAATAATAACTAATTAACAGGAAACGAATGATAACGAAATGTGTTGTTTGTTGTAATAGCAAAATGCCGCCAAGCAGAGTACAACGAAACCAAGGCGCTAATGTAAATCAACCAGAGGGAGGTCCAGTTAACCCCATATAGGAATTTATTAATTTGTTAACAACATCGTTTAATAGAACTGGGGCTAATATTCCCGTAAATCCTGGTGTAGTACGAGCTACTATGTTTAAGGATTTCAAGAGCATGGGTCCGTCGGAGTTCAAAGGAACTACGGACCTTATCGAAGCCCAAACATGGGTAAAGGAAATCGAGAAGGCATTTGTCATAGCAAATGTCGATGAAGCCCGGAAGGTTTCCTTTGCAACCTACATGATAAATAGAGAGGCCAACTTTTGGTGGGAGGCCAATCAGGCTAGGGCCGGTATAGAAAATCTCATGTGGGCAAGGTTTAAGGAGTTATTCTTCAAGAACTAATTTCCCACGAGTATGTAAGGGATGATGGAGATGCGGTTTCTCGAATTAAAGTAAGGGGATATGACAGTTCCCCAATGCGCTGCCAAGTTTAATGAACTTGCGGGATTTTCTCCACAGCAAGTGGACACTGAGGTTAGGAAGGTGCGACGATTCGAGCAGGGCTTGAAACCCTGGCTCTATAACTATTTTTCTGTGTTCCAAAGTACTTCATTTGGGACTGTTTTAGAGAAGGCGATAATCGTCGAAGGTGGTAGCGAGGCGTTGAGCCAGTACCACAAGGATAAGAAGAATAAGGGGAAAGTGGATGTGGGAGTGAAGATCGAAGGAGCCAGATGGAGTGGCGAGAAACGGAAAGGGTTTAACTCTGGGAATACCGGAGTGAAGCAAGGAGATCCAAAGAGGAGGATGGAGGCCTGCAAGACCTGTGGGAAGACTCACTTAGGAGTCTGTCTCAAGGGAAAGGCTGTATGCTACAATTGTGGATAGAAGAGGCACATTACGCCTAACTGTCCAAGTCCGAAGAAAAACCATGGATGCTTTGTGTATGGGTCAACGGACCACATGGCAAAGAACTGCCCGAAAAAGGGGACGGACGGTAATAAGGGCGCCAATAGTGGTAAGTTAACTATTAGGGGTCCAGCGCAGCCGGATAGGCCGATGGCCCGTACCTTTAATATGACCATCCAAGATGCGGTGGCTTTAGGGGATGTAGTCACAGGTATTATTTCTATCAACGACCTAAATACATACGTGCTGTTTGACTCGGGTGTTACTTGTTCATCTATCGCACTTAATTTTGCTAGACGATTAGGATTACTTCCAGAAAAGTTTCCTATACCTTTAAATATTAAGGTAGCAAACGAAGAGATAATTCCTGTTGAAGATATTCATAGGAGTTGTTACGTAGAAATACGGGGTTATAAGTTATCGGTAGATTTGATACCGATAAAGTTAGGAGAATTTGACGTAATTCTCAGAATGGATTGGTTATTTAACTATGGGGTAATTATAGATTGTCAAAAGAAGAGCGTAAATATTAAAACGTTAAGACAACCTCATGTAATATTTTACGGTAATAATCACCGGGACATTCGTGTTGTCTTACCATGACACAAACTAGAAAACTGTTGAGGAAGGGGTGTGTAGGTTATCTGTGCCATGTTGTTGATACCCAGAGAGTGGGAACGACCATGGAACAAATACCTATAGTGAGTGAATTCATGGATGTATTTCCAAGTGAGTTGCCAGGTCTTTTGCCGGATAGGGAGACCGAGTTCGTAATAAACATTGTGCCATGAGCGGCACTAGTTTCCAGGGCACCGTATCGTATGGCGCCAGTAGAGATGAAGGAGTTGATGGTGCAGTTACAAGAATTGTTGGACAGGAAGTACATTCAACCGAGTGTTTTGCCGTGGGAAGCACCGGTACTGTTTGTCAAGAAGAAGGACGGTTCGTTAAGGCTTTGTATCTACTACAAGGAGTTGAACAAATTAAACATAAAGAATAAGTACCCATTGCCCAGGATCGATGATCTTTTTGATCAGTTGAAAGGGGCAAAGTATTTTTCTAAAATAGATTTAAGGATGGGGTATCATCAGCTGAAGGTTAGAAATGAAGACATACCAAAGATGGTATTTAGGACTTGTTATGGTCATTACGAGTTTCTGGTGATGTCGTTTGGGTTAACTAATGCACCAACTGCATTTATGGATATGATGAACAGAGTGTTCAAACAATATTTAGACAAGTTCGTAGTGGTGTTTATCGATGATATGCTAGTCTATTCTAAGACGCCAGAAGATCATGCTGAACACCTGAGAATAGTGTTGGAGACACTAAGAAAGGAGAAGTTATATGCGAAGGTGGAAGCCGTGATGAATTGGGAACAACCAAAAATGTCGACTGAGGTGCAGAGTTTCCTAGGGTTAGCGGGATACTATCGGAGATTCATTCAAGATTTTTTGAAGATAGCTACTCCATTGACTAACTTGACAAGGAAGACAGTGAAATATGCGTGGACTGAGAAATGTGAGGATAGTTTTCAAGAACTGATGAAGAGGTTAAGTGAAGCGCCTATTTTGTCATTACCCGATGACACAGGAAATTTTGTAATTTATAGTGATGCTTCGCATAGAGGACTTGGTTGCATGCTCATGCAGCATGGAAATGTCATTGCATATGCATCAAGGCAGTTGAAGGATTATGAAAAAGTTTACCCTACTCATGATCTAGAACTGTTCGCGGTAGTGTTTACCTTAAAGATATGGTGATATTATCTTTACGGGGAAAAATGTGAGATATACACGGACCACGAGATTCTAAAATATATCTTCACACAGAAGGAGTCGAATATGAGACAGAGAAGAGGGCTGGAGTTGATGAAAGATTATGACTGTGAAATCTTATATCATCCTGGAAAAGCAAATGTAGTGACCGACGCCTTAAGTAGGAAGGGTCGGGAGAAGTTGTCTATGTTAACGGCTCAAACTGAGTTAATAACAGAGATGGCTAGGATGGAGTTAGAGGTGAAGATGCCAAGAGAAGCGGGATATAGACTGTTTGCGACGGAGATCCAATCTACCATCGTAGAGAGAGTCAAGGAGGTGCAGCTCAAAACTGATGAGTGTGACCAGATAAAGAAGCGATTAACCAATGAAAAGGATATTAAATATAGTCTTGATAATGAGGGATTATTAATATTTGAGGGAAGAATTTGGGTTCCGAATGAGATGGAATTAAAGGAGCAAGTTTTATAAGAGGCTCACGGTTCGAGGTACTCGATTCATCCTGGTAGCACTAATATGTATCAAGACCTTCGACATAGTTTTTGGTGGCCGAACATGAAGAGAGAAATAGCCAAGTATGTGAGTAGGTGCTTGACTTGTCAAAAAGTTAAGGCCGAACATCAAAGACCAAGTGGCTTGTTACAGCCATTAAAAATTCTGGAGTGGAAATGGGAGCATATCATGATGGACTTTGTGGTGGGACTTCCGACTACTCAAAAGTGGTATGATGTGATTTGGGTAATAGTGGACCGGTTGACAAAGTCGACTTACTTTTTGCCTATTATGGTTAAGTATGACTTAGACCAATTAGCTAAACTTTATTTTAAAGAAATAATTTCCAGACATGGAGTGCCAGTTTCGATTGTGTCAGATCGTGACCCACAATTCACGTCGAACTTTTGGAGGAGTCTGCAAGAATAGTCGGGGACGCAGTTGAAGCGGAGTACGGCGTATCATCCACAAACTGATGGACAGAGCGAGAGAATAATTCAGACGTTAGAAGATATGTTGAGATCTTGCGTCATGGATTTCAAGGGTAGTTGGGATGATCATCTACCATTAGTAGAATTTGCGTATAACAATAGTTATCGTGCAAGCATAGGTATGCCGCCTTACGAAGCCTTATATGGAAGAAAGTGCAGAACACCATTGTATTGGGATAAAGTGGGAGAACGTCAAATGCTAGGACCAGAATTGGTGTAGCAAACAGCGGATATTGTGAAGCTAATACGAATGCGATTGGTAGCAGCTCAAGACAGACAGGGGAAGTTTACAGATTTGCATTGAGTAAATAGGGAGTTCGAGGTAGGCTCGTATGTATTTCTAAAGGTATCTCCCTGGAAAGAAAAGATATGCTTTGGAAAGAAGGGAAAGTTAAGTCCCAGGTTTATAGGACCTTTTGAGATATTAGAAAAAGTGGGAGAGGTAGTTTACATGGTAGCGTTACCTCCAGACCTAGAATGAATGCATAACGTGTTTCACGTATCTCTATTACGTCCTTAGAAGCCTGATTACGAACATGTAATAGAGTATGAGCCAATTTATATCGAGAATGATTTAACATATGAGGAGATGCCGATTCAAATCATCGATAGAAAGGAGCAAGTTTTGCGGAACAAAGTTATACCTTCAGTAAAGGTGTTATTGTAACACCCCGGAATCCGGTCTATGACACACCAGGATTACGTACGTCATGAGTACATCATTCATCCAACATACATCATTATATATTGAAATATAACAATATACACTCTCAAATCCCAGGTTCTGGAAACCTTATAACCTCTTTCATTATCAATAATGATAATTACATTATTCATTTCATCTTACAAGAATGACTTTTATCCGCCACCAAGGATACATAATAGTTCATTAAACTAGTCTTCACTTGATCTTCTCGCTCATTCACATTCTGAATGGCTCTTCATCTGGATACCGTCAGCTTGATCTTTACGGGATCCTTAAGTTCTTCTAACCTCGTTCGCTGAAAATGTTTTTCATTTAAAACAAGTGTGAGCATTCAATTGCCTAGTAACTCATAACAGTTGAACACATAACTTCAAGAGTTTAAACATTCCTTTAGAACTTCGATAACCGAACAAAGGTTATGAAGTAGCTTGAATAATAGGAATAGTCTCGATTCCTATCATCTTAAAACATCAGTCACTTTTACTTCTAAATACTTTTATTCCTCTACCTTTTTCATACACATCCTATATGGCTAGAATCATTAGCACATACTTAACAATAACGGTTCATGTATAAACGGAACATACTTGTATTAAACAGCTCAATCACAGAACAGTTCATATCATAGAAACACCGAAGTGTTCACATTGTGGCTTCAAGGCCTCATACGTTCTATCACATTGTACAAATATCGCACATTCGCACATAGACATAACTTCTCAAGTTAAAATCTGAGAAGTTTAAGAAACTAGCATTCATTTAGAATATGAATGAAGTTAGGAAACTTGCCTTACGCACAGCTACAGCTTACACTGAACTGCTCATTCCAATTCCTATATAACACATAAGGAGAAACATAAACACTAATTAGTCATATATTGAACTTACGCATTGGTTTACTTAACTTTACTTCTTAGGGTTCACGTTCTTTGCAATATAAGTTTACGCGACTAACTTTCTTTACCAGTTTACGGCTTTATGACATACGGAGATGTCTTACTCAAACGTTCATCATCTTGGATGATTTACATTCTTATCTTCTTCTTATAACTTCTCTAGGACTCAGCACACATCGCGACTCTACTAGTAATCCATATGGTACTCTGAGTGATTTCCCATAAACAACCAACAAACAAGTTCTCGTCTCATCTACACTACCATCACAGTGAGTTAGATCGGTTGCCAGTTTTGTATATACCTTAGCTCTCTGAAGGAATTGTTTAGCCCAGCTCCCATATGTCAACCATCAAAGATTACGATTGTACCACAACCTAACTTATCTTAACTTATCCGAAATATTAAACTATAATGTTCGTTAAGTTAATTTCTTATTCCTTATGGCTTGCTGGCAACTAAATGTCATACCTCAGGATTCATTCTTTAAAGTCCTAGTCATACAGTCTTTTGTATACTCAGAGCGATCATTATTAACTCGGCTTCGTTACGTTAACATCATTGTCTTAATTCAGTTCTTTACCTTTCATGGTTTAATCATTGATCTTCATTATCTTACGGTCAAACCATACACGGGGTGTAGGTTTTATCCATTTAGTATTTGCATACACTAAACCATCACGTCGGTTAAAGTGTTAAACGCTTACATTTCATTCTATCACTCCCTATCTGAATCACGATCGGCTTCTATTCATCTTATTACCATTCGATACGGCTTTCTTGATACCATTCGTATCTTACTTAATACTTTCGTTATTCATTACCTTCATCACTCAACATCTAAAGAATCACAACTATAGCAATTCCCCACGTTTGTTTATCACGACTACGGTCCTTGGACATCGGTTTCGTAACCCACGCTTATATTCTTTAACTTTTAATCTCGTTTAATCTTTTTGTTTAACCTTTACTAAAGGTTTAACTCACTTGCTTAAGTGTTATTTTAGGTGAACTATATGTTCTTTATCTTCCCTTATGTTCCCCCAAGAGTTAAGCAATTAAAAGCTCTTCTCTGGCTTTTCCTTCACACCAGCGCTGCGGCGCCACTCCCTTGTCTATTTCTCGCTGCGGCGCGACCCTACGTCATCTTCATCTTTAGTCTGGCACTGCAGCGCCGAGTCCTTCACTAACTCTCGTGCTACGATGCCAATTAACAGTGCATGAAGCCCCTGAGCTTACGATGTGGTATCGCCTCCCAACGCTCAGCTGGCGCTGCGGCGCCGAGCACAAAACCTAGAAAATTTTCTAAGTCTTAAATCAAGTTTGAGACGCATACTTCCCGATCTCATAACTTCTTCTATATAACTCGGAACGAGGTCGTTCTTAAGCCACTCTCTTCCTTATCTTATGTATTTCAATACCCCTTAGACAGAACTTTGTCTTGAATCCATTAACGTGCCATTCAATTAGCTTGATCTTCACCCTTCGTTCATTTTTACGCTTTTAACGTTCTTCGTTCGTTCATCCGTAATTCGGTCATCCGAACTCGAAACTCATTCGTTCTTGAGTCCACGACTCACATTTTCTACATTCTCTTACTTTCTTATGAAACCCTACACGTTCGGGTTCATTTACTAACTTTCTAATTCTCGTTCGTCTTTTACAAAATTTCTCCATAACTTCATTATAGCTAAGTTTTAATTCATTCTTCATTAGCGTTTCTACCGTTCCTATTCAAGAAATAAGCATCTAACTTATACGCGATGGTTTTAAACTTGTCCATCAACAAAAATTATACTATGATGGTTTTAAATTTGTCCATCAACAACATTCTTTGTATTCTTCGCGTGTTCATCGCTCGTTCTTCATTTTAATCGATATTTTGGATTACGATTCCACTTTTTATTGGAATTTGATGTTATAGAACACCATTCCTTACTTAATTCACCTACTCATTCATATAATCCACTCGGATCGTTCTAATTCAATACGAATCTTATACTTCCTTGAGAAATTTATAAAATAAACTTCTAATTCTTATTTCTTCATTTTATTATGATTTCAACCATATGAAATCATTCCAAACTTCTTTTACTTCCTATTCCCATTAAGCTATGTTATTAACATATAGGACTTAAAGAGAAATTAAATTCGACTAGGTTTTAGGTTACCTCTCTTCTTTATTTTTCTTCCGCTAGATAAAGCCGGCAATTCACAATCTTTCCTATTTCACGATCACCTTCGATCTGATCATTCATACTCAATCTCTTCCTTCTTCTTCTTCTCCAAGATTTCAAGCTCTCTCTCTCTAAGGTGTAGGATTTTTAAAATCCTATAAAAATGAAATAAGCTTCCTATTTATAGAAAACCAAGGTTAGGGGTATTTTAGTCATTTTGTCCCCCTAAACCTCCTTACTATTCAAGTCGTAAGCCCTAAGTTAACTTGGTCTCCACATTAACTTAGCCATTAAGTATTCTTAGCCCTTAAGTTTCCTTAACACTTAAGTTTACTTACTCATTACTTATAAGGACTTTACTTAGCCATTAAGCATAAGCACTTTACTTAGCTATTAAGTTTACTTACCGATTACTTAACTTATCCCTTACTCAGCCATTAAAACTAAATCGTATTCTACGCATCTCATTCTCGTATTCTCTTCACATATAATTCGTACGATATTCGTATTATATGTCGTAATAATCTTTGTACTATACTCGTATAATAACTAGTATCATACTCGTATTTCTCACGCATAATAACCCTAATTATTATACGAAATAATTAAATATTCGGAACTCATTTTTTCTAACCCTTAGGTTTAAAGTCCACAGGAGAACACTTCATTTTTGCCATAACTAAAATATTATGGAATATTCCATCACGTCTCAAAATTCTATCATTACGCGTTTCTCGGAAATTCAAAATAAATATCCGAGCAAAAATGGATGAATAGTGCCTATTTCGTCTTTTTTCCTAGAAATATTTTTTTTCCCAGAAAATTTTTATTTTCGTCTTAAAAATTCTTACTCGTTCAATCTAGCTCGTAGCCAGAATCTGTGACGCCCCCAAATCCGAGTATCTTCCAACCCGACAGATGGTACTCCACTATACTAACATCAATACCGTCATTCCATCGAAATACAACAAAACGAGAGTAATTACTATATTCTTATTAAAATCAAAGTATAATCCTTCCCAGGTTCATAAACCGGTTACATCGTTCATTGTTCATAAGGTATAATACATACAAACTTACTAAACTATTACACAATGCCTAAGCATCCATCTTAGCTTTGCCCTTATCTTTCTTGGCATTCTCAGTACGTTCACCTTTAACTGCAGTTATATAATTCACGCAAGAAGTGAGCATGACAGCTCAGCAAGTTTAATCAAGGATAACAGGAATACCACATTCATGAATTATATAACAATTCCAATATAACTGAACAATAGTTATGAAGTATTATGAATCAATAATATCATAACAGTTTATAACATCAATTCCCAATGTATAGAATAGATTAGGAATTCTGAACCGGTCAATAGACCATGAATAGTAATTTAAGTTTTCATACTTGAAAAGGAGTCCACAGCACTAAGGCCGTTCATCCGTATAACTTACGAGCACTTCTAGGTGATCAGCCTATAGTACTCTATGTTGATCAACATTACATTCATTAAACGTATTTACGTTTAATATTTTTGGCAAACTCGCGTGCCCATCGAAATATCGATGAAAATACTTTTTTTGTTCATAGACAAACCTTACCTTCACATCCGTACCAATTACTTGGCATAGGATAGCGTTAACATTTCTATATAGAATGATATGGAAAATCATCAATCTATATCTTACGAATAGTCTAGCCGAGTTAAAATTTGGCATCGACCCTTTCTTTTAAAACAAAGCTTGTAATTCAGTTCAATGAATCACATAAAACTTGGCTAACTCAGAAGTTAGACAAGCGTTAAGAAAACTTGCCTTTCAGCGTCTTCAAATAACTTACTCGACTGACCACAGCCTTTACAGAATCTACATGATATATTCACATAGCACACCGCAATTAGCTATCAAACAACTCTTCACATTATTCCTACCAGTTTCTTTCTCTTCTATATCTTTGTTAACATAATATTTTTATTAAAGTCAACATGACTTATTACCCTTCGTCCCGGTTTACCTCCGTGTGGACGTTTTATTAACCGGACTCATCTTCATTAATAAAGTATTACTTCGTTTATTTTACATATTTTATTTACTTACATTAGACTCCTAAATTTCATACCATATACTTTAGTATAGGTAGTATAGGATTAGTCTTTATACATTCATTGAGTATATAAACTCAACTCCGATTGATCCCTAACCGACTGAAGTCTAAAGCACAGCTGGGTCAAGTTTTTTTTTTCTTACTGCCGACGCTGCGGCGCGGCACCTTGGCGCTGGGGCGCAGCCTTGGCACAACACAGGCGCTGAGGCGCGGTACCTGGCGCTGGGGCGCGACACTGGCACCACACAGGCACTGGGGCGCGGCACCTGGCGCTGGGGCGCGAGTCTGCAGAGGGCTCGGCCGAGTCTGGCGCTGCGACGCGAGTCCCATGTACAAACTCTCGCGCTGCGGCGCGAAACTACAAACACTTTATTTTTCTCCCGGCCACAACTGGCGCTGCAGCGCGGCCATTTTACACTACGTTTGGCGCCGCGGGGCCAGACTTTAATACCAGACTGTTGACAATTTTTAAAATCCATATGAGATTTCCGGGGCTGTAAATTCTTCGTTATACGCCCGATTTGGTCCGTTCAAAAGCCTACATGTCATGAATGACATACTCTACATGTTCATATTAGAATTTAACCCTTTCAAATCCGTTAACTCAAAATTCACTATTGAGTTCATTTTCTATACATTCGTAAACGTTAATGAGCGTTCAATGCTCGTTTTCTTCGTTTTAAGTCGGAATCTGACGATTCTCGAACCCACGACTGTGACAACCCCAAATCTTGGTACTCCATTTCCTCAAGATTTGGTGTTCACGCAATCAAAATATTCATTTCTAACTACCCAATTATAATAAAATTGAATAAATAAAACCTGCCCATACAGGACTAAATTTAAATAAATCTCCCAGGTTATCTAACCTTTACAAACATTCATTCATTCGTGCGGAAAATTAAAATAACATTCATTACAATCTTTAAACAAGTCTGAAAATAAACTATTCAATCTATTACAGGTCTTCAGCATTGTTTCATCTTTCCTTTCCCTTTACTGGTGCTAGGTACATCACCATTTTCAACCTTGGCTGTAAGAAATTTTACAGGCAAGAGTGAGCAAACAAGGCCCACTTGAAATAACAATAATTAAATCATTAAACTTTTACATCATTTGTCAACATTAAGCTCAATAGAATTTAACAATATATTCTATTAACTTTTGGAAAGCTTTAACCTTTACTGAGGGTCTAATGACCACGAATCATGTCCACAGTTATAAGTAATTTTTCAACTTAAACTTTAACAGTCATAAGACTATAAGGACTTCACGTACTTAGGGGGATCAACCCTTCGTACAATGTATTGTGCACAATCATTTCAACGCTTAGTGTAACCTCTTATAAAAGAGTTGTTCTTCTCAGTATTTAGAGTACAAGTCCGTACCAAAGTGAGTTTGGTTTGGATACATCATGGGATAATTTAGAATTCAACGGTAATCAACTAGGGTTTAGTTGATTACAAACGACATAACTGTATACTATGGAATAATCATAGTTTAATTGATGTTTATAGATTGACATCATGCTTTAGGGATAATCTAATAGCATACAATTTGAATAATTATAACCTACCTTGCTTGAACAATAATAAGACAAGGTTAATTGAATAATAAACATCCACAACATGTATATAATTGTACATGTTAAACCACAAGTTAAGTACAAGAATAAATTGCTCCAAATAAATTTACACCATTATATGATAATCGAAATTGAAACAATAATTAGTTCGAAAACACCAATGATTAGAAAACTTATACAATAAGGAACTTGCTAAATATCAAAAGTTAAGACTTAGAAACTTGCTCAATGTAAAATGTAGGTTTAGGAAACTTGCCTTTAGCACAAGCTACACTTTTACCACTTGAATTGATATCCTAAACATATGTCATATTGACATAATTAGTCCTAACCAACATTGTACATTTATATAAATAATTACATTCATCATATGGGTTGAATTACCCATTCACATAATCAATTATATTTCAAGTAGATAATACTTAATAACATGATATTTCATAGTCTAATAATACTGAAATTATCATTTAACATAAATACATAACATTTATTTTCAAGTTTTGTACATTTAAATAAAACTGTCAGACAGTTCTGCCAAGCCGCGCCGCGGCGCCACAGTTTGTACTGTGGCTCGCGCTGCGGCGCTGAGTCGGCACTGCGGCTCAGCGATTATACTACGAGCCGGCGCTGCGGCGCAGTGATTGTGCAACAGGTCGCTTACATCATGGTGATGGCGCTGCGGCGCCAGCAATGAACTGCTGGGCCGCGCCGCGGCGCGAACTGTCAGCGTCGACTGACAGCTTCGGCAACCATGAAAGAAAAAGCCAAATTGGCCAAAAAGCTCGAATCTAATAGACTGATTATCATGAAAATTGCATATAGACATCATATAAACATATTGTGAGTACTCCTAACATGTTTCTATCCATCAATTAGCATAAACATCAATTATACAACATCCAATTTCATTGTTTTTGGCAAAACTCCATATTTTGATATTTTCCATGAAAATTAACACTGTGACTTTGTTATTAAATCAAAATTGAAATTTCTACACATCATGATTATGATTCTACATACTCTAGCAATTCTAACAGTCAATTTATCAATACCACAACCAATTAGACCTTAATTTCTATTTTAACTAAAGTCATATTCATACATATATTTCATATGAACACTGTGATATATTTCTTTCACAAAACACATATATACATGAATTAAAAATCTCTATAATCATGCATAAACTCATAAAATAACTATATAATCAAGTACCATACCAAGTTATACATGTATATCAATAATTCATCCCATAAAATATTTTACAGAGAACTTTTTGGGAAGAAGAAAAACATGAAACTTTTAGAGAAGGAGATTGAGCTCCTACCTTGGATTAGGAAGATGATAACTATCTTTTTCTCCAAATTCTTTTCTCCAAAACCTGTTAAAACACTCACTTGCTCTCAATTTTCTCTCTGTGTTCTTCTTCTTCTTCTCTCTTCTTCCTCTGAGTTTTTCTTTCTTTCTCTCTAACCTCTCTCCTCTATCTTACGTATTATAATATAACGTATAAGATATAATGTATATATTAAATATATAATATAACTCTCACATAACTGACATCAGTTTTTTTTTATTTTGAAAATCAAAAGCCATAAGGCTTGTTTGGTTAAGCTTAATAAAAATAACCTATTAATTCTTACTCCTTGTTTGGTAAATTGAATTAAAATATAATAGATTAATCCTTATACCTTGTTTGCTAAAATCCTAATAGATTAAAGACTTATTATGCATTAAGCCTTGTTTGACAAAACTAAATTAAACCATTTTTAATTTATTTTAATAACTCCTTTATAGCAAGGTTATTAGTCACACCTTTATTAAATTAATAAATCAATTAAACATTAATCTATTAAATTACTTTAACACATAAACAATTATAATTTCTTTTATAATTATAATTTCATTTAACCAACTAATATTTTAAACTACAATTTCTCATTTAAAATATTATTATTTATTTAAAACCACTATAAGCTCTCTAGCTTATTAATTAAATTAATTATTATAAATCTCATAACAACTAATTTATTTAGCTCCTTAATTAATTACACAACAAATAATTAATTAAATCACATCAATTTCAATTTCCATAATTCGATAAATATTTAATACTTCCAATAAATATTTAATATCTACTATTTAATTATTTATTCAACAAATAGTTAAATAAACTACATCACTCAAATTAAACAATTAATTATTCAATCAATAAACCTATCCATTAAATATTTATATAAATCAATAAATATTTATTATAATAATTTAAAATTATAGAATGTTACAACGACTCTTAATCACCCTATCTCACGTGTTGACATTGAAAACTAACGTTTTCAAGTCTTACGGCAACTTTCGACTACCCATCCGGAATTTCTACGTTTTCGACGTTTAACGTCTATTTTCGTAAAATTTGCCATAACTTCATTACTAATGTTCTCTAAACCAAATCACATGGAATACTCCATGGATTTCATATCTAACCCCTAACCAAACAAGATGCATAACTATCGTATTGATGGAGCTCAAACGTTTATCAACAATCGATCCTCCACAATTAATATTGCATGGTTTAACAACTATATTAAACCTTATTATTTTTGAAAGCTTATGACTTATAGAGATTGAATCTATGGTAAGTCATCTTTACTCACTCATACAAGGCATATACCACCCCTTTGTGACTCTCCATGATAAAAGAAAATCAAATAGATGGAGAATGAAGAACAAGAAGTATTACCTCAAGTTCCTTAAGAAAATCTCTTGGAAGAATAATTGTCAAAGCTTCCCAAGTGTATGTTTGCAAGTGTAGCTCTCTTTTCTCTCTCAAATAATCTAAGTTGAGTCTTGGTAAAAATCTCAAATGAATCAACCTAGCTTCCTATTTATAGAATTTAGAATGGAGGGCTTAATGGTCAATATACCCCCCCACCTCCTTACTATTCATGTGTGGTCACCAAGTAAGATACTTGGTGCCAAGCCTTATGCTTGGCTTGCACACCAAGGTGGCTGGCCCACCTCCCCTTTATGACATGGGTTTTACCCATTGGGTGACCCACCGGTTCGACCCACGGTTTAGTTTTATGAATTGGGCTTAATTAAATAAATATTGGGCCTTGACTTTGACTTAACCCACTTGACTCATTGGGCTTAGTCCTTCAATTAGTTGGACTAACTTATAACCCAACTCAATGAATAAATCATTAAGTCATAACTTAATTCTATAATACGTATCGTATTCTACACGTATGATTCACGTATTCCTTTCATATACCATAAGTACATTAAGCATATTGTACCTTGTATTTACTTAACGTATTATACATAGGTACTAACTACCACCACCAATTGTATAACCCTTGAATAAAACCTAACGCCATTCCTTCTACGCATATTATTTCCTTCTTGAAAATCGATATACTCAACCCTTAGGTTTTAAGTCCGTAGGCGAAAACTTCATTTTAGCCATAAATGAAATATTATCAGCTATTTCATCTCATCACGATATTCTATCATTACGCGTTTCTCAAAATTTCAAAATAATTCCTCGGACAGAAACGGATGAATAGTGTTTTTACGGAAACTTCTCAGAAAATAATTATTATCGTCATGGAAATTCCAAACAACTATTTCTACCACGTAGCCAGAATACTAACCACGTTAGCACATTCTAGGTCATAGAACGACCTTCACATAGTTTACTTCACAAAGAATTCAATTAAATTCATTTAATTCACATAATCAAATAAAAATTTAATTGTCATAAAAATTCGATTTTTTTCGGGCATTACAGAATCCTCCCGACTTATAATCATCCTAGGTTAGAGAACGATTAATAAACACATAGTACAGAATAGTATTAATAAAAAATTCATTTTATTAATAACTAATTCTTTAAACTTAATTTCTGGACAACCCGAATTTCCAGGTCGTTACACTTTTCCCCCCTTATAAAAATTCCGTCCTCGGAATTTCTTAAAACCACACCCTTACCCGGGTCATAACATTCACCCCTTCTTCACAGAAATTTCGTCCTCAAAATTTTAGATTACCATTCTTCTCAACTTTCCTTCAATGGAGTTCTTATCTTTCCATTATTCCTAACCTCCACAACCTATCAAGAATCATGAAGTAGAAGGAATAACGAGGAATATAAAATTTCCTTTTAAAACGTTTCATACTTTTGCTGAGGGGTAAAATCGACCATGAACTCTTACCAGGTTAAACAGCATTTCACCGTAAACCCTTCTTTAATGGTCAGTTTACAATCACAAAGTAAGTAAACTACCTCTTTCATGTTCTCCTAAGACTTAATCATTAGATTCCACACCAAAATAATTTGGTTTGGCACAACTTTTTTAAAGAAAGATCGATTTTCTTTTAAACATGACATACCATTTGTCTAGCCGAATCAAGTAGCTTAGACCATACCAATAAATTGGATATCAACATGAAACAATCGTCTAGTCAAATCAATTGACGTCAACTACTTCTTTAAAAAAAAATTCACAATACATCAAAACATTTTATGACGTCATGATATCGTACTTTTCATAGTACGTTGAGGACTTCGTCAGTATATGACTTCGTCATTATACATCATACCATAGCGGTTTGTTGATCCTAAGATCACATCCAACACCAGATTCAATTTCATTAATAACTCTATCCTTTTACCATCCTTGCATCAAATGCACGGATGATAAAAATTTATTTTGATATTTTAAATAAATTTCTGTCTAGCCAAAACAATTAGCATAGACATACCAAGAATAGCTCTTTTAAAATCCGTTGGTTCCAAAAGTTGAACCAATTCTTTCCTTTTCAAACGCACCAATAAGAATGATTTTAATAAAGATCAAAATCTAGCATAGCTAGATGACTTGAAATATCCTATTCTCCATCTTCCTTCATTGTCTTACTGTGACAATACTTAATCTTCTCTAGTACCTTCAATGCTAAGCATACTGAAAATACTTACTTTCAGTCTAAACATTCTTATACCTTAGTACAGTCCATCAACTTACCACACATTATAAGTTTAGGAACTTTCTACAATAATATGAGTTTAAGAACTATCTAGACAGACCATAGGCATCCATTCGCTGAGACGTTCAAAAATATAGCATATTATTATGAGTCACAAACTTACCATAAGTATGAGTTTCAAGAACTCGCACCTACCTTATCGTTCTCTACCTATCAAGTATATACATGAAAAAAGATTCACCTTCTCGTCATATACATCTTGATAGCGCGACCAATTCCAATGATTATCATTGTAATAAGCTAAGAAGTTGTTACACCAAGCACAAACCTCTGCCCATAACAAAGGTTCATACAACTCAGTTATCACATGAGTCCTCAATTGAAATTTTATAACTTCTAAATTTCTCTTTACTTAATACGAATTTTCTTTAATTCATACAATATCCTTCACAACTCAATCTGAGATCTTCTTCTCGTACTACTTCGTAGTACCATTCATTCATAGCATTAGCTATAAATCATTCATCGTTTAACAGCTCATCTGTTACTACGATTCACTGTGATCACGTGGTGATCTTCTTATCCTTCACTCTACGATTATAGTCGTAGGTACTCCTACCAATGGTTTATTGTGACGCCCCATTTTCGGGTCTCTTTCAACCCGAATGGTGCTACACGGTACTCATAACTGTACATTCATTCTAATGAAACGACATCAAAATATGTGTTCCAACGAAATTCTTATTACATTAATAATAATAAATCCCGTTCCCAGGTTCTTAAACCATTACATTCTTGGTTCATCATAATATAATACATATACTTACTAGTCTATTACAAGATAAACTAATCATTCATCTTCACCTTGCCTTTATCTCAATTGGAAACTTCGGTTCACTCGTCCTTAGCTGCATTCATATGGTTCAAGCAAGAGTGAGCATAACAAGCTCAGCAAGTAGAACAATTTCATTTAAAAAGCATGCTTAAAACATAAGAATCGTATATCTTCAGTAATTGGATAATAGTTACGAAGTACTATCGATAATTTAAAATAGCATTCCTTTTCCTTCAAAACATTTTACAATAACAATATTCAGTAAAACATCAATTCTGGTCCAAGACCATGAGCTTTTCATAATTTCTTTGAAAAGGATAACCCGGCAATAAGTCCGTAAGTCTAGGTGATCAGCCTATAGTACTCTATGTTGATCAACACTACATCCCTTAAATGTATGAACGTTTAAGTTTTGGCAACCTCACGTGCCAATCGAATAATCGATGAAAATACATTTGTTTGTTCATAGACAAACTTACCTTTGAATTCGTACTAAATACTTTGCATAGGATAGCGTTAACAGTTCTATATTGAAAGACTTGTAAATCAATCAATCTATCACGATTAGTCTAGTAGAGTTAAAACTGGCATCGACTCTTTCTTTAAAACCATACATGCATCTCATAACTTGAATCATTTGAAAACCTGGCTACCACGAAGGTTAGATAAGCATTTAAGAAAAACTTGCCTTCAGCGTCTGCTATAGTATAATAACTTTTCCTTTGAGTCTTTACGGTCTCTAAAACACATAATCACATAACATACCACATTAGGTCATGAATGAACATACATAGTTCCTAAAGAATCTTACCATTCTTCTCAATCTAATCATGTATTAAATTTGTTACTTATTGGTTCAAGCTTTCCATCGTTCTTTTACATCGTTCTTACCAACTTCTTTCCTTTCTATAACTTAATTGAAATTATTTCATTAATACAACTCGATTCGAGTTAATTATCCTTCCTCACGGCTTACTAACGTCATTACGTTATTAATTGACACTTAATCGGCATTGATTATGTACACTTATTGTACATCGTTCTTGTTTACATTCATTTAACTTTCTTTAACTCTAAGTGATCACACTTAAGTTTTAATTATGAATTAACAATGTTTTATTAAGTCCTTTAGTTCATTGCTAAATAATTTACATTCAAACTCTACTTGTAACCATTCTTTACTGTCTAAGTTTTAAGGCTGGCGCCGCGGCGCTAGTGTTCAGTCGTTATGACGCGCTGTGGCGTCACTCATTGGGCTAGAAGACCGGACTCGGCGCTGTGGCGCGAGTCCCTTCACTATTTATCGCACTACAGCATGACTTTCTTGGCCTTGACTGGCGCCAGTGCTCAGTACCAGAAAAATTTTGATAGTTAACTTTTTATGTGAGATTCCCGGGCTCGTAACTTCTTCGTTATAAATTCGAATTGGTTCGTTCAAGAGCCTATGGTTCATAAATCACGTACTCTACGTGGTCATGTAAGAAATTTATCTATTTGACTTCGTTTACTAAAAATTCACCTATTAGTTCATTTTTAACGAAAACGATAAACGTTCGTGAACGTTCAACGCTCGTTTCTTCGTTCTAAGTCGAAATTCAGTCATTCTTGAGTCCACAACTCTATAATGCCAAATAATACTTATCTCCATTGAAAACTAATATTTCCAAGCTCAGTATCAAAATTCAACTTACATTCTGAGAATTTCACGAATTCGACGATTATCGTCCACTCGTGTGAATTCCGGCAAAACTTCGTTACTTAATATTTGTTCTTCGTTTCAAATGGATTCATTCCATCATACCAACTTCATAATATACATACTTCATTAACTTATTTACATAATAAGTTATTACTTGTTCTTTGTGATCTTATAACTTATTAAAGTATAAAATACTTATGTTTCCATTTCTCATTACTTATGTCTTCTTTTCATATGACTTATTACGGTTCAAGACTTCTACCCATTATTCTTGCTTCATCTTATCATACCAATTTCATTAATGCAAACATGTTACAAGTTCTTACAAGTTCTTCTTAAGTTCACAACTTCATTCATTGCTTATCTTACAACATGACTTAATTACGGCTTATTAATACTTAAGCCCTTTTTATTACTCATTCTTGTCATTCCTTAGCATACAAGTTCTACCACTACCCACTTCTCTATCAATGGAAGAGAAAGGGAATCATGGTTTAGGATTACTTACCCTTGATGATCACTTGATAA
Organism: Panax notoginseng; assembly: GCA_016801055.1. Lineage (NCBI taxonomy): Eukaryota > Viridiplantae > Streptophyta > Magnoliopsida > Apiales > Araliaceae > Panax > Panax notoginseng. Next base: position 216,538,051 of record CM029013.1, on the reverse strand, counting down.
CTCTTTAATCTTCTTCTTGCTTCTTGAAATATAAACTCTAGCTTTCCTAACTTTTGTAGCTTATTTTCTCAAGCAAATAAGCACTTAAAATGCTGGATGAAATACAACAACCAACAAATGAGCTAGCTCTCCCTCTATTTATAGAAAATCCTAAATGAGGGCATAATAGTCAATAAAGCATTCCACCTCCTTAGTAACCTCCTTACTATTCGTTACTTAATCCCTAAGTATACTTGCTCTTCACCTTAATTACTTGGCCATCACAACATCTATCCAATACTTGGGCACCACAACACTTGCTCACCATATTATTTACTTGGCTATTACTTAACTTAACCATTAAGTTTGCTTGCTCCCTACTTTGGATCATCCATGGTTTGCCCCATGGGTTTAAACCATCCAATAACCCATTGGTTACTTACTTTGGGCTTCTAGCATAATTGGATTAACTTATTCATTGGGCTTGTACTAAAACAAACATTGGCTTGCATTAATTCTATTGAACTTAACCCTTCTTATATTTGGGCCTTATTATAATTTCCATTGGACAATACAATTTCCTACACATTTCAACAAATTTAATACATTTGGATTAAAGCCTCATAACGTATCCTATACGTATTATTATCGTATTATCACTCGTATACTAATTCATGATATACAATATACCATCATTCATACATACTCGTATAATACCTCATATCGTACTTGTATTCATTACTTCATATAATACCTACGTATTATACGATCATTGATTACTTCATTAATCGCATTATATTTCCTTCTTGTAAATTATTTTCCCTAATCGTTAGGTTTTAAGTCCGCAGGCGAAAAACTGCATTTTTCATAACTGAAATATTATTGGATATTCCATCTCACCTTGATATTCTATCATTACGTATTTCTCGGAAGTTCAAAAATAATTTCCGAGCAAAAATGCGTGAATAGTATTTTTTGAAAATTTCTCGAAAAACTTTTATTTTCATCTTGGAAATTCAAATACTTTAATTCTGTCACGTAGCCAAAATACTACGACGTTCTGACATGTCTAGGTCATAGAACGACCTTCAAATAGTTCACTCCCTTAAATAATTAATTAAATTCATTTAATCCTCATAATTAAATAAAATTTTAATTCTCCTAAAAATCCGATTTTTCTCGGACGTTACATTCTTCCCTCCTTATAAAGATTATATCCCCAGAATCTCGCTATACTTAAATAAACAAATGAGGAAAAAAATTTCTTCATTTTAATCTCGAGTTCCCACAATGCTTCTTCGACATTGTGGTTCTTTCATTTCACCTTCAATGAAGGTATTATCTTAATTTACATGACTTGTCACTTCCTATCACTTATTAACATATTACGCTATTAGTCATTCTTTCAATTCCTAATTATTTGGAACTCAAATTTCTCCCTCAAACCAAGATTATACTTAGTCTTCTCTTTATCTTGCATCCTATTCTTCATTTGTCTGCATTCCTCGTTACCTAATTGTACTTTCTTAACTCGTTCCATTATCATGGATTGAGTCTATGTTGTGAATAACATTTCTACTACTCCATTCCATAGTTTAACATCTAACTCCGTTTTCGCCATTTCCGTTATTAACTCATTCTGAGTTGTTAACATCGATAGCTTTTCACAACCCTTCCTTACTTAACGCATCATCTTCTAATTTTACCTTCCCTATATGATATAAGATATCACAGTTCTCTCTCTACCGCATATTCAACTCCTTCTGTGTGACGATATATTTCAGACTTCTATAGTCCGTGTATAACTCACACTTCTCCCCGTACAAATACTATCTTTAGATTTTATTTTTTAAAAAAACTACAGCTGCCAATTATAGATCATAAGTAGGATAGACCTTCTCATAATCCTTTAATTGGCGTAATGCATATGCAATGACCTTGCCATGCTACAAGAGCACGTAATCTCGTCATCTATGCAAAACATTGAGATACACTCCAAAATTCCTCATATCATCTGATAAAGACAATACAGGTGACTCACTTATCTTTCCTTTCTCACATCTCATTCCCAACATCCCTATCAATTTGCCACTGACTTGCTCAGCGCCCCTTATGAAAAACCTAACTTCAGTACACTAGTCAACCCAAACGACATAACCAGAAACTTGTCATAACTATAATGAGTTCTGAATGTCATCTTAGGTACCTTCCTTCTTCCTCACTTTCAACTGACGATACCCCATACACAAATCTATCTTTAAAAAAAATACTTTACCCCTTTCAACTAATCAATTAGATCATCGATCCTGGGCAACGGTTATTTATTCTTAACCGTTAACTTATTAATTATATATTTAACTTACGCATTGGTTTACTTAACTTTACTTCTTAGGGTTCGCGCTCTTTCAACCTAAGTTTACGCGACCTACTTTTATTATCGACTTACAGCTTCATGACATATGGAGATGTCTTACTTAATACATTCATTATCTTTGATGATTTACATTCTTATCTTCTTCTTATTACTTCTCTAGGTCTCAGCACATATCGTTTCTCTGCTAGTAGTCCATATGGTACTCTGAGTGGTTTCCCACAAACAACCAACAAACAAGTTCATGTCTCATCTACACTGCCATCACAGTGAGTTAGATCGCTTACCAGTTTCGTATATACCTTCACTCTCTGAAAGAATTGTTTAGTCCAGATCCCATATGTCAACCATCAAAGGTTACGATTGTACCATAACCTAAACTTGTCTTAACATCCTTCTAGATTGCGTCATAATTAGACAACAATAATTTTCCAGTGTTTTATTACAGTAAAAATATCACCTTGGGTTTATTAGAAAATCGAAGATTCACACTTTTCCTTAGACCATTTGTTAAGGTTCTCTGGTTAATCAACCCATTCATACCGAGAATTACTTCAAATTCTCTCAACTTTATCGGTAATTATCTACCGATACTTGCTTACCTTTATTATTCATGAAACGATTTCCACGAATATAATCAATGAAAGTTATTTCCTCCTCCTCTACCTTAATGTTTAAAGGTACTTATACTCCTTTTCAAACAGACACCTAGATGAGTCTTTCCACATGTCTTACACACTTTGATCTTATGCTTAGGATCCCCTTGTCCTACTCCAGTATTACCGGAGTTAAGATTCTTTCTTCTTGGCATACTGCCACTGGCATTCTCTGCCTTTGTTCCTCCCTCTCCCTTGCTCTTATTTTTTCTCTATTTGTGGTATTGAGTCAATGCCTCACCACCACCCTCTTCTATAATCACCTTCTCCAGAATGGTCCCATAGGAAACCCTCTAGAACATCGCAATCCTACTATAGAGCCAGGGTTTCAGGCCCTGCTCAAACCTACGAGCCTTCCTCTCCTCAGTGTCCACTTGGTGTGGAACAAACCTTGCCAATTCATTGAATTTGGCCGCGTACTGGGGAACCGTCACGTCCCCTAGTTCAAGTTCTATGAACTTAATACCCATCCTCCCTTGCATGCTTGTAGGGAAATAATTCTCAAAGCAAACCTTCTTGAATTGTTCCCATGCTACCGCATCTGTTCTAGCCCCACCCTGGTGAGCCTCCCATTAAAAGTTGGCTTCTCCTTTCATCTTGTAAGTCGCAAAAGAAGTCTTTTGTGCCTCAGCTACGTTTGTAATAACAAACGTCTTCTCTATTTCTTTTACCTATGTATGGGCCTCTATTAGGTCCGTCGTTCCTTTGAACTCCGGTGGACCTATGCTTTTAAACTCTTTAAAGGTAGTCGTTCTAGCTACCCTAGGTTCTACAATTACTCTACCCCCGGGTTGGTTAAATGCAGCCGTTAATAAATTAATGAACTCTTGCATAGGGTTGTTTTAACCCCCTTGGTTATCACTACGTGATTCTGCTTCCTGATTACGTTGTCTTCTCCTAGGCGGCATTATGCTGAATAAATAAAATTTCATTATTATCTATTTACTCACTTCATTATTATTCGCCACATACCAACTCATACCATAACAAGGAATGTTACATGAAAACTTCATTATATTCATATGCTTCTTCATAGTTTAAAACTTTTTACAACTTGTTCTCCATAGCCAAAAGCTATTACAGTTCTATCCTGAATTTCAAACTTCACAAAAGTTGGGATTTACAAAAAGACTACCATTTTATATAAAAGATGGTTTTACATCACTATACACATATTTATAACTCTAGACTTCTAATAATGCATAACAGCATCCTCGTGTTTCTCATCCGCTAACTTCGCTACAGTATCCCGACTATTCGTATGTCGAGTTTGTCCTGACTCCATGGAATGACAAGCAACTTTTAGCTTGAAATCCTTATGAGCACTCTTATGGATGTAAGACATCCGTGCTATCTTCCAATTCTTCTCCCCTAGTTCTTTACGAAGATCATCGACCACCTTCTTAAAATCCCTAGCCTTATTTATCATGAGCACCTTCTCATCATGCTCTGACTCAAAATATGCTTCTGCAAACTCCTTCGCTTCATAAAGAGCACTAATCTCTTCATTCTGACTTTGCACCACTGTACTCAGTTACACATTCTTGTCAAGCTCTGCTAGATACAATGATCTCATTGCATCTGGAGGTGATGACTCTGGTGTAGGTACCACCGTATCAACCGATGTTACCTCTTTTTCCTCTTCCACTTCATTCATCATGTGAAGATATGATGTTATATCCATCTCTCCCTCGGAGTAGCTCTCCTCAGAAAAGTACTCCTCTGGCTCTGACTCCTCTAGGATCATTAATGGTACCTCTGCCACTGGCATGGGTACAGGCTCTACGTTGTTCACAATTTCTTCACTCACCGCGTGTATGTCTCTACACATCAAGCTATCGTTCAACATCCTATAATAACACATAACATGTTGATTACTACATAACTCACAATAGTATAAGCACAAATCACATTTAATTCCTTTGGGGTTACTTTCCATCTTTTAAATCTTTTGGTACTGAGTTTCCTCAATACCTTATTAACTCATTCGACTCAAGTTTACTTCCTTCAGACTTTCCTTCCTTAACGAGGTTATTAGCCTAAGGTTCTCCCCCCCTTAAATTTTATAACCTAATGCTCTAATACCAACCTGTGACGCCCCCAAATCTGGGTCTCTTTCAACCCGACAAATGGTGTTACACTGTACTCATAAGTGTACATTCATTCTAATGAAACGACATCAAAATATGTGTTCCAATGACATTCTTATTACATTAATAATAATAAATCCCGTTCCCAAGTTCTTAAACCATTACATTCATGGTTCATCATAATATAATACATATACTTACTAGTCTATTACAAGATAAACTAATCATTCATCTTCTCCTTACCTTTATCTCTACTGGAAACTTCGGTTCGCTCGTCCTTAGCTGCATAAATATGGTTCAAGCAAGAGTGAGCATAACAAGCTCAGCAAGTACAACAATTTCATTTAAAAAGCATGCTTGAAACATAGGAATTGTATATCTTCAGTAACTGGATAATAGTTACGAAGTACTATCGATAATTCAAAATAGCATTCCTTTTCCTTCAAAACGTTTTACAATAACAATATTCAGTAAAACATCAATTCTGGTTCAAGACTATGAGTATTTCATAATTTCTTTGAAAAGGACAACCCGGCACTAAGTCTGTAAGTCCGGCATAGCATACGACCACTTCTAGGTGATCAGCCTATAGTACTCTATGTTGATCAACACTACATCCCTTAAACGTATGTACGTTTAAGTTTTGGCAACCTCATGTGCCCATCAAATAATCGATGAAAATACATTTATTTGTTCATAGACAAACTTACCTTTGAATCCGTACCAAATACTTTGCATAGGATAGCCATTAACAGTTCTATATTAAAAGACTTGTAAATCAATCAATCTATCACGATTAGTCTAGCCGAGTTAAAACTGGCATCGACTCTTTCTTTAAAACCATACATGCATATCATAACTTGAAACATTTGAAAACCTGACTAACATGAAGGTTAGACAAGCGTTTAAAAAAACTTGCCTTCAGCGTCTGCTACAGTATAATAACTTTTCCTTTGAGTCTTTACGGTCTCTACAACACATAATCACATAACATACCACATTAGGTCATGAATGAACATACATAGTTCCTAAAGAATCTTACCCTTCTTCTCAATCTAATCATGTATTAGATTTGTTATTTATTGGTTCCAGCTTTTCGTCGTTCTTTTACATCGTTCTTACCAATTTCTTTCCTTTCTATAACTTAATTGAAATTATTTCATTAATACAGCTCGATTCGAGTTAATTATCCTTCCTCACGGCTTATTAACGTCATTACGTTATTAATTGACACTTAATCGGCATTGATTATGTACACTTATTGTACACTATTCTTGTTTACATTCATTTAACTTTCTTTAACTCTAAGTGATCACACTTGAGCTTTAATTATGACTTAACAATGTTTTATTAAGTCCTTTAGTTCATTGCTAAACAATTTACATTCAAACTCTACTTATAACCATTCTTTACTGTCTAAGTTTTAAGACTGGCGTCGCGGCGCCAGTGTTCCTTCGTTATGCAGCGCTGTGGCGTCACTCATTGGGCTAGAAGACCGGACTCGGCGCTGCGGCGCGATTCCCTTCACTATTTTTTGCATTGCGGTGCCAAACTTCAGTAGCTCACAGCCCTCTCTAGTGCTGTGGCTTTACTTTCTTGGCCTTGACTAGCACCGCAGCGCTAGTGCTCAGCACCAGAAAAATTTTGACAGTTAACTTTTTATGTGAGATTCCTGGGCTCATAACTTCTTCGTTATAAGTCCGAATTAGTTCGTTCAAGAGCCTACGGTTCAAAAATCACGTACTCTACGTGGTCATATAAGAATTTTATCTATTTGACTTTGTTTACTAAAAATTCACCTATTAGTCCATTTTTAACGAAAATGATAAACGTTCGTGAACGTTCAACGCTCGTTTCTTCGTTCTAAGTCGAAATTCGGTCATTCTTGAGTACACAACTCTATAATGCCAAATAAGACTTGTCTCCATTGGAAACCAATGTTTCCAAGCTCTATATCAAAATTCAACTTCCATTCCGAGAATTTCACGAATTCGACGATTATCGTCCAATCGTGTGAATTTCGGCAAAACTTCGTTACTTAAGATTTGTTCTTCGTTTCAAATGGATTCATTCCATCATACCAACTTCTTAATATACATACTTCATTAACTTATTTACATAATAAGTTATTACTTGTTCTTTGTGATCTTATAACTTATTAAAGTATAGAATACTTATGTTTCCATTTCTCATGACTTATGTCTTCTTTTCATATGACTTATTATGGTTCAAGACTTCTACCCATTATTCTTGCTTCATCTTATCATACCAATTTCATTAATGCAAACATGTTACAAGTTCTTACAAGTTCTTCTTAAGTTCGCAACTTCATTCATTGCTTATCTTACAACATGACTTAATTACGGCTTATTAATACTTGAGCCCTTTTTATTACTCATTCTTGTCATTCCTTAGCATACAAGTTCTACCACTACCCACTTCCCTATTAATGGAAGAGAAAGGGAATCATGGTTTAGGATTACTTACCCTTGATGATCACTTGATAACTCTTTAGTCTTCTTCTTGCTTCTTTAAATATAAACTCTAGCTTTCCTAACTTTTGTAGCTTATTTTCTCAAGTAAATAAGCACTTAAAATGTTGGATGAAATACAACAACCAACAAATGAGCTAGCTCTCCCTCTATTTATAGAAAATCCTAAATGAGGGCATAATAGTCAATAAGACATTCCACCTCCTTAGTAACCCCCTTACTATTCATTACTTAATCCCTAAGTATACTTGCTCTTCACCTTAATTACTTGGCCATCACAACATCTATCCAATACTTGGGCACCACAACACTTGCTCACCACATTATTTACTTGGTTATTACTTAACCTAACCATTATGTTTGCTTGCTCCCTACTTTGGATCATCCATGGTTTGCCCCATGAGTTTAAACCATCCAATAACCCATTGGTTACTTACTTTGGGCTTCTAGCATAATTGGATTAACTTATTCATTGGGCTTGTACTAAAACAAACATTGGCTTGCATTAATTCTATTAAACTTAACCCTTCTTATATTTGGGCCTTATTATAATTTCCATTGGATAATATAATTTCCTACACATTTCAACAAATTCAATACATTTGGATTAAAGCCTCATAATGTATCCTATACGTATTATTATCGTATTCTAACTCGTATACTAATTCATGATATACAATATACCATCATTCATACATACTTGTATAATACCCCGTATCGTACTTGTATTCATTACTTCATATAATACCTACGTATTATACGATCAATGATTACTTCATTAATCGCATTACATTTCCTTCTTGTAAATCATTTTCCCTAATCGTTAGGTTTTAAGTCTGCAGGCGAAAAACTGCGTTTTTCATAACTGAAATATTATTGGATATTCCATCTCACCTTGATATTCTATTATTACGTATTTCTCGGAAGTTCAAAAATAATTCCCAAGCAGAAATGCGTGAATAGTATTTTTCGAAAAATTTCTCGGAAAACTTTTATTTTTGTCTTGGAAATTCAAACACTTTAATTCTGTCACGTAGCCAAAATACTATGATGTTTTGACATGTCTAGGTCATAGAACGACCTTCAAATAGCTTACTCCCTTAAATAATCAATTAAATTCATTTAATCCTCATAATTAAATAAAATTTTAATTCTCCTAAAAATTCAATTTTTCTCAGGCGTTACATTTATAACCTATCAGCTTTGACACCACTTGTAACGCCCCAAAATCCGGTCTATCTTCACACCCAGATTTCGTACGTTATGAGTACATCATTCATCCAACATACATCATTATATACTGAAATATAACAATATACACTCTCAAATCTCAGGTTCTGGAAACCTTATAACCTCTTTCATTACAAATAATGATAATTACATTATTCATTTCATCTTACAAGAGTGACTTTTATCCACCACCAAGGATACATAACAGTTCATTAAACTAGTCTATAATTCAATTTATTCATTTTACATTACAAGTCTTCACTTGATCTTCTCGCTCATTCACATTCTGAATGGCTCTTCATCTGGATACCGTCAGCTTGATCTTTACGGGATCCTTAAGTTCTTCAAACCTCATTCGCTAAAAATGTTTTTCATTTCAAGTAAGTGTGAGCATTCAATTGCCCAGCAAGTCATAACAGTTGAATACATAACTTCAAGAGTTTAAGCGTTCCTTTAGAACTTCGATAACCGAACAAAGGTTATGAAGCAGCTTGAATAATTGGAATAGTCTTGATTCCTATCATCTTAAAACATCAGTCACTTTTAATTCTAAATACTTTCATTCCTCTACCTTTTTCATACACATCCTATCTGGCTAGAATCAATAGCACAGACTTAACAATAACGGTTCATGTATAAACGGAACATACTTGTATTGAACAGCTCAATCACAGAACAGTTCATATCATAGAAACACCGAAGTGTTCACATTGTGGCTTCAAGGCCTCATACGTTCTACCACATTGTACAAATATCGCACATTCGCACATAGACAGAACTTCTCAAGTTCAACATCTAAGAAGTTTAAGAAACTAGCATTCATTTAGAATATGAATGAAGTTAGAAAACTTGCCTTACGCACAGCTACAGCTTGCGCTGAACTGCTCATTCCAGTTCCTATATAACATATAAGGAGAAACATAAATACCAATTAGTCATATATTGAGCTTACACATTGGTTTACATAACTTTACTTCTTAGGGTTCACGTTCTTTGCAATATAAGTTTACGCGACTAACTTCCTTTACTAGTTTACAATTTTATGACAAACGGAGATGTCTTACTCAAACGTTCATCATCTGGGATGATTTACATTCTTATCTTCTTCTTATAACTTCTCTAGGACTCAGCACACGTCGCGACTCTGCTAGTAATCCATATGGTACTCTGAGTGGTTTCCCACAAACAACTAGCAAACAAGTTCCCGTCTCATCTACACTGCCATCACAGTGAGTTAGATCGGTCAACAGTTTTGTATATACCTCCGCTCTCTAAAGGAATTGTTTAGCCCAACTCCCATATGCCAACCATCAAAAATTACAATTGTACCATAACCAAACTTATCTTAACTTATCTGAACTATTAAACTACAATGTTCATTAAGTCAATTTCTTATTCCTTATGGCTTGCTGGCAAGTAAATGCCATAACTCAGGATTCATTCTTTAAAGTCCAAGTCATACAGTCTTTTGTATACTCAGAGCGATCATTATTAACTTGGCTTCGTTACGTTAACATCATTGTATTAATTTAGTTCTTTACCATTCATGGTTTAATCATTGATCTTCATTATCTTACGGTCAAACCATACACGGGGTGTAGGTTCTATCCATTTAGTATTTGCGTACACTAAACCATCACATTGGTTAAAGTGTTAAACGCTTACATTTCATTCTATCACTCCCTATCTGAATCACAATCGGCTTCTATTAACCTTATTACCATTCGATACGGCTTTCTTGATACCATTCGTATCTTACTTAATACTTTTGTTATTTATTACCTTCGTCACTCAACGTCTAAGGAATCACAACCATAGCAATGCCCCACGTTCGTTTATCGCGACTACGGTCCTCAGACATCGGTTCCGTAACCCACACTTATATTCTTTGTCTTTTAATCTCGTTTAATCTTTTCGTTCAACCTTTACTAAAGGTTTAACTCACTTGCTTAAGTGTTATTTTAGGTGAACTATATGTTCTTTATCATTCCTTACATTCCCCAAAGAGTTGAGCAATTAAAAGCTCTTCTCTGGCTTTTCCTTCACACCGGCACTTCGTCGCCACTCCCTTGTCTATTTCTCGCTGCGGCGTGACCCTATGTCATCTTCTTCTTCAGTCTAGCGCTGCAGCATCGAGTCCTTCTCTAACTCTCGCTCTGCGGCGCCAATTAATAGTGCATGAAGCCCCCAAGCTCGCGCTGTGGCATCATCTCCCAAGGCTCAGCTGGCCCTGCGGCGCCGAGCACAAAACCTAGAAAATTTTCTAAGTCTTAAATCAAGTTTGAGACGCAAACTTCTCGATCTCATAACTTCTTCTGTATAACTCAGAACGAGGTCGTTCTAAAGCCACTCACTTCCTTATCTTATGTAACGAATGAGTGACTTGAGTTGTGATTCTGAGGACAGAATCCTTGTAAGGAGGGAATGATGTAACAATCCAGATTTTTATTATAATATTTAAATATTTATTGAATTATATAAATATTTAATGGATATGTTTATTATTGAATAAATAATTGTTCAATTTGAGTTGATGTCGTTTAGTGAATTATTTGTTGAATAAATAATTAAGGAGCTAAGAAAATTAATTGCTATGAGATTATATACTAATTTAATTTAATAATTAAGTTAGAGAGCTAATAATGATTAAATGAATTATAATATTTATAATTAGAATTTGTAATTAAAATAAAGTGTTAGTTGGTTGAATAAAATTATAATTATAAAGGAAATTATAATTATGTGGTAATAATTTATGTGTTAAAGTAATTTAATAGAGTAGTATTTGAATTGATTAAATTGTTTATTTATTTTAATAGAAGTGTGACAAATAACCTTGTTATAAAGGAGTTATTAAAATAAATTAAAAGTGTTTAATTTAGTTTTGCCAAACAAAGCCTAATGTCTATTAAGTCTTTAATCTAATTGTGTTTTACCAAACAAGGCATAAGGATTAATTGATTATTTTTTTAGTGGTTAGCCAAACAAGCCTTATGGCTTTTGATTTTCAAAAACTTACATAACTGATATAAGTTATATCTATATTTATATTATATCATTAATATATATTATTACTATATACGTTATACTATTCTACGTATGTTAGAAGAGAAAAGAAAGACTCAGTTGAAGAAAAGGGAGAGAAGAAGAAGAATACATAGAAAATTTGATATTACTCTAGAGAGAAAGTGAGTGATTTCTAACAGGTTTTTGAGAAAGGAATTGGGAAAAAGAAGCTTGATAATCAAAATGATAGCTATTATCTTCTTAAATCAAAGGTAGGATATTAATCCTCTTATTTTATTTTAAAGTTTAGTTTTCTTATTCCAAAAAGTTCTCTGTAAAATAATTGTAAAAGATGAATTGTGGATATATATATATATATATATATATATATATATATATATATATATATATATATAGCTTTGTATGATATTAAGTGTATTTGTAACTGTAATTGTTATATTAACACATGTATGTATATATGAGAAGTATGCTAGCATTCACAAAGAAAGAAGAATTGGTTTTGCAATAAACATTCACGTATGAACGTGGTTTGTAGAAATATCAAAATTAGTATATGTTAATTGTGAAATTGTGAAATTGAACTGCGAATGGTTAATTGGGTATAAACTACAGAGAATCGTAGTTTGAAGTAATTAAAATCAAATTGGTATAACAGTGTATAAACGTCAGTTATGGAGTTTGGTTTTTAAAATAAAGCTTTCAATGATTTAAGATTTCTAGAATCATGATTTAGTCGTTGGAAATTAGTATATACATGTTGGGTAATGTGTATATGTGTAATTAGCTTAGGTTATACATGTTAATTGGTGTTAATTAGTGTTAGAATTGAAGTAACAGACAAACAAATCAGTTGTTCTGTTCTTCGTGGTTGGGTTCTGCGAGTTTCGGCGCCCCAGCGTCAAAATTCACGCCCCAACGCCAAAAATCGCGCCCCGGCGCCAAAATTCGCGCCCCAGCGCCAGAAGTTGGCGCCCCAGCGCTGAAATTCGCGCCCCAGCGCCAACCTCGCGCCCCAGCGCCACTAGTTGGCTTAGTCCTCGCGCCCCAGCGCGGGGACAGAAGTCTGACTTGGACAGTTTTGACCTCCTGTAGTAAAATGGCCATAACTTCCTCATACGAACTCCGATTGAGGTGATTCAAGATGATCCGGAACGAGGACGAGTAGAGCTACAACTTTTGTTCTTTAAGGTTTTCAATTTGAGGTCATTAGGATGGGTCAAAATGGTCATCTTTAGGACTGTTGTGTTTTCGGAGGCAATCGGAGGGTGTCGGACATGCACATATGCATGTGTCGTGATCCAGACCATAAAAGATGTTATCCTAAGTTATAAAACATGAATAATAGTAAATATAATGATGTTTAACATTAATAAATAATGTATTAGATAAGTTATAGAAGCATAGTAAGCATACACAAGAGAGGCAAATCGGGCATGTGACGATTGAACGTCAAAACGCCGTGCCAAGTGTTAATGAACTTAAAAAGTGTTTCAATTCCATTGAAATGGATATTATAAGATATGGAATGGGTTTAATATAAAACCAATAAGTAGTCCTAGCAAGACTTAAGCACTTGAACTTCGAGTTTGACTAAGAAGAAATATAGTGACTCATAAGTCGAAAAGTTAACACAATCTAATTGACCATTATATATTTATTAATAGGAAAGATTATGAGATGTGGAGTAGAGTTTACATTACAATTGTTATGTGTTGTTATGTGACTAATAGTTGATGTGTATGATTATATAATTGTGTAGGGCACGTGAAGTGCAGATAATTGTAAGCTGTTAAGCTATTATTGGTAAACAACAATCAAGGCAAGTCTTTCGGTTCCTATTTTCTACGTGGACTTGATGAACTGTTTTAAATTGCATGATATGTTATACATGTTGAAATCATGAAATGTTAAAGTCAATCTATGACTGCATTGTTTTGGCTAAGTAATGATGATTGAGTAAGGAACTCAATCTTTATATTTGCTATGTGAGTTAAAAGCATGTATGCCATGTTACTTTAATGAGTTGTATATCGAGCATGTTATTATGTGCTATGTGATGCATGAAAACTGTTAGACTTTGCTGGGCTGTCGAGCTCACTCTTGTAAATAACCACTTTTGCAGGTACAAACTTTAAGGTAAAGATATGTGCTAAGTGAGTTATAGAGATCTATATTCACAAAGATTACTTATGTTTTTATGAGAAATGTATTTCCTATCTTAAATGTAACATGTTGTTGAATTGTAAGTTGAGCTATCCAATGTATATGGATATTTAGTTATGATGTAAGACTTTGTATAGTCAGTTTGTTGTAATGATTCATGGCATTTGATTTGAATCGAAGAGATGTAATGTAAAGGTTACGATTTAGGGCAAGACAAAAGGAGATGTATAACAATTTTAATTATTCCGCAATTTAGTGATTTTTAATATCGAATAATGATGTAAAATTAGAGATTTAATGTATGGTTAACGACCGAAGTCAAGAATTAAGTTGTATAAATTTTGGGGTCGTTACAGTTGGTATCAAAGCTGTAGGTTATAAACTTTAGGTAGGAGTACCGTAGGCTATAACCTTAGATAAGAGAGAAGAAGATAAAGAATGAATAAGCTCAAATAGAGTTTGAACAATATGGGATTAAAACTTGCGTGAAGGGATTCAAAGAAGAATCTCGTAGAGTTATCAGGAATATGAATGTGGGGTTACCCAACTCCAATAATAAGGATGTAAGGTGACAATAAATAGATAATGTTTATAAAAAGAGAGTGATAAAGAAATTATAAATAGAGAGTTATGTCTAAGTGTGGTACAATTGTACTCTTTAATAGTTGAGGTATGGTATCTGGGCTAAATGATTCCTTCATGGAGCGGAGGTATATACGAACTAGCAACTCGGAACCTAGTTTGTTGGTTGTTTGTGGGAAACCACTCAGCGTACCATATTGAAACAGTTAGAGACTCGATGTGTACCAAGTGTAGAAATGGATACGTATGATGAGAGCTTAGAACTTGAATGAAATTTTGAGCGATGTAAATGAAGTTAGAAATTCTTAAAGGAAGAATTGTTATATAAACAAGAAGATTCAAAGAAGAATCTTGAAGAGATATAAAGATAAGAAATGGGAGTTTCCTAACTCCAAAAGCCAGAATAACGAATAATGTCGTAAATGATGAAAAAGAGTAAGAATGAGAATCGCAAAACAAAACGATCACGAGTTAACAAAAGAATTTTAAGAGAGATGATTATAGAATAAGGTCACGACGTGATCTGTTTAAGTTATAAAAGAAAGATGGTCTGTAATGTTTGAATGATTATAGCTTAATGGTATGAAGATGGTGTACTATAAAATAGTACGAGATAACTCATGAGGAGTTATAGATGATGTGATACGAGGAATTTGTATCGAGCAAAGAGCAAGTTAAAAGATAGATAGAGTTAGGTGGGATTTCAATTGAGAACTCATGTGATGGCTGAGTTGTACAAACCTTTGTATGGGCAAGGGTTTTGTGCTTGCACTCAGTTTATCGCAATGATAATCATTAGAATGTTTGTGTCGCGCTATTTGCTATACGTATGTTGAGAAGGTGATTCTTTTCTCATGTGTATAACAGATAGGTAGAGTATAGTTAGAGAATATTATAAGGTTAAGTGCGAGTTCTTAAAACTCATACTTATGGTAGGTTCGTGACTCATAATTATATGGTATGTTTTTGAACCCCTCAGCGAATGGACGCCTATGGTCTGACTAGGATAAGTTCTTAAACTCATATGATTGTGGAAAGTTTCCTGAACTCATAACGTGTGGTAAGTTTGACGAACTGGGTATAGATAAGTGTAAATGGAGTATTGAGGATGATAGGAATAGATAGACCTATTAAGCAATGGATCATTATAGAAAGTGAAGTTGATGGTGGGAAGCATAAGTAATCTAAATCTACTAGCTATGCTAGACTTTCGAAATTTATTAACTTCGTGCTGATGTTTACACTTTTATTTTCTTAAAAAACATTGGATCAAATGATGGAACCAATAAGTTTTAACAACAATACTATTATTCGTGTGTCTATGCTAATTACTTCGGCTAGACAAAAATGAATTGCAATATATCAAAATGTATTTTATATCATTAATGCATCATGTAACCTGGTGCAAAGATGATAAAAACGATGGAGTCATCAATGCAGTATTACCTAGTGTTGGATGTGATCTAAGGATCGTCAGCCCACTATGATATGATGTAGTATGATAAAGTCATCAAATGACGGAATCCTCAACGGACTGTAAATACAGTGCGGTATCATGACGTCATAAAAAGATTTTTGAGATTTCTTTAAGATATGAGAATACATATGTATGTATGTATATGTATATTTCGGTTAATGTCCGAGTTATTGTAGAGATCTATGCTATTTGATTCAGCTAGACAAATATTGAAAGATGTTCATGAAATTCAAGAGTTTCTTGAGAGGTTATGCCAAACCAAATTATTTTGGTGCGGATTCAGATGTTGAAAAGCTAAGATGAACAACCCTTTTATAGGGGATTACGCGGAGGCGTTGAGATGTTTGTGCACAATACATTGTACGAAGGGCTGATCACCCTAAGTACGAGGAGTCCCTATAGTTTTATGACTGTTAAAGTTTAAGTTGAAAGATTACTTATAACTATGGACATATGCATAGCGTTTAAATGTTTGTGCACAATACATCGTACGAAGGGCTTAACACCCAAAGTACGGGGGTCCTTATAGTCTTATGACTGTTAAAGTTGAAGTTGAAAGATTACTTGCAACTGTGGACATAGTTCGTGGTCTTATGACCCTCAGCATGATTTGGAATCTTTTAAAATTCCTGAGTTATTCAAACTACTTCCCAATTATTGAACAATTGTGGAAGATTCTTGTTATTCTGTAAGATGGAAGTGAAAAAGGAAAGTATTCCTTAGAAAGAAGTGAGTCGTAGAATACGACACTGAATGATGAATATGTTGAATAAGTGAGAAAAGAGATTTTGAAGTGAGAAATAGATGAGTTATCAAAGAATAATGTTAAACTTTTAATAGAAAAGTTAATAATTGTAGAATGATCTTTGTGGAAAGAAAGTGGTTATAGAAACCAATGAATGAATGAAGTAGTGACGTAAAATCTACTTCAATAGAGTGAATGAATAAAAATTAATAAATAAAATTTCGAGGACGAAATTCTTAGAAGAAAGGGTGAATGTAATATCCCGAATGTTTATGATAGCGATTCCCGAGTGTTTATGATAACGATCCTTAGAAAAGGAAATGAATGGGTTAAAAGATATATATTACTCAAAATATAATTGAGTTCAAATGAAAGTTATGAAATGAAACATAGAATTTGTTAGGTAATGAATGTAGTAGGAAATATAGAATCTATATTTAGATAAAATGATGAAAGATTTCTCTGAGTTATTTGTGTAAATTGTGTCTTCGATTCTGGGGACAGAATCTTTGTAAGTAGGGAAGATTGTAACGAATGAGTGACTTGAGTTGTGATTCTGAGGACAGAATCCTTGTAAGGAGGGAATGATGTAACAATCCAGATTTTTATTATAATATTTAAATATTTATTGAATTATATAAATATTTAATGGATATGTTTATTATTGAATAAATAATTGTTCAATTTGAGTTGATGTCGTTTAGTGAATTATTTGTTGAATAAATAATTAAGGAGCTAAGAAAATTAATTGTTATGAGATTATATACTAATTTAATTTAATAATTAAGTTAGAGAGCTAATAATGATTAAATGAATTATAATATTTATAATTAGAATTTGTAATTAAAATAAAGTGTTAGTTGGTTGAATAAAATTATAATTATAAAGGAAATTATAATTATGTGGTAATGATTTATGTGTTAAAGTAATTTAATAGAGTAGTATTTGAATTGATTAAATTGTTTATTTATTTTAATAGAAGTGTGACAAATAACCTTGTTATAAATGAGTTATTAAAATAAATTAAAAGTGTTTAATTTAGTTTTGCCAAACAAAGCCTAATGCCTATTAAGTCTTTAATCTAATTGTGTTTTACCAAACAAGGCATAAGGATTAATTGATTATTTTTTTAGTGGTTAGCCAAACAAGCCTTATGGCTTTTGATTTTCAAAAACTTACATAACTGATATAAGTTATATCTATATTTATATTATATCATTAATATATATTATTACTATATACGTTATACTATTCTACGTATGTTAGAAGAAAAAAGAAAGACTCAGTTGAAGAAAAGGGAGAGAAGAAGAAGAATACAGAGAAAATTTGATATTACTCTAGAGAGAAAGTGAGTGATTTCTAACAGGTTTTTGAGAAAGGAATTGGGAAAAAGAAGCTTGATAATCAAAATGATAGCCATTATCTTCTTAAATCAAAGGTAGGATATTAATCCTCTTATTTTATTTTAAAGTTTAGTTTTCTTATTCCAAAAAGTTCTCTGTAAAATAATTGTAAAAGATGAATTGTGGATATATATATATATATATATATATATATATATATATATATATATATATATATATATATATATATATAGCTTTGTATGATATTAAGTGTATTTGTAACTGTAATTGTTATATTAACACATGTATGTATATATGAGAAGTATGCTAGCATTCACAAAGAAAGAAGAATTGGTTTTGCAGTAAACATTCACGTATGAACGTGGTTTGTAGAAATATCAAAATTAGTATATGTTAATTGTGAAATTGTGAAATTGAACTGCGAATGGTTAATTGGGTATAAACTACAGAGAATCGTAGTTTGAAGTAATTAAAATCAAATTGGTATAACAGTGTATAAACGTCAGTTATGGAGTTTGGTTTTTAAAATAAAGCTTTCAATGATTTAAGATTTCTAGAATCATGATTTAGTCGTTGGTAATTAGTATATACATGTTGGGTAATGTGTATATGTGTAATTAGCTTAGGTTATACATGTTAATTGGTGTTAATTAGTGTTAGAATTGAAGTAACAGACAAACAAATCAGTTGTTCTGTTCTTCGTGGTTGGGTTCTGCGAGTTTCGGCGCCCCAGCGTCAAAATTCACGCCCCAGCGCCAAAAATCGCTCCCCGGCGCCAAAATTCGCGCCCCAGCGCCAGAAGTTGGCGCCCCAGCGCTGAAATTCGCGCCCCAGCGCCACTAGTTGGCTTAGTCCTCGCGCCCCAGCGCGGGGACAGAAGTCTGACTTGGACAGTTTTGACCTCCTGTAGTAAAATGGCCATAACTTCCTCATACGAACTCCGATTGAGGTGATTCAAGATGATCCGGAACGAGGACGAGTAGAGTTACAACTTTTGTTCTTTAAGGTTTTCAATTTGAGGTCATTAGGATGGGTCAAAATGGTCATCTTTAGGACTGTTTTGTTTTCGGAGGCAATCGGAGGGTGTCGGACATGCACATATGCATGTGTCGTGATCCAGACCATAAAAGATGTTATCCTAAGTTATAAAACATGAATAATAGTAAATATAATGATGTTTAACATTAATAAATAATGTATTAGATAAGTTATAGAAGCATAGTAAGCATACACAAGAGAGGCAAATCGAGCGTGTGATGATTGAACGTCGAAACGCCGTGCCAAGTGTTAATGAACTTAAAAAGTGTTTCAATTCCATTGAAATGGATATTATAAGATATGGAATGGGTTTAATATAAAACCAATAAGTAGTCCTAGCAAGACTTAAGCACTTGAACTTCGAGTTTGACTAAGAAGAAATATAGTGACTCATAAGTCGAAAAGTTAACACAATCTAATTGACCATTATATATTTATTAATAGGAAAGATTATGAGATGTGGAGTAGAGTTTACATTACAATTGTTATGTGTTGTTATGTGACTAATAGTTGATGTGTATGATTATATAATTGTGTAGGGCACGTGAAGTGCAGATAATTGTAAGCTGTTAAGCTATTATTGGTAAACAACAATCAAGGCAAGTCTTTCTATTCCTATTTTCTACGTGGACTTGATGAACTGTTTTAAATTGCATGATATGTTATACATGTTGAAATCATGAAATGTTAAAGTCAATCTATGACTGCATTGTTTTGGCTAAGTAATGATGATTGAGTAAGGAACTCAATCTTTATATTTGCTATGTGAGTTAAAAGCATGTATGCCATGTTACTTTAATGAGTTGTATATCGAGCATGTTATTATGTGCTATGTGATGCATGAAAACTGTTAGACTTTGCTGGGCTGTCGAGCTCACTCTTGTAAATAACCACTTTTGCAGGTACAAACTTTAAGGTAAAGATATGTGCTAAGTGAGTTATAGAGATCTATATTCACAAAGATTACTTATGTTTTTATGAGAAATGTATTTCCTATCTTAAATGTAACATGTTGTTGAATTGTAAGTTGAGCTATCCAATGTATATGGATATTTAGTTATGATGTAAGACTTTGTATAGTCAGTTTGTTGTAATGATTCATGGCATTTGATTTGAATCGAAGAGATGTAATGTAAAGGTTACGATTTAGGGCAAGACAAAAGGAGATGTATAACAATTTTAATTATTCCACAATTTAGTGATTTTTAATATCGAATAATGATGTAAAATTAGAGATTTAATGTATGGTTAACGACCGAAGTCAAGAATTAAGTTGTATAAATTTTGGGGTCGTTACAGTTGGTATCAAAGCTGTAGGTTATAAACTTTAGGTAGGAGTACCGTAGGCTATAACCTTAGATAAGAGAGAAGAAGATAAAGAATGAATAAGCTCAAATAGAGTTTGAACAATATGGGATTAAAACTTGCGTGAAGGGATTCAAAGAAGAATCTCGTAGAGTTATCAGGAATATGAATGTGGGGTTACCCAACTCCAATAATAAGGATGTAAGGTGACAATAAATAGATAATGTTTATAAAAAGAGAGTGATAAAGAAATTATAAATAGAGAGTTATGTCTAAGTGTGGTACAATTGTACTCTTTAATAGTTGAGGTATGGTATCTGGGCTAAATGATTCCTTCATGGAGCGGAGGTATATACGAACTAGCAACTCGGAACCTAGTTTGTTGGTTGTTTGTGGGAAACCACTCAGCGTACCATATTGAAACAGTTAGAGACTCGATGTGTACCAAGTGTAGAAATGGATACGTATGATGAGAGCTTAGAACTTGAATGAAATTTTGAGCGATGTAAATGAAGTTAGAAATTCTTAAAGGAAGAATTGTTATATAAACAAGAAGATTCAAAGAAGAATCTTGAAGAGATATAAAGATAAGAAATGGGAGTTTCCTAACTCCAAAAGCCAGAATAACGAATAATGTCGTAAATGATGAAAAAGAGTAAGAATGAGAATCGCAAAACAAAACGATCACGAGTTAACAAAAGAATTTTAAGAGAGATGATTATAGAATAAGGTCACGACGTGATCTGTTTAAGTTATAAAAGAAAGATGGTCTGTAATGTTTGAATGATTATAGCTTAATGGTATGAAGATGGTGTACTATAAAATAGTACGAGATAACTCATGAGGAGTTATAGATGATGTGATACGAGGAATTTGTATCGAGCAAAGAGCAAGTTAAAAGAAAGATAGAGTTAGGTGGGATGTCAATTGAGAACTCATGTGATGGCTGAGTTGTACAAACCTTTGTATGGGCAAGGGTTTTGTGCTTGCACTCAGTTTATCACAATGATAATCATTGGAATGTTTGTGTCGCGCTATTTGCTATACGTATGTTGAGAAGGTGATTCTTTTCTCATGTGTATAACAGATAGGTAGAGTATAGTTACAGAATATTATAAGGTTAAGTGCGAGTTCTTAAAACTCATACTTATGCTAGGTTCGTGACTCATAATTATATGGTATGTTTTTGAACCCCTCAGCGAATGGACGCCTATGGTCTGACTAGGATAAGTTCTTAAACTCATATGATTGTGGAAAGTTTCCTGAACTCATAACGTGTGGTAAGTTTGACGAACTTGGTATAGATAAGTGTAAATGGAGTATTGAGGATGATAGGAATAGATAGACCTATTAAGCAATGGATCATTATAGAAAGTGAAGTTGATGGTGGGAAGCATAAGTAATCTAAATCTACTAGCTATGCTAGACTTTCGAAATTTATTAACTTCGTGCTGATGTTTACACTTTTATTTTCTTAAAAAACATTGGATCAAATGATGGAACCAATAAGTTTTAACAACAATACTATTATTCGTGTGTCTATGCTAATTACTTCGGCTAGACAAAAATGAATTGCAATATATCAAAATGTATTTTATATCATTAATGCATCATGTAACCTGGTGCAAAGATGATAAAAACGATGGAGTCATCAATGCAGTATTACCTAGTGTTGGATGTGATCTAAGGATCGTCAGCCCACTATGATATGATGTAGTATGATAAAGTCATCAAATGACGGAATCCTCAACGGACTGTAAATACAGTGCGGTATCATGACGTCATAAAAAGATTTTTGAGATTTCTTTAAGATATGAGAATACATATGTATGTATGTATATGTATATTTCGGTTAATGTCCGAGTTATTGTAGAGATCTATGCTATTTGATTCAGCTAGACAAATATTGAAAGATGTTCATGAAATTCAAGAGTTTCTTGAGAGGTTATGCCAAACTAAATTGTTTTGGTGCGGATTCAGATGTTGAAAAGCTAAGATGAACAACCCTTTTATAGGGGATTACGCGGAGGCGTTGAGATGTTTGTGCACAATACATTGTACGAAGGGCTGATCACCCTAAGTACGAGGAGTCCCTATAGTTTTATAACTGTTAAAGTTTAAGTTGAAAGATTACTTATAACTATGGACATATGCATAGCGTTTAAATGTTTGTGCACAATACATCGTACGAAGGGCTTAACACCCAAAGTTCGGGGGTCCTTATAGTCTTATGACTGTTAAAGTTGAAGTTGAAAGATTACTTGCAACTGTGGACATAGTTCGTGGTCTTATGACCCTCAGCATGATTTGGAATCTTTTAAAATTCCTGAGTTATTCAAACTACTTCCCAATTATTGAACAATTGTGGAAGATTCTTGTTATTCTGTAAGATGGAAGTGAAAAAGGAAAGTATTCCTTAGAAAGAAGTGAGTCGTAGAATACGACACTGAATGATGAATATGTTGAATAAGTGAGAAAAGAGATTTTGAAGTGAGAAATAGATGAGTTATCAAAGAATAATGTTAAACTTTTAATAGAAAAGTTAATAATTGTAGAATGATCTTTGTGGAAAGAAAGTGGTTATATAAACCAATGAATGAATGAAGTAGTGACGTAAAATCTACTTCAATAGAGTGAATGAATAAAAATTAATAAATAAAATTTCGAGGACGAAATTCTTAGAAGAAAGGGTGAATGTAATATCCCGAATGTTTATGATAGCGATTCCCGAGTGTTTATGATAACGATCCTTAGAAAAGGAAATGAATGGGTTAAAAGATATATATTACTCAAAATATAATTGAGTTCAAATGAAAGTTATGAAATGAAACATAGAATTTGTTAGGTAATGAATGTAGTAGGAAATATAGAATCTATATTTAGATAAAATGATGAAAGATTTCTCTGAGTTATTTGTGTAAATTGTGTCTTCGATTCTGGGGACAGAATCTTTGTAAGTAGGGAAGATTGTAACGAATGAGTGACTTGAGTTGTGATTCTGAGGACAGAATCCTTGTAAGGAGGGAATGATGTAACAATCCAGATTTTTATTATAATATTTAAATATTTATTGAATTATATAAATATTTAATGGATATGTTTATTATTGAATAAATAATTGTTCAATTTGAGTTGATGTCGTTTAGTGAATTATTTGTTGAATAAATAATTAAGGAGCTAAGAAAATTAATTGTTATGAGATTATATACTAATTTAATTTAATAATTAAGTTAGAGAGCTAATAATGATTAAATGAATTATAATATTTATAATTAGAATTTGTAATTAAAATAAAGTGTTAGTTGGTTGAATAAAATTATAATTATAAAGGAAATTATAATTATGTGGTAATGATTTATGTGTTAAAGTAATTTAATAGAGTAGTATTTGAATTGATTAAATTGTTTATTTATTTTAATAGAAGTGTGACAAATAACCTTGTTATAAATGAGTTATTAAAATAAATTAAAAGTGTTTAATTTAGTTTTGCCAAACAAAGCCTAATGCCTATTAAGTCTTTAATCTAATTGTGTTTTACCAAACAAGGCATAAGGATTAATTGATTATTTTTTTAGTGGTTAGCCAAACAAGCCTTATGGCTTTTGATTTTCAAAAACTTACATAACTGATATAAGTTATATCTATATTTATATTATATCATTAATATATATTATTACTATATACGTTATACTATTCTACGTATGTTAGAAGAAAAAAGAAAGACTCAGTTGAAGAAAAGGGAGAGAAGAAGAAGAATACAGAGAAAATTTGATATTACTCTAGAGAGAAAGTGAGTGATTTCTAACAGGTTTTTGAGAAAGGAATTGGGAAAAAGAAGCTTGATAATCAAAATGATAGCCATTATCTTCTTAAATCAAAGGTAGGATATAATCCTCTTATTTTATTTTAAAGTTTAGTTTTCTTATTCCAAAAAGTTCTCTGTAAAATAATTGTAAAAGATGAATTGTGGATATATATATATATATATATATATATATATATATATATATATATATATATATATATATATATATAGCTTTGTATGATATTAAGTGTATTTGTAACTGTAATTGTTATATTAGCACATGTATGTATATATGAGAAGTATGCTAGCATTCACAAAGAAAGAAGAATTGGTTTTGCAGTAAACATTCACGTATGAACGTGGTTTGTAGAAATATCAAAATTAGTATATGTTAATTGTGAAATTGTGAAATTGAACCGCGAATGGTTAATTGGGTATAAACTACAGAGAATCGTAGTTTGAAGTAATTAAAATCAAATTGGTATAACAGTGTATAAACGTCAGTTATGGAGTTTGGTTTTTAAAATAAAGCTTTCAATGATTTAAGATTTCTAGAATCATGATTTAGTCGTTGGTAATTAGTATATACATGTTGGGTAATGTGTATATGTGTAATTAGCTTAGGTTATACATGTTAATTGGTGTTAATTAGTGTTAGAATTGAAGTAACAGACAAACAAATCAGTTGTTCTGTTCTTCGTGGTTGGGTTCTGCGAGTTTCGGCGCCCCAGCGTCAAAAGTCACGCCCCAGCGCCAAAAATCGCGCCCCGGCGCCAAAATTCGCGCCCCAGCGCTGAAATTCGCGCCCCAGCGCCAACCTCGCGCCCCAGCGCCACTAGTTGGCTTAGTCCTCGCGCCCCAGCACGGGGACAGAAGTCTGACTTGGACAGTTTTGACCTCCTGTAGTAAAATGGCCATAACTTCCTCATACGAACTCCGATTGAGGTGATTCAAGATGATCCGGAACGAGGACGAGTAGACCTACAACTTTCGTTCTTTAAGGTTTTCAATTTGAGGTCATTAGGGTGGGTCAAAATGGTCATCTTTAGGACTGTTGTGTTTTCGGAGGCAATCGGAGGGTGTCGGACATGCACATATGCATGTGTCGTGATCCAGACCATAAAAGATGTTATCCTAAGTTACAAAAAATGAATAATAGTAAATATAATGATATTTAACATTAATAAATAATGTATTAGATAAGCTATAGAAGCATAGTAAGCATACACAAGAGAGGCAAATCGGGCGTGTGACGATTGAACGTCGAAACGCCGTGCCAAGTGTTAATGAACTTAAAAAGTGTTTCAATTCCATTGAAATGGATATTATAACATATGGAATGGGTTTAATATAAAACCAATAAATAGTCCTAGCAAGACTTAAGCACTTGAACTTCGAGTTTGACTAAGAAGAAATATAGTGAGTCATAAGTCGAAAAGTTAACACAATCTAATTGACCATTGTGTATTTATTAATAGGAAAGATTATGAGATGTGGAGTAGAGTTTACATTACAATTGTTATGTGTTGTTATGTGACTAATAGTTGATGTGTATGATTATATAATTGTGTAGGGCACGTGAAGTGCAGATAATTGTAAGCTGTTAAGCTATTATTGGTAAACAACGATCAAGGCAAGTCTTTCGGTTCCTATTTTCTACGTGGACTTGATGAACTGTTTTAAA
The DNA here is from genome assembly GCA_016801055.1 of Panax notoginseng. Classification (NCBI taxonomy): domain Eukaryota; kingdom Viridiplantae; phylum Streptophyta; class Magnoliopsida; order Apiales; family Araliaceae; genus Panax; species Panax notoginseng. The sequence continues at coordinate 216,512,043 of CM029013.1, read as the reverse complement.
TTGCATGATATGTTATACATGTTGAAATCATGAAATGTTAAAGTCAATCTACGACTGCATTATTTTGGCTAAGTAATGATGATTGAGTAAGGAACTCAATCTTTATATTTGCTATGTGAGTTAAAAGCATGTATGCCATGTTACTTTAATGAGTTGTATATCGAGCATGTTATTATGTGCTATGTGATGCATGAAAACTGTTAGACTTTGCTGGGCTGTCGAGCTCACTCTTGCAAATAACCACTTTTGCAGGTACAAACTTTAAGGTAAAGATATGTGCTAAGTGAGTTATAGAGATCTATATTCACAAAGATTACTTATGTTTTATGAGAAATGTATTTCCTATCTTAAATGTAACATGTTGTTGAATTGTAAGTTGAGCTATCCAATGTATATGGATATTTAGTTATGATGTAAGACTTTGTATAGTCAGTTTGTTGTAATGATTCATGGCATTTGATTTGAATCGAAGAGATGTAATGTAAAGGTTACGATTTAGGGCAAGACAAAAGGAGATGTATAAAAATTTTAATTATTCCGCTATTTAGTGATTTTTAATATCGAATAATGATGTAAAATTAGAGATTTAATGTATGGTTAACGACCGAAGTCGAGAATTAAGTTGTATAAATTTTGGGGTCGTTACATCTTACGTACTTCAATACCCCTTGGACAGAACTTTGTCCTGAATCCATTCAATTGTCTTGATCTTCACCCTTCGTTCATTTTTATGCTTTTAATGTTCTTCGTTCGTTCATCCATAATTCGGTCATCCGAACTCGAAACTCGTTCGTTCTTGAGTACATGACTCATGTTTTTTACATTCTCTTACTTTCTTATGAAACCCTACACATTCGGGTTCATTTACTAAATTTCTAATTCTCGTTCGTCTTTTACGAAATTTTGCCATAACTTTGTTATAGCTAAGTTTTAATTCGTTCTTCATGAGCGTTTCTACCGTTCCTAACCAAGCAATAAGCATCTAACTTATACGCGATGGTTTTAAACTTGTCCCTCAACAAAAATTATACTACGATGGTTTTAAATTTGTCCATCAACAACGTTCTTCGTATTTTTCGCGTGTTCTTCTTGTTCTTCGTTTGTTCTTCATTTTAATCGATATTTTGGATTACGATTCCACTTTTTATTCGAATTTAATGTTATAGAATACCATTCCTTACTTAATTCACATACTCATTCATATAATCCGCTCGGATCGTTCTAATTCAATACGAATCTTATACTTCCTTAAGAAATTTATAAAATAAACTTCTAATTCTTATTTCTTCATTTTATTATGATTTCAACCATATGAAATCATTCCAATCTTCTTTTACTTCCTATTCCCATTAAGCTATGTTATTAATATATAGGACTTAAAGAGAAATTAAATTCGACTAGGTTTTAGGTTACCTCTCTTCTTTATTTTTCTTCCACTAGACAAAGCCAGCGATTCACAATCTTTTCTATTTCACGATCACCTTCGATCTGATCATTCATACTCAATCTCTTCCTTCTTCTTCTTCTCCAAGCTTTCAAGCTCTCTCTCTCTCTAAGGTGTAGGATTTTCAAAATCCTATAAAAATGAAATAAGCTTCCTATTTATAGAAAATCAAGTTTAGGGGTATTTTAGTCATTTTACCCCCCTAAACCTCCTTACTATTCAAGTCGTAAGCCCTAAGTTAACTTGGTCTCCACATTAACTTAGCCATTAAGTATTCTTAGCCCTTAAGTTTGCTTAGCCCTTAAGTTTACTTACTCATTACTTATAAGGACTTTACTTAGCCATTAAGCATAAGCACTTTACTTAGATATTAAGTTTACTTAGCCATTACTTAACTTATCCCTTACTCAGCCATTAAGACTAAATCGTATTCTACGCATCTCATTCTCGTATTCTCTTCGCATATAATTCGTACGATATTCGTATTATACGTCGTAATAATCTTCGTACTATACTCGTATAATAACTAGTATCATACTCGTATTTCTCACGCATAATAACCCTAATTATTATACGAAATCATTAAATTCTCGGAACTCATTTTTTCTAACCCTTAGGTTTTAAGTCCGCAGGAGAACACTTCGTTTTTGCCATAACTGAAATATTATGGAATATTTCATCACGTCTCAAAATTCTATCATTACGCTTTTCTCAAAAATTCAAAATAAATATCCGAGCAAAAACGGATGAATAGTGCCTATTTCGACTTTTTCCCCAGAAATATTTTTTGTACCCGGAAAATTTTTATTTTCATCTTAAAAATTCTTACTCGTTCAATCTAGCTCGTAGCCAGAATCCTTCCGACTTATAATCATCCTAGGTTAGAGAACGATTAATAAACACATAGCACAGAATAGTATTAATAAAAAATTTATTTTATTAATAACTAATTCTTTAAACTTAATTTCTGGACAACCCGAATTTCTGGGTCGTTACAATTATGGAAGAACCACGATGCCGAAGAAGCAACGTGGGAACTTGAAGAAAAGATGAAGAAGAATTATCCTCAGTTGTTTGTATAATTTTAGCGAGATTCTGGGGACAGAATCCTTATAAGGGGGAGAGAATGTAACGCCCCAAAAATCGAATCTTTTGTAAATACAATTATAATGAATAAAATAATATTATTTGTTATTATTATGTGTTCGTAAGATGAATGTCGTTCTATAACCTAGAAAAGTCATAACGTCGTAGTATTTTAAAGACGTGAAGGAATTAAAGTGTTTGAATTTTCAAGACGAAAATAAAAACTTTCTGAGAAATTTTTCGAAAAACACTATTCATCATTTTTCACTTGGGAATTAGTTTTGAATTTCTGAGAAATACGTAACGTTATAATATCAAGGTGAGATGGATTATGTAATAATAATTCAAGTATGAAAAACGTAATATTTCACATGCGGACTTAATTTGAGAACGTTAAGGATTTAAAATAAAAAGGAAATGGACTTGTGGATTATGTAGGATGTATAAGACCAATAGGAATTGGATGTGCAAGCCCAAGTAATTGTTAATATTAAGCCCATAGCAATTCAAAGCAAGCCCAAAAGATTAAGCTAATCAAATAAAACCTAAGCCCATGTAATGATCCATTGGATAAAGCTAGATCCATGGGGCAACCTATGGGTGAATTGGTGACCAAGGGTTTGTTGTGGAGGCCAAGTAATTAGTGTGGCTAGCAAGTTTACTTAGCTATTAGGTAAGTGAATAATAAGGATGTGACGCCCCCAAAATTAGGTATACATCACCCATCTTGGGTCGTCAGATACATAGTATAGAATACAAATACAACTTACTAATACAATTGTCATGTACAATACGACAAAACATAAACTGTGAGTTTGAATACAAATATTATCTTCTAGAGAGTATTCATACTCAAAAGGAGTCCTCATTATATTTATTAACACACTATTACATAGAATAGTGAGGACTACTAACTAATACTATCATTCGGACCATCACTCCGTTCCCCGACTTGCCCCAGCTACGTTCTCATTTCCTGAAGAGAACAGTGAAAGAAAGGGTGAGCTCAACTAGCCCAGTAAGAAATATTATGACTAAGATAATGCAGAATAAATTATCATTAGCCTTCAACAATGTTAAACTGATAAAATATAATAGACATCAAGTTTAACTGCAGCGGAACAAGCAATCCATTAAAAGAGTCAAGTAGAAAATAAACTCTACTATCTTTTATGATTTAAAAGGTTTTTCAACATTGTGATCGCTGGGACTCAGCTTAATAAAATAATCCACATCATTGAATCACCCCTGCACTACGGCCAAGGATATTCGTGTATTCATTAATGGTCATGGTCATGCCAACAACTGTCCATCAATGCACTACGGGCCAATGAGGACTTTTACCACATCATTTGTAACATTACGGCCATGATTATATCGAATAATTCCTGATCATAATCATACCAAGTCCATCTATGCACTACAGGCCACAGATGACTTTCAACATTTTATAAACATGAGGATGATGACAATGATATAAAAATTCAATAAAACAAGTTCAAGAATTAATTTATCCAAGAATTAACAACGCCCAAATTGTCAACATGATACTGCTTTGTGGAGTAAAATTCAAGAATGCTTTGAATAATATTTTCATGAAAAGATACTGGATGAAACGCAATTATCAAGGATATTTCACAAATTTCATGGAGTATAGAAGTCAAAACTTAACCAACTGAGTACAATAAAGAATGGAATAACAAAAAAAATCACCATGCATGCGATAGACCGCACAGACAGGTTATTCCAATAGAATAATAAATAATAGAACCAGGTCCGGCGTAAACGCACAGACAGGATATTCCGACAGAATAATAAATAATGGAACCAGGTCCGGTGTAAAACACACAGACAGGATGTTCCAACAGAATAATAACAAGACGGAACCAGGTCCGGTGTAAAACACACAGACAGGATGTTCCAACAGAATAATAATAAAAACGGAACCAGGTCCGGTGTAAAACACACAGACAGGATGTTCCAACAAATAATAGAAGAATGTCACCAAGTATAGGGTAGATCGCGTATTCAGGTTATTCCAACAGAATAATAAGAAATAGAATAACAACAGTTCTCTTCATGAATAAGAAAGAATAACACCCCTTACCGTTTTAAAGAAGAGCTGAAGTAAGGATGTAGTTAAGTAGCAGAATACTCTTCTTCTCTCTCTATAGTTTCTCTCTATAGTTTCTCTCTCTAGAGTTCAGTGAATTCGTAAGAAATAATGAAGGAATGAGCTGCTATTTATAGAAAAATAGAATGCATAGTAACTAATCCATGAACGGTCCAGATTGATTACTTTAATCTGACGGTCCATATTTAAAGAAAATTTTTTTAAATAAAATATAATATATTATAATTATAGAATAACTTTAATAAAGTATTCTGTTTTATATAAAAAGATGTTTCTGCTTTATTACGTTGATAATACGAATAAAACAAAACGTCATTATCGCTAAATAATTCATATTATTAACTGGCAATAATTGAATCAAATTGAGCGACTTCTCACATAAGCATTAATAATCAATACAGTGTGCTACTATACAACCACACGTATTACTGTACTTTTACTACCGAGTAGTTCAACAGTAACAATGGTAAAACTTCTGTCATTATTTTTAATAAAATATTTTTGTCGTTTTCTCAATCCTACAATAATTCCGTTGTGGGGTCCACCAATGATTGTGCCGTTGTACGAATATTCCCTGTTAAAACGAATATTCCCCGACCAATTGAATATTATATAACAACTTGCGTACTTTGCAAAATTTATAAATATTACCCACAATTATAACATTATATCAAATTAACTCCATAATATTCAAAAATGATATTTATAGAAATTTCATCTTTATTTATAAAAGTTGGGATCTTACAACCTCCCCTTCTTATGAAATTTCGCCCTCGAAATTAGGGTACGTACCTGGTATGTCGAAGAGATAAGGATACCTTGATTTCATTTCAGATTCTAACTCCCAAGTCATTTCCTCAACATCATGATTTCTCCACAAAACTTTGACTTGAGGTATAACCTTGGAGGGTAGAATATGTTCCTTCTTATCCAAGATTTGAACAGGAACTTCTTCATACGTCAAATCCTCCGCTATTTCGTCAGGTTCTAACGCAATAATGTGGTTCGGGTCTTCCACATATTTGCGTAACATGGATATGTGAAAAACGTTATGAACACGAGACATACTTGGCTGTAAAGCGAGTCTATAAGCCACAGTTCCTATTCGATCGAGGATTAAAAATGGACCGATGAATCGAGGATTGAGCTTTCCTCTTTTTCCAAATCTCGTAACTCCTTTCCATGGAGCAACACGTAAGAACACCTGATCTCCTACATCAAATTCCACGTTCTTTTGATGAAGATCAACATAACTCTTTTGTCGATCTTGTGAGGTTTTTATACGTTGTCGAATCGTTTGAATCTTTTTTTGTAGTCATACGTACCAACTCCGGTCCCAACAACGTTGCTTCACCCACCTCATCCCAACATACTGGAGAATGACATTTTCTTCCATACAATGCTTCGAATGGAGCCATGTCAATACTTGCTTAATAACTGTTGTTGTAGGAAAACTCCACCAATGGTAAGAACTTGTCCCAACTTCCATTGAAGTCAAAGATACAGAGTCTTAATAGATCTTCAAGAGTTTGAATAGTCCTCTCTGATTGTCCGTCCGTCTGAGGATGATATGCTGAACTAAATCGTAACTCCGTGCCCATAGCTTTTTGTAAACTAACCCAAAATCATGAAGTGAATCTTGGGTCTCGGTCAGAAACTATGGTTACTGGCATACCTTGCAGTCTTACAATCTCGTTTATGTACATACGAGCAAGACGTTCAAGTGTATAAGTTTCTCATATTGGTAAGAAATGAGCATACTTGGTCAATCTATCAACAATGACCTAAATCGCATCAATACCTTGAGAAACCCTAGGAAGACCGGTAACGAAATCCATAGTTATGTGCTCCCACTTCCATTCTGGAATTTCAAGTGGTTGCAATGGACCTTTTGGTACTTGATGCTCCGCTTTGACTCGTTGACAAGTTAGACACCTTGAGATAAACAACGCTATCTCTCTCTTCATATTGCTCCACCAAAATGTATGACGAAGATCATGATACATTTTGGTACTTTCAGGATGGATTGCAAACGGTGTGTTGTGCGCCTCCATCATGATTTCATACTTTAAATCAGGGTTGTTAGGAACACAAAGTCTGGAGTTGACTCGAAGTATTCCTTCTTCATCGATTCTTGCTTTCGGCATAGCACCTTCTTGCACTTTCTTCCTCATACGCATCAGCTCCAGGTCTGTAGCTTGAGCAGCTTTAACTTTATCGATTAAAGTCGGTTCTACTCGTATATTCGCCATCATCACATGGGTCCCTGGAGTCTTTAACTCTATCTCCATCCTTTGCAAATCACACAAAATGGGCCTTTATGTTGACAATATCGCACTCGTACTTGCATATGATCTTCTACTCAATGCGTCAGCTACCACGTTCGCTTTTCCAGGATGGTATTGAATGGTATGATCATAATCTTTCAACAATTCAAGCCAACGTCGTTGTCGCATGTTGAGTTCCTTTTGAGTGAAGAAATATTTAAGGCTTTTATGATCCGTAAAGATCTCCACCTTCTCCCCATACAAGTAATGCCTCCAAATTTTAAGTGCAAAGACAACAGCTGCCAACTCTAGATCATGAGTAGTATAATTTCTCTCATATTCCTTGAGTTGTCTTGATGCATAGGCTATGACTTTTCCATGTTGTATGAGAACGCATCCCATCCCTTTGCTCGAAGCATCACTGTAGATGACAAATCCCTCCGAGCCAGATGGTATTGTTAGAACAGGTGCTGAAATGAGTCTCCTCTTGAGTTCTTGAAAACTCTTCTCACATTCTTTGCTCCAACTGAACTTTGTATCTTTCCGAGTCAGCTGAGTTAATGGAGTAGCAATTCGAGAAAATCCTTCCACGAATCTCCGATAATAACCAGCTAAACCAAGAAAGCTACGTACTTCGGTCACTGATTTAGGTTGCTCCCAGCTTTGAATAGCTTCAATCTTTGCCGGGTCAACCGATATTCCACGACTTGATACTACGTGCCCAAGGAATGCTACCTCCTCCGACCAGAACTCGCATTTCTTCAACTTGGCATAAAGCTTGTATTCACGAAGCTTTTGGAGTACCAGCCTTAAGTGTTGCTCATGATCTTCACGACTTTTGGAATAAATAAGGATGTCATCAATAAAGACGACCACAAAGTGATCCAAATATTCCTTGAATACCCGGTTCATCATATCCATGAAGGCAGCAGGAGCATTAGTCAATCCAAAGGACATGACTAGGAATTCATAATGCCCGTACCGATTTCTAAAAGCCGTCTTTGGAATATCCTCAGTTCTAACCTTCAGCTGATGATATCCAGAACAAAGATCGATCTTTGAAAAGAATTGTGCTCCTTGCAACTGGTCAAACAGGTCATCAATACGTGGTAATGGGTACCTATTTTTGATGGTGACATGATTCAACTCCCGATAATCAATACAAAGTCGCATACTTCCATCTTTCTTCTTCACGAATAGCACAGGAGCACCCCAAGGAGAAGTACTAGGACGAATAAAGCCAATGTCTAACAATTCCTGCAGTTAGATCTTTAACTCCTGAAGTTCAATAGGAGCCAGTCGATATGGGGCTTTGGAAACGGATTTTGTACCGGGTTCAAGGTCGATACAAAATTCAATTTCACGCTCTGGGGGTAGGCCAGGAAGTTCTTCAGGGAATACGTCAGGGAATTTATTAACAATAGAAATATCATTCAAAACTGACGTATTTTTGTTTAGATCCGTGACATGAGCTAAGAAAGCTTGACATCCGTTTTTCAATAAACAAATAGCTTTATGGCTTGAGATGACAGCGATTGATTTTAATGGTTTGGTTGCTTGAATTCGCATAATAGGTCGATTAGGAATATGAAAGCTAACAACCTTACGAAAACAATCAATTTTTGCATGATGAGTAGTTAACCAATCAATCCCTAGAATCACGTCAAATGCAAGTATTTTTAATGAAATAAGATCGACAGGTAATGTGTGGGTACCAACTTGAACCAAACAAGACTTATAAACCGTAGATGTAATGAAGGTTTCTCCCAATGGAGTTTCAACAGATAAGTCAAAGTCTAATTTCTCCGGAATCAAATTTAATCGATGAGCGCAAGTAGGAGAAATAAAAGAATGGGTAGAACCGGTATCAAATAAAGTATAGACTTCGTTAGAGTTTATGATAAGCTTACCCGTGATGACCTCATTCGGGTTCCTTGCTTTCTGGGAGGTCACAACAAACGCTCTCCCTTGCACTACTGGTTTTGACTTTTCTGGGACGGCCTTTGGTGTCTCCATCTTGGCTGAACTTGTTTTTGGTAAACGATAAAATCGAGCTAAATGACCTTCTCTTCCACAATTATAACATACTTTAGATGGCATCGCGCAGTTTGGACTGATGTGCCCCTCCCCTCCGCATTTGAAACATATGATAGGTGGTCGTTCTCCTTCCTTAACAACGGGTGCTGGTGCTAACGTCTTTCCATCATTGTTGAATCTCCTCTTCTTGAAATGACCATTCTTATTGTTTTGGCCCTAATTACCACCGAAGTGGTTACCATTTCTGGCCTGTTGATTCCCTGCACGCTTGTTGTCACCGCTTCGATGACTGCTCTCACTGGTATTATCATTTTGTCGACTGCTCTCTTTTGGTTGCGTTGACTCATTATCGCGCTCCACTAACTGAGCCCTATTCACAATATCTGAATACAAACACAGTTTATGAGAAATAAGATGTTGACGTATCTCAGGTTTCAAACCTCGCAAAAACATTCGCGTCATTCGCTCTTCATTTTCCACCAAGTGGGACGCAAACCGGGACAACTCAGCAAATTTAGCCTCATACTGCGACACGGTCATATTATTCTGCTCCAATTTGATGAACTCCACATCCTTCATGTGACGAACACTTTCGGAAAAGTATTTGTCATTGAACAGCTCTTGGAACTTCTCCCAATACATCTTCAGTACGGCAGGTTGAGTACGCTTAATCGATTCCCACCAGTAATCTGCCTCTCCTCGCAACATAAAGGCGATAAAGGGAACCTTTTGCTCCTCAAAGCATCCTAAGACATCAAATATCTTGGTAATCTGCTTTATCCATGTTTCCGCTATAAGTGGTTTTGGCTCTCCCTTAAACTCTGGTGGTCCCAGCTCCTTGAACTGTTTAGCGGTGACCGTCCGAGAGTTTTCAGTGTTTCCACCTATATTTTGGACAGGAGCCGCTCTCGCCTGCTGTTGCATGAACTGCATAAAGTTTCTGAACATGCCATCATTCATCATCTGGTTAGTGTTGTTGTTTGCATGAGGATTGTCACCTTCCTGATGCACATTATCCTGATTATTGATATGTGGTGAATCAACAGTCGCCTGTGCTCCATTGCTATTCTCAACATTCTTAGATGCCATTTTCAGACACTGCCACAAAATAAAAGTTAATTGATATGTCATATCTTATTCTTATATTATGACCGACCAATTAAATACCATGCAAATAAACTTAGGTAGGTCATACTAGCGAAGGAATTCCCCGTCTCTCCCCTCCTAGTTCTATTCTCACATCTTAGCCAGGGATCATATCCCTAAGCTCTGATACCAACTGTGACGCCCCCAAAATTAGGTATACATCACCCATCTTGGGTCGTCAGATACATAGTATAGAATACAAATACAACTTACTAATACAATTGTCATGTACAATACGATAAAACATTAACTGTGAGTTTGAATACAAATATTATCTTCTAGAGAGTATTCATACTCAAAAGGAGTCCTCATTATATTTATTAACACACTATTACATAGAATAGTGAGGACTACTAACTAATACTATCATTCGGACCATCACTCCGTTCCCCGACTTGCCCCAGCTACGTTCTCATTTCCTGAAGATAACAGTGAAAGAAAGGGTGAGCTCAACTAGCCCAGTAAGAAATATTATGACTAAAATAATGCAGAATAAATTATCATTAGCCTTCAACAATGTTAAACTGATAAAATATAATAGACATCAAGTTTAACTGCAGCGGAACAAGCAATCCATTAAAAGAGTCAAGTAGAAAATAAACTCTACTATCTTTTATGATTTAAAAGGTTTTTCAACATTGTGATCGCTGGGACTCAGCTTAATAAAATAATCTACATCATCGAATCACCCCTGCACTACGGCCAAGGATATTCGTGTACTCATTAATGGTCATGATCATGCCAACAATTGTCTATCAATGCACTACGGGCCAATGAGGACTTTTACCACATCATTTGTAACATTACGGTCATGATTATACCGAATAATCCCTGGTCATAATCATACCAAGTCCATCTATGCACTACAGACCACAGATGACTTTCAACATTTTATAAACATGAGGATGATGACACTGATATAAGAATTCAATAAAACAAGTTCAAGAATTAATTTATCCAAGAATTAACAACGTCCAAATTGTCAACATGATACTGCTTTGTGGGGTAAAATTCAAGAATGCTTTGAAGAATTTTTTCATGAAAAGTTACTGGATGAAACGCAATTATCAAGGATATTCCACAAATTTTATGGAGTATAGAAGTCAAAACTTAACCAACTGAGTACAATAAAGAATGGAATAACAAAAGAAATCACCATGCATGCGATAGACCGCACAGATAGGTTATTCCAACAGAATAATAAATAATGGAACCAGGTCCGGCGTAAACGCACAGACAGGATATTCCGACAGAATAATAAATAATAGAACTAGGTCCGGTGTAAAACACACAGACAGGATGTTCCAACAGAATAATAACAAGACGGAACCAGGTCCGGTGTAAAACACACAGACAGGATGTTCCAACAGAATAATAATAAAAACGGAACCAGGTCCGGTGTAAAACACACAGACAGGATGTTCCAACAGAATAATAGAAGAATGTCACCAAGTATAGGGTAGACCGCGTATACAGGTTATTCCAACAGAATAATTAGAAATGGAATAACAACAGTTCTCTTCATGAATAAGAAAGAATAACACCCCTTACCGTTTTAAAGAAGAGCTGAAGTAAGGATGTAGTTAAGTAGCAGAATACTCTTCTTCTCTCTCTCTATAGTTTCTCTCTCTAGAGTTCAGTGAATTCGTAAGAAATAATGAAGGAATGAGCTGTTATTTATAGAAAAATAGAATGCATAGTAACTAATCCATGAACGGTCCAGATTGATTACTTTAATCTGACGGTCCATATTTAAAGAAAAATCTTTTAAATAAAATATAATATATTCTATTTATAGAATAACTTTAATAAAGTATTCTGTTTTATATAAAAAGATGTTTCTGTTTTATTACGTTAATAATACGAATAAAACAAAACGTCATTATCGCTAAATAATTCATATTATTAACTGACAATAATTGAATCAAACTGAGTGACTTCTCACATAAGCATTAATAATCAATACCGTGTGCTACTATGCAACCACACGTATTACTGTACTTTTACTACCGAGTAGTTCAACAGTAACAATGATAAAACTTCCGCCGTTATTTTTAATAAAATATTTTTGTCGTTTTCTCAATTCGACAATAATTCCGTTGTGGGGTCCACCAATGATTGTGCCGTTGTACGAATATTCCCTGTTAAAACGAATATTCTCTGACCAATTGAATATTATATAACAACTTGTGTACTTTGTAAAATTTATAAATATTACCCACAACTATAATATTATATCAAATTAACTCCATAATATTCAAAAATGATATTTATAGAAATTTCATCTTTATTTATAAAAGTTGGGGTCTTACAAAGAAGGTTATTTAAGGAGGTGGGATGTCTTAATGACTATTATGCCCTAACATTTGAAGCCCTATAAATAGCAAGCTCTCAATTCATTTGTTAGTTGTTATTTTTCATCCCAAAAACTTCCTTACAAAGCAACTTATTAGTTAGAGAGAAAAAGCACTTTTAAGTTCAAACATCCTTTGTTAGACTTTCAAGAAGAAGAAGAACTAGTTCATCAAGGGTAAGGCTCTTGTCCTATATTCTTCCATCTCTTCCATAATATATTAATAGTGAGGTGATGGTCTTGTAAGATAAGAAATCATAATAAGGGATAAGCAAATGACATAAGTATTAATAAGCCAAAAATAAGCACTTTGTCCATGAACAAGCTATGAACTAAAGAAGAACTTGAAAGACTTATATCATGTCTATATATATGAAGAATAGTATGATAATAAGATGTAGAAATGATAGTTAGAAGACTTTTACTATCATAAGCCATGAGAAACAAAGTTATATGTAACTTATGCTTTGATAAGTAAATAAGTTCATGAAGAACATATAATGACTTAACATGAAAATAAGTTGTTATAATATGTAGGTTGAGATGTCTAATTAATGGATTGAATCTATTTGGAATGATGAACAAATCACTAGTAACAATGTTTTGCCGGAATCCACACGATTGGACGATAATCGTCGAATTAGTGAAATTCTTAGAATGGAAGTTGTATTTTGTGTTTGAACTCAGAAACGTTGGTTTTCGATGGAGACAAGTCTTATTTGGCATTATAGAGTTGTGGATTTGAAAATGACTGAATTCCGACTTGGAACGAAGAAACGAGTGTTGCACGTTCACGAACGTTTATCGTTTTTGTTAAAAGTGGACTAATAGGTGAATTTTTAGTTAACGAAGTCAAATAGATAAAATTCTTACATGAACATATAGAGCATATAATTTGTGAACCGTAGGCTCTTGAACGAGCCAATTCGGACTTATAACGAAGAAGTTACGAGCCCGGGAGTTTCACAAAATTTTAAAACTGTCCAAGTTATCTGGTGCACAGAGCTGGCGCCAGCCCAAGGCTTAAAGGTGTCGCTACAGCGCCAGTGCCATGCCCAGACATACTGCAGAGTCACGCTGCGGCGAAGATAAAAGAGCTAAGTGTGGCGCCGCAGTGCCAAGGCCGGGCTTTGGCTACTGCTAACCCGCGTCGCAGCGCGTGTTGTATAAAGATGACTGGCGCCGCAGCGCCAGCCTTAAGAAGTACATAGTGAAGAAGGTTTACAAGTATAGGATGAATGGTAATCGTATGGTAAAGAAGTAGAAGGATTAATTGTAACATTGTTAAGACATGTTTAAACCTCAAGTATGATCAGTTAGGTTGAAATAACTCAATTGCATATGAACGTAAGAATGACATAACAGAAGGACGGAACCCATAATAATAAATCTAGTACGTAACTAGATTGAGAAGAAGGGTAAGATTATTTAGGAACCATGTATGTTTATTCATGACCTCATGTGCTATGTGATGTTATTCTCTACTGTAGAGACCTTAAAGACTTAATGTGCACGTATTGTAATTATAGCAGACGCTAAAGGCAAGTATTCTCACCCTTGTTCAAGCTCAATCTGGACAAGATTTATGATTCATGTATTCTTACGCATGAACTAATGTCTAATGAATTCAAAGCCAATTCTTTCGGCTAGACTTATGATATGTTGGATTTCTTATAATCTATCAAAGTATTGTCAATGATTTACCAAACTAATAATTGTGTGGTTTTTCAAAAGAAGACTGAGTATGCTAAAATGTTTTGTCATCAAACGACAGGCACGTGAGGTTGCCACAACTTAAATGTATACACGTTTAATGAATGTAGTGTTGATCAACATAGAGTACTATAGGTTGATCACCTAGACGTGCTCGTAAGTTATGCCAGACTTACGGACTTCATGTCGGGATGTCCTTTTCAAAGAACTTTTGAAATGCTCATGGTCTTGGACCGGAATTGATGTTTTACTGAATATTGTCATTGTAAAACGTTTTGAAGGAAAAAAAGTGTTATTTTGAATTATCAAAAGTACTTCATAATTATTGTTCAGTTATCGAAGATATAAGATTCCTATGTTTTCAGCATGCTAGTTTTATTAGAATTGTTGTACTTGCTGAGCTCGTTAGGCTCACTCTTGCTTGAACCATATGAATGTAGCTAAGACCAAATGGACCGATGGATCCGGCAAGAATAAAGGGAAGGCTAAGGTGAACCCGTAGTTTACTTATGTAATAGTATAGGTTTGTAACGATAATATTTGATATTATGACAAGAATAAATGTAACGGTTATAATGACCTTGGGAGAATGTTAATATTATTTTGAATATATATAAGACATATTCGTTCTTTTGAGGCATTTCAATTGAATGTTTATGTGAACTGTAGAACCATCTATCGGGTTGGAAGATACCCGGATTTGGGAGCATCACAATACTACTATAAATGATAACACATATCCCCTATTATCACAAAAGACGGGGACAACACTAGCTTACTACCCCTCTAACACTTTTCAAAAGTTGGGGTTACCATCATCTCACATCTTACACAAAAGACTGAGATTACAACAACATACTAAACAACACATAAATAAAATACTACACTACTGAGCTTTTTTTTCTTCTTCACTAGACTCAATCTAACATCCCACGCTCCACGGCGCTCTAATATTCCTTCTGTGTAATGTGCACCACCATGTCTCAGCTTATGGTATATCGGGTTTTGCCCTTGCTCAGCAGGATAGTGATTTACCCCATCAATCAACCTCTCCATGGCCGTGCGTAGAGCATAGCCCATTTTGTTCATCTTCCTTCTTTTGCACCGTACCTCGTGTTATAGATCATCTGCCCTATCATTAGTTTCCTCCCACTTCTCCTCAAAGTGAATCCTATCCATCACCTCCATCTCTAACAGAGTTAGGAGAGCCTCCTTCTCTGTCCTCTCACTTAAAACCCTCTGCTCCATTTCTTCTAGCTTCCCTACCAACTCAACGTTCCTCGCCATCGATCGGTGAAACAAGGTCCCCATCTAGATCCCTGCCCCCTTATGGTGAGCAATTTCCACCTCCATCTCCTGCATCACTAGTTGCCTTTCAAGAGTCTCAGACTCTAGATCCTCAACTCTACATCCTAATTCCAAAATCTGCTCTTCATACTCTCCCAACATCCGATCCTCGAAAGTAACCTCGTCGGATTCTTCCATAGGCTCGGTCTCCTCCTCCATAGGCTCCTCCTTCGAATCAGACTCCTCAGGTAAAGGCTCCATCTCCTCCTTATCATCATCCTCATCACTAGGGGCCACTACTGATATGGGTTCTGCTATCAATGGTGCCTCATAGACTACGTGGATATCACGCGGCTCCTCCTCTCCTACTCGGCTAGGTCCTCCCATATCAGTCATCCTACAATCAGCAACATAAGACAAGACAAACAACAACTCCATCAGAATGTTAAGTAAACATAAGTTCATTGTAGAGAATGAAGTTACATTTTATCACACACTAAGTCCCTCAAGGATAACTCTACATGAGTTTTATCCCCTTCCTAACTTTTAAATTTTCCTAAGTTATAATCTAAGGAATCTCGTTCTTAAGGTTTATAACTATAGCTTTGATACCAACCTGTGACGCCCCCAAATTCGGACCGCCACTTGGTCACTCGAATTCGGTTCGTCATGTGCTCAAAGTAATACCAAAATAACTAAAATCACACATTCACAATGGAAAATCTAATTTAGAATAATATACAATGATTTATTATAATTATTCCCCCAAGTCTCGCAACCTATAGTACTTAATAGATTACATAATAATATCGAATAAAGACATATTACATAATCTTACTTAAGTTTAAGCATAGTCCGAAAATAGTCTTAATACAACATAATAGTCTTAAACATAAAGGAACAAGATAGTCGGTAGCCTTGCCCTTGCCCTTGTCTTTCCCAGAGACACTTCCCTATTCCGCCTTAACTGAAAGGTTTTAAATAAGCAAGGATGAGTACAAATTGCCCAGCAAGTAATATACAACAAGGGTGAAGAGGTTTATAACACGAGTTTGAAATATCAAAGTATCATTTCTAAGATAGTTCAAGGTTTCAGAAAAATATCATGAATAATGAATATCAACAATTCTTGGAATAAGAACGATAATCCAATATAAATCAACAGATATATATGAATTCAAAGACTATCAATGTATCCAACTGGATAAACAATTTATACTGAGCAGTCACGAAGGACTAGTGAACATCTACTAGAATTACCAATATTAAACTGATAACCTAAAAGAATTAAATACTATAGATGATCAGTCTACAATACTCTAAGTTATGCATAACTACACAGTAATATTCACGTGTGTGTTGGGGCTTCCAACAATAAGCAATCCCCTTACCATAAGGGTTGTTCAACTCAGTTTTCAAGATTTCCGCACCAGAAAATTGGTTTGGATAGTTTTATAAACATGCATATAGTCTAGCTGAATCAAATGGCATAGACACTTTCACAATATTTAAGAACAATACCAAGTTCAACATGAATATTAGTTTCCACAAGAGTTTAAACATACTAGCTCAATCGAACGAGAATGTAAGATAACTTGCATTCAAAGAGATAAGGTTTGCTTACGATATCTGTTGAATAAAGTAATGCAAGAGTTTAGGATACTTGCACAATGTAAAGGATAGTTCAAATACTTGCCTTAAGTGTAGTTTATCCACGTTAAGAAATCAACACTTTAGAATCCTATTTATAGTGTATTATATGTTCAAGATGTTCATTAGCTAACACAGTCTTTAATCAAGCTTGACATGATTCAAGTATGCACATATGGTACAAAATCAGCTTATAGATTCATCATGAATCAAATACCTAGTTATTTCATAAGTAAATTAAGAATGCTCAAGGTTAAGACCCTTTTACCCATGGACATTCCTATTACGAGGAAAACACCATCATATCATCTAAGCTTCACTTATATACATGTATCAGTAGGTTTTAAACTATTTTTAGTAATATAGGCATCACACAAGTTAGCTGTCCAAAATTAGAATTACAGAATCTCAGATTCTTGACTGGCACCGCTGCGCCATGACTAAGACTAGGACCGACGCAGCTGCGCAGTCCTCTTGCCAAGCCAAGACTCAGCTGCTGCCTTGTGGTTCCTGTCCGGCTTCAACACAACAATCATATATAATATAACCTATCATGTTAAAGGTCTTTTCATGCTTCTCAAGTCAATCTAGGTTCCCATTTTATAATATAATTCTAAATTAAACATTTCAACAAGTTAAGGCCATTCAAGGTCATGAAACCACAAAGTCTATTATACTTGCTCTCTGAACATACAAGGTAGTTATAAAACTCATATTAGGCATACTTGTGAGTATTCATAACACATATGAAATTAGCACTGCTTTGGTTGAAAATATGTTTCGTTCATACTTCACTTGAAATATGATACACAAGCATGGTATATATATGTTTATGTTACATGAGTGAGTCTAAGAGTAACATCAACATGATCACAAATGTCAAATTCTAACCCTCAAGGTAGTTTGTCAATATTCACGTTCAAAAGTCGAATTTTCATTTATGAAGCTTACTAATTAGTTCAACATGTTGATGCTTGCTTACTAATCTCATAAATACAAGCTAATGGTTTATACATGCCTTTCTAAATAATAACAACACGCTTGCAAAGTCAGTATACATACATGTCATTTATACTCATCAAGTTTGTTTCTAAAGTCATAAATCCATTTTAAACTATACTCTTACGTTAATCGTGTATGCTAGTCTAAACATGCTCATCTTAGGTTAATATAGTACCGATCTCCTGCGAACCAAAATCACGGACTAAGAAACGGACCAAGGAAAAAGATAAACACGCGGGTCTAAAAAAGGAGAGAACAGAAACGGGCGTGTCACAAATTAAAAAGAAAGAAGCACGACCAGAACCCTCCATCTCTCTTTCTCTTCCAATTCGTAGATTCTCTCTCCTAAAATTTCTGATATCACCAAACTTTGATAATTTCTGATATCAACAATTATTGTTTCAATGGATCTATCTCTTAAACTTTTATGTTTCCTGGATTCTGTTGTTTCTTTTGTTGATTTCTTGAGAGAGTCTAGGCTTGGAGCATACCCTGTGTTGCTTTCTGGTGCTCTAAGGGGATAGGTATCCCATAATTAGGGGTACTGATTTGTTGCTTGGGACCCTTGTCTTTTGTATATGTCATGCGTACTTGGGCGATGCTCCCTTTCGGCATTCGTTTATTAAAAATAGAAATTCTTAGAAGTTTATTCTTTTCCCCCACTCATTCAACAAATGCTTTTGTTTTGGTAAATCTTCAGGACACAACTTTCATTTCCTCGGAGGCTCTTCTCCTGTAGAGCAAAGTATGGTAAGATTTTACCTTTTCTGGTTTTCTTTATGTAACCATCTGATGGACCATACCAATACACAAAGAATTCAAATGTATGCACATTTTCATCTTTTATTTTCACTGAACAACAATAGTCAATTTTCCATATTATACTAACAACCATGTATGTGATAGATGGGTCATTCAGATTAAGAGTGGGGCCTCCAAATTTGCTAGCAGCAGAGAAGGAGGAGGCCAAGGCTGTGTTAACCTTGTTCTTGAAGAAACAAGGATTAACCAATGCAGTAGCAGCAAGAACTATCAACAAGTCAGATCTTTTCATTGATCACCTAATCTCAAGGCTTCACTCTGTTCATAAATCTCGGTACCTAGTAGGTTCGATTTCACCATTTTTTCCCTTGCTGATTCTAGTGATAGCTTTTTGTTTTTCTTATTTTCTTATGGTAATAATTGGTGATACACTTTGATTGAGTAACTTTTATAACTGTAATATCCAGCTGATCAGTTTTTTTGGCATTATAGGAAGGGAGCTCACAACTCTTGAGATTAGGGATGCTCTAGCTCCCTTCCTTGACACACTTTTGGAAGAGTACGGTGATGTCTTGATAGATGTAGTGGAAAACTTTCCAAGTGCACCTGACAAAGAAAAATCAGATGAAAACATTCAAAGACCGACTGTAAAAGAAAGATTGGAGGCACCTGTTCCTCCACCAAACACTACTCTCGACTTCAAGAAGCTTAAAGTGTTGGCTCGAGTGAGTGATTTGGGCCCATCAGGGAAACTCCTTCCACACATTGTCTACCTAGTAGACCTTGGGATGGAACTCGAGTAATTAAGGATGTGATCCGCAAGTTCCCTGCTTTTGCCTACTACAGTATGGAGGGTAAAATCAAGCCAGTGGTTAAAATTCTTCTTGATCTTGGTGTACCAAAAGAAGATATTCCCATCATCCTCGGTAAAAGGCCTCAACTTTGTGGAATCAGTCTCTCTAAAAATCTGATACCCACCATGACATTTTTAGAGAATTTAGGCATGGATAAGAAACAATGGGCAAAAGTGATTTACCACTTTCCAGCACTTCTCACCTATAGCAGGCCAAAACTGAAAGCAACTGTCGATTTTCTATATGAAATGGGCCTCTCAGCTGAAAGTATGGGTCAGACCTTAACTCGATGCCCAAATATCATAAGTTACAGCGTGGAGGATAAACTGCGACCTACAGCTGACTACTTCAGTTCTTTGGGGGTTGATGATGTAGTTCTTCTTTCCCGGTCTCCACAGATTTAATCAAATTGAACAGAATTCTCTCTAGCAAAATGACTTCACTCCAGAGGAAGAGGAGGAGGTTCGTAGGGAGAATGCATGGGTGTTTTGAGTGATTTTTTCAAGTCTTTGAAAATGTTGATATTGTTGTAGGATTTCATATCACAAATATTATTAGTGTTGTTGAATATTTTCTTCTTTACATGAATATATGTGGTTTCTCTCTGTTCTGTGAGAACTTGGCCTTTGATGACATGAGTTTATGTTTGTTCAATCTATTGTTATATTGTTATGCTATTTCTTTTATTTAATACTTATCTCTAAGTTTTTGGCAAGTTTTTATAAGAATAAGTTTAACTAAACAATTAGTAATTTGTTCATCTTAAATGTAAGCATCAACCTTAGGTCCATAGCGTGAATTGGTAAAGCTCTCATTGCTGCAAACCTAAGTTGCTTGCTTCTTTGCAACGAGAAGAAAGTTAAAATTTTGATGTGCATATGTTTCTGATAGACCAAAAACTAGCACATTCAAGAAAAAAGGATAACTGAAATGAACACTAAGCTGTAGCATGGTTCATAAACAATGTATACAGAAACATAAAACTAAAACCACATTATTCTAAATTAAGCTATCTTTAAATTTTCATTTTCATAAACCCCAAATTTCTCATCCACCACATTCTGAAGCATATGTTCACTTGCTCCTTCAGCTAAACGTAATTCAAAACCATAAACCTATGCACAACAATAATTCTAAACACTTGACAATTTCATTGCACACTATGAAGACCAAAAAATAGTTTACCCAGAAACAACTCAAACAAGAAAGATAACAAGAATTTCTCAAATAATATGGATATCCTCCCAACATTATCAACTGTAAAGATCCCTTACGAATACAATCACATAATAGTATTGGATGGAAAGTGTAAAATTGTTGGACCCGATTAAGAGAAAAATTAGAGTAAATAAAAAAGTCAGAAGGAAATTGAGAAACTGAGAGACATCAGCAAAGTCAGTGTCCATGCTGTCCTCCAGCTTGCCAGTTTTGGCTTTCAGCTCCATGCAGGTGCCAATTTCAAGCATCTTCAACATCATAAAAGGATTAGCTTTTTCTTTACATCCTCCCCTTCAAGATCCTCTCAGTTACTTCAGTTGGTGTACTACAACAAACCAAACAAGGATATTTACTTGAACATGTGTTATTGTTGTAACAGATACTAGAATAAACAATTACTGATCTAGATATTTAACATATCAACTTTTGCTAACACTACAATTTTTAGAACATGCAGAGTAAACCATAAATAGTAATCTTGAACCTGTGTTATTTCATGAAGCCATGGAGGTGCTTTCAACATTGTTTGGAAAACTGAAAATAGGTTTGTCAAAAATGGAATTTTAGTAAAAGTAAACTAAAAATTATTAAACATGAATTGATGTTATTTTACTCTGCAACCGCAATTGATCACAGGCATTGAAAGATTATATCATAAGCTCAAAATAATACATCAGATTAAAACTTTAGATCTAGTTTGATTTGTTAAAAAGTGAGAAGATTCCCATAATAGCTAGTTTGATTTGTTGAAAAGCATAACTATAGTTTGATCAACTTTTCCATCTCAACATATATAATATTATAAACCAAAAAATATACACTGCATACATAACATGTTGGGTACCAGGACTGACTCTCTCACTTTAGAAAAAGACAAAGTAAAGAATTGTTAAGACAGTTACCTTGAGTGAGCTGCTGATGCCAGTCTTGTATGGGCCAATCCTGTTAATTTACAAAGTAATATTTATAAAGTAAACACACAGTCTTGTATGGGCCAATCCTGGTTCATTTCAGTAAACTTAAGGCATTTCGTAAAGGAGTTAAACATGAATCATTTCATCAAGGATTTCGGCACCAAGCCAAATCTTATAATTTATCACATCCACGATGATACTCAAGTAGTGAGGCAATTTGCTAAGGGTGTTAAGCCGGACATGACACTGAGCCGGAATAAGAGCAATCTTAAGCATGCCAAGTCAATGCAAATTGTTCCATAAGTATAACAAGGCACATAAAAAAAGTAGATAGAGACTTGAGTTAGATGGTTTCAGCTTGTAACTTTTGTAGTTTGTGTCCATAACTTACTCTATTGTTTTAACTTCTTGGATTGTTTTTCCTCTTCTTCTTTTTTTGTTTTTCTGCTTATATTTATGAGATTTCCAGTGGAAATCTAAGACCTACCAAAGTGTGATGGAGACTTTGACAACCCCAAATCCTGGTACTCCATTTCCTCAAGATTTGGTGTTCACGCAATCAAAACATTCATTTCTAACTACCCAATTATAATAAAATTGAATAAATAAAACCTGCCCATACAGGACTAAATTTAAATAAATCTCCCAGGTTATCTAACCTTTACAAGCATTCATTCATTCATTCATGCGGAAAATTAAAATAACATTCATTACAATCTTTAAACAAGTCTGAAAATAAACTATTCAATCTATTACAGGTCTTCAGCATTGTTTCATCTTTCCTTTCCCTTTACTGGTGCTAGGTACATCACCATTTTCAACCTTAGCTATAAGAAATTTTACAGGCAAAAGTGAGCAAATAAGGCCCACTTGAAATAATAATAATTAAATCATTAAACTTTTACATCATTTGTCAACATTAAGCTCAATAGAATTTAACAATATATTCTATTAACTTTGGAAAGCTTTAACCTTTACTGAGGGTCTAATGACCACGAATCATGTCCACAGTTATAAGTAATTTTTCAACTTAAACTTTAACAGTCATAAGACTATAAGGACTTCACGTACTTAGGGGGATCAACCCTTCGTACAATGTATTGTGCACAATCATTTCAACGCTAAGCGTAACCTCTTATAAAAGAGTTGTTCTTCTCAGTATTTAGAGTACAAGTCCGTACCAAAGTGAGTTTGGTTTGGATACATCATGGGGTAATTTAGAATTCAACGGTAATCAACTAGGGTTTAGTTGATTACAAACGACATAACTGTATACTACGGAATAATCATAGTTTAATTGATGTTTATAGATTGACATCATGCTTTAGGGATAATCTAATAGCATACAATTTGAATAATTATAACCTACCTTACTTGAACAATAATAAGACAAGGTTAATTGAATAATAAACATCCACAACATGTATATAATTGTACATGCTAAACCACAAGTTAAGTACAAGAATAACTTGCTCCAAATAAATTTACACCATTATATGATAATCGAAATTGAAACAATAATTAGTTCGAAAACACCAATGATTAGAAAACTTATACAATAAGGAACTTGCTAAATATCAAAAGTTAAGACTTAGAAACTTGCTCAATGTAAAATGTAGGTTTAGGAAACTTGCCTTTAGCACAAGCTACACTTTTACCACTTGAATTGATATCCTAAACATATGTCATATTGACATAATTAGTCCTAACCAACATTGTGCATTTATATAAACAATTACATTCATCATATGGGTTGAATTACCCATTCACATAATCAATTATATTTCAAGTAGATAATACTTAATAACATGATATTTTATAGTCTAATAATACTGAAATTATCATTTAACATAAATACATAACATTTATTTTTAAGTTTTGTACATTTAAACAAAACTGTCAGACAGTTCTGTCAAGCCGCGTCGAGGCGGCACAGTTTGTATTGTGGCTCGCGCTGCGGCGCTGAGTCAGCGCTGCTGCTCAGCGATTATACTACGAGTCGGCGCTGCGGCGCATTGATTGTGCAACAGGTCGCTTACGTCATGGTGATGGCGCTGCGGCGCCAGTAATGAACTGCTGGGCCGCGCCGCGGCGCGAACTGTCAGCGTCGACTGACAGCTTCGGCAACCATGAAAGAAAAAGCTAAATTGGCCAAAAAGCTGGAATCTAATAGACTGATTATCATGAAAATTGCATATAGACATCATATAAACATATTGTGAGTACTCCTAACATGTTTCTATCCATCAATTAGCATAAACATCAATTATACAACATCCAATTTCATTGTTTTTGGCAAAACTCCATATTTTGATATTTTCCATGAAAATTAACACTGTGACTTTGTTATTAAATCAAAATAGAAATTTCTACACATCATGATTATGATTCTACATACTCTAGCAATTCTAACAGTCAATTTATCAATACCACAACCAATTAGACCTTAATTTCTATTTTAACTAAAGCCATATTCATACATATATTTCATATGAACACTGTGATATATTTCTTTCACAAAACACATATATACATGAATTAAAAATCTCTATAATCATGCATAAACTCATAAAATAACTATATAATCAAGTACCATACCAAGTTATACATGTATATCAACAATTCATCCCATAAAATATTTTACAGAGAACTTTTTGGGAAGAAGAAAAACATGAAACTTTTAGAGAAAGAGATTGAGCTCCTACCTTGGATTAGGAAGATGATAACTATCTTTTTCTCCAAATTCTTTTCTCCAAAACCTGTTAAAACACTCACTTGCTCTCAATTTTCTCTCTGTGTTCTTCTTCTTCCCCTCTCTTCTTCCTCTGAGTTTTTCTTTCTTTCTCTTTAACCTCTCTCCTCTATCTTACGTATTATAATATAACGTATAAGATATAATGTATATATTAAATATATAATATAACTCTCACATAACTGACATCAGTTATTTTTTTATTTTGAAAATCAAAAGTCATAAGGCTTGTTTGGTTAAGCTTAATAAAAATAACCTATTAATCCTTACTCCTTGTTTGGTAAATTGAATTAAAATATAATAGATTAATCCTTATACCTTGTTTGCTAAAATCCTAATAGATTAAAGACTTATTATGCATTAAGCCTTGTTTGACAAAACTAAATTAAACCATTTTTAATTTATTTTAATAACTCCTTTATAGCAAGGTTATTAGTCACACCTTTATTAAATTAATAAATCAATTAAACATTAATCTATTAAATTACTTTAACACATAAACCATTATAATTTCTTTTATAATTATAATTTCATTTAACCAACTAATATTTTAAACTACAATTTCTCATTTAAAATATTATTATTTATTTAAAACCACTATAAGCTCTCTAGCTTATTAATTAAATTAATTATTATAAATCTCATAACAACTAATTTATTTAGCTCCTTAATTAATTACACAACAAATAATTAATTAAATCACATCAATTCCAATTGCCATAATTCGATAAATATTTAATATTGCCAATAAATATTTAATATCTACTATTTAATTATTTATTCAACAAATAATTAAATAAACTACATCACTCAAATTAAACAATTAATTATTCAATCAATAAACCTATTCATTAAATATTTATATAAATCAATAAATATTTATTATAATAATTTAAAATTATAGAATGTTACATCATTCCCTCCTTACAAGGATTCTGTCCTCAGAATCACAATTCAAACAAATCATTCGTTACATTTTTCCCTACTTACAAAGATTCTGTCCCCAGAATCGAAGACACGGATTAAACAAATAACTCAGGGTAATCTTTCATCATTTTCTCTTCGAGTTCCCACGTAGCCTCTTCAGCGTTGTGGTTCCTCCAAATCACCTTCACAGAAGGTATCACCTTATTCCTGAGCACTTGTTCTTTCCTGTCTACTATCTGGATAGGAATCTCTTCATAAGATAAATCTTTCTTGAACTGCAACGGTTCATACTCGATCACATGCTTGTAGTCGGGTTTATATGGTCGTAACACAGAAATGTGAAAAACATTATGAATATTTTCCACCCCTGGAGGTAGAGCTACCTCGTAAGCCACTTTTTCCACTCTTCGCAGCACTTCAAATGGTCCAATAAACCTCAGGCTTAGTTTTCCCTTCTTACCGAAACGAATTTTTCCCTTCCAGGGAGAAACTTTTAGGAATACAAAAGTTCCTACGTCAAATGCACGATCTTGTCTGTGTTGATCAGCATACTTTTTCTGTCTGTCTTGAGCTGCTACCAACCTTGTTCTGATGAGTTTGATAACTTCAGCAGTTTGTTGTACCAGTTCTGGTCCTAACAGTTGGCGTTCACCGACTTCATCCCAGCATAGTGGAGTTCTGCACTTTCTGCCGTACAATGCTTCGTAAGGTGGCATTCCGATGCTCGCGTGATAACTGTTGTTGTAAGCAAATTCCACCAATGGTAGTTGATCTTCCCAGCTTCCTTTAAAATCCATGACACATGCTCTCAGCATATCTTCCAATGTCTAAATTGTTCGTTCGCTTTGGCCATCTGTTTGTGGATGATAAGCCGTACTCATTCGCAACTGTGTTTCCATTCATTCTTGTAGTCTCTTCCAGAAATTCTATGTAAACCGTGGATCTCTATCAGACACAATTGATACTGGCACTCCGTGCCTCGAAACGATCTCCTTAATGTACAATCTTGCCAGCTGATCAAGATTGAATCTAATCTTTATTGGTAAAAAGTGCGCTGACTTCTTCAGTCTGTCCACTATCACCCAAATCGTATCGCATCCTCTCTGAGTAGTTGGAAGACCCACCACAAAATCCATCGTGATGTGTTCCCACTTCCATTCTGGTATTTCCAACGGTTGAAGTAACCCGCTGGGTCTTTGATGTTTGGCCTTTACTCTCTGACAGGTTAAGCACTTCGCTACACATTCTGCGACGTCCCTTTTCATATTTGGCCACCAAAAATGTCGGCGTAAATCTTGATACATTTTCGTGCTCCCTGGATGAATTGAATATTTTGAGCTATGAGCTTCGATCAAAATTTCTTCTTTCAGTTCTGGTGTTGCTGGAACCCATATCCTTCCCTCAAACCGTAGTAACCCTTCGGTGTCGATCTTGTATTTTACATTACCGCCTTCAATCAAATTCTCTTTGATTTTTGCACACTCTTCGTCTTGTAGTTGGGCACTCTTCACTTTGTCCATTAAAGTTGGACCAGCTTCAATCTGAAATAATTGTTCGTTAGATTCCTTTGGAAATTTGATCTCCAACTCCAGTTTTGTCATTGCTAAAATGAGCTCCTCCTGAGTTGTAATCAGCATCAACTTCTCCCTACCTTTCCTGCTTAAAGCATCAGCTACCACATTCGCTTTGCCCGGATGATAAAAGATCTCACAATCGTAATCTTTTATCAGTTCCATCCACCTTCTCTGACGCATGTTCAAATCTTTCTGAGTGAAAATATACTTCAGACTTTTATGGTCTGTGTAGATCTCACATTTCTCTCCATAAAGATAGTGTCTCCATATCTTCAGAGCAAACACAACTGCAGCCAATTCCAAATCATGAGTCGGATACCCCTTCTCATAATCCTTCAATTGTCTTGATGCATAGGCAATAACTTTGCTGTTCTGCATAAGAACACAACCCAACCCTTTATGTGAGGCATCACTATATACCACAAAATTTCCTGTATTATCTGGCAAAGTCAATTCAGGTGCCACACTTAACTTCTTCTTCAAATCTTGGAAACTCTCTTCGCACTTCTTCGTCCAAATGAATTTTACAATTTTTCTTGTCAAATTTGTTAGCGGAGTGGCTATCTTAGAAAAATCTTGAATAAATCTTCTATAATAACCAGCCAGTCCCAAGAAACTCCTCACTTTCGACGGTGTTTTTGGTTGTTCCCAATTGATTACTGCTTCCACTTTCGACGGATCCACTGAGATCCCATCTTTGTCAATCACATGCCCCAAAAATTGTACACGATCGAGCCAAAATTCGCACTTAGAGAACTTCGCGTACAGTTTTTCCTTTCTTAGTGTCTCCAATGTCAGACGTAAGTGTTCCACGTGTTCTTCTTGAGTTTTGGAATACACTAGAATGTCATCAATGAATACCACTACAAACTTGTCTAGGAATGGTTTAAACACCCTGTTCATCAAATCCATGAACGCAGCAGGTGCATTGGTTAAACCAAAAGACATCACCAGAAACTCGTAATGTCCATACCGAGTTCTGAATGCCGTTCGTGGTATATCCTCCTTTCTTACCTTCAATTGGTGATAACCCATTCTCAAATCTATTTTCGAAAAGTACTTAGCACCCTTCAGTTGATCAAACAAGTCATCTATTCTTGGCAACGGGTATTTGTTTTTAATAGTGACTTTGTTTAACTCCCTATAATCAATGCAAAGACGCATTGATCCGTCCTTCTTCTTCACAAATAAAGCTGGCGCTCCCCACGGCGGTACGCTTGGTTGAATATATTTCTTGTCCAGCAGCTCTTGCAACTGAACCATTAGTTCCTTCATTTCTACCGGAGCCATTCTGTACGGGGCCTTCGATATCGGTGTTGTTCCCGGTACTAAGTCGATCACGAACTCAATTTCTCTGTCAGGCGGAAGTCCTGGCAAATCCTCTGGAAAAACGTCTTCGAATTCCCTCACTACTGGTATTTCTTCCAGCTTTACCCCCTTCTTTTGAGTATCGACTATGTAAGCTAAATAGCCCACACAACCTTGACTCCATAATTTCTTGGCCTGCATGGTCGTCAGACATTTCATTTGTCTAGGCGACTTGCTATCATAAAATACTACCTTTGACGGAGTCATAAGGTTTACACACTTCTTTTGGCAGTCAATTACCGCTCCGTATTTGAACAACCAATCCATTCCCAAAATTACATCAAATTCCCCCAGTCTAATCGGAATCAAATCTACCATCAAGACATTCTCCTTAATATTCACCCTACAGTTCTTGTATACGAATCTAACAGGGATTATTTCCTTATTCGCAATTTCTATGTTCAAAGGAAAATTCAGTTCTTCTCTAGGCAATTCTAACCTCTTAGCAAATTCATCAGATATAAACAAGCAAGTAGCACCCGAATCAAATAATACATATGCATCAATATCATTGATTGGGATAATACCTGAAACTACATCCTTTGATTGCACAACATCCTGCACAGTCATGTTAAAGGTTCTGGCTGTGGGTTTGATTGATGTTGCAGGTCCTGTAACAGCCCACGCACCTCCATTGTTATCTCCTTTGCTTCTGGTTGTCACTCCCTCCTTCTTCTTAGGACATTCACGAGCAAAGTGATCCTTGGATCCGCACGTGAAGCACGCATTCTTCTTTGATTGAGTGCAATTTGGAGCGATGTGACCCTCCTGGCCACAATTGTAGCAAACTCATTTTCCCATCAAGCACGCACCCTTGTGAAACATTCCACATGTCGCACATGCTTCAAACTTCTTATTCTGCTGGTTACCCTGCTTGTTTCTAGTACCCATACTCCCATTCCACTTCCTCTTGTTGTTGTTGTTATTGTTGTTGTTTCCACTGCTACTACCACCATTCTTCACCTCATTCTCATTCTTCTTCTTCTTTTGTTCCTGGTTAAATTTTGTCACCGCCTCGCCTCCACCTTCAGCGAGTACTACTTTCTCCATCACTGCTGCAAACGTCTTCAATTGGAACAGGGAAACCCTACTGTACAACCATGGCTTCAGTCCCTGTTCAAACCTCTTCGCCTTACGCTCATCTGTGCTAACCTGATATGGCGCAAACCTCGCCAATTCATTGAATTTTACGGCATACTCAGATACCGACATCGTCCCTTGCTTCAATTCTAGAAACTGTACTTCCAGCTGACTCTTCGAACTCTCTGGGAAATAGGTCTCGAAAAACAACTCCTTGAACCTATCCCAAGTCATCACTCCTGGCCCTTCACGAGTTTTATTAGCCTTCCACCAATAACTGGCTTCTTCTTCCAACATGAAAGTTGCAAAAGTAGTCTTCTGGTCATCCCCTACCCTAGCGACATCGAACACCTTCTCTATCTCCATAATCCAGGTTTGAGCTTCAACTGGATTCATGGACCCACAGAATTCAGGTGGTCCAACCGCCTTAAACTCCTTAAACGTTGTACCATGCTTTTGAGGTTGATTCTGCAACGCTCCTGTCAGTAGTGTTACTAGTTGTTGAACGGGATTCGCACCAACATTGTCGTTATTGTTAGTTCCTTCAGCGGTTCTCTGTCGTGTTGGCTGACATCTGGGAGGCATTTTCTGTTAAAATAAAACACCTATTAGACCATTACTCAACTTCTTTAAGTATTTCTAATTAACTTGCCTCAACAAAAGAAATAACCACATAGCACATAACACTTTGAATAAAATAACTTTTATTTATTCATAAATTTTCTGAAAACATAACACAATAGCATCTCTGCTATCTACATTCCTTTCCTGAACTACAAAAGTTTCAGGACAACACCATTATTATCATATCCCATGGTTACTTAACACTAGGGATTTACACATTATTTAATACATATTACGTGCATTATAAGCACACTTTCTACGATGATCTATTAAGATACTTCTTAGCCCTATCACATTCTTCCTCCATGACTCGAAACATCGTTCTTCGATCTAACACAAATGATGGCAGCATCTCGAACTGAATCGGATATCCCATAACCCGATCTTGAGCTCGATTAATTGCGGTGTCGAATACCTTGTCCATTTCTTCCATCTTCATCCTTTTTGCCTGTGAGCTCCTTACTGCTCTTCCAATTCGTTGATAAGCTTCCTCGTATGCATCTTCAGCTCTTGCCCTCTTAGCCGCTTCTTCTCTCAGCCTGCTCTTCAGTTCAGCAACCATCTCGATTAATTGTTCCTTCTCTCCTTCAGTCTGTGTTAGTTTCTCCTCGGCGTTTGTCAGTCGTTCATCACGATCCAGGATCTCACCTTCTTTTTGTGTAATTGTAGTCTATTGTTCAGCTACTATCTCCTGCAACTCCTCAACTGTATCCTGAAGTTCCACGTTGCGATCATGCACCTCATCATAAATACGGCCTGCTATCGAGTTAAGTGGAATCCTTTCTTCCTCATCCTCCTCATCTGTCTCCACATCATTCTCCTCATCTTCAACTATTGTGACCAACGGTAACTCCCGTGGCAGTAGTTGTTCCCAAACTACCTGAATGTCGTGAGGCTCCTCCTCTATAGGCATTTGAGGTCCCTCCTCCCTAACCTGACTGGATTCTCCGACATTAGTCATCCTGACAACAAAATTTTAAAGTTTTAGTTATTAATCATTCTACCCGACACTCGCAAGCACATAAGTTATAAACACATAAGCACATAAGTGTTTTATTACTTCTTTCTTAAAACTCGATAAGAGTTATCTCCACTATCTTTTCAAAGGTTACTTCCTAAGGCTTTTCCCCCCACCTAAGGTTCATAACCTAAGCCTTTGATACCAACCTGTGACAACCCCAAATCCTGGTACTCCATTTTCTCAAGATTTGGTGTTCACGCAATCAAAACATTCATTTCTAACTACCCAATTATAATAAAATTGAATAAATAAAACCTGCCCATACAGGACTAAATTTAAATAAATCTCCCAGGTTATCTAACCTTTACAAGCATTCATTCATTCATTCATGCGGAAAATTAAAATAACATTCATTACAATCTTTAAACAAGTCTGAAAATAAACTATTCAATCTATTACAGGTCTTCAGCATTGTTTCATCTTTCCTTTCCCTTTACTGGTGCTAGATACATCACCATTTTCAACCTTAGCTGTAAGAAATTTTACAGGCAAAAGTGAGCAAATAAGGCCCACTTGAAATAATAATAATTAAATCATTAAACTTTTACATCATTTGTCAACATTAAGCTCAATAGAATTTAACAATATATTCTATTAACTTTTGGAAAGCTTTAACCTTTACTGAGGGTCTAATGACCATGAATCATGTCCACAGTTATAAGTAATTTTTCAACTTAAACTTTAACAGTCATAAGACTATAAGGACTTCACGTACTTAGGGGGATCAACCCTTCGTACAATGTATTGTGCACAATCATTTCAACGCTAAGCGTAACCTCTTATAAAAGAGTTGTTCTTCTCAGTATTTAGAGTACAAGTCCGTACCAAAGTGAGTTTGGTTTGGATACATCATGGGGTAATTTAGAATTCAACGGTAATCAACTAGGGTTTAGTTGATTACAAACGACATAACTGTATACTACGGAATAATCATAGTTTAATTGATGTTTATAGATTGACATCATGCTTTAGGGATAATCTAATAGCATACAATTTGAATAATTATAACCTGCCTTGCTTGAACAATAATAAGACAAGGTTAATTGAAAAATAAACATCCACAACATGTATATAATTGTACATGCTAAACCACAAGTTAAGTACAAGAATAACTTGCTCCAAATAAATTTACACCATTATATGATAATCGAAATTGAAACAATAATTAGTTCGAAAACACCAATGATTAGAAAACTTATACAATAAGGAACTTGCTAAATATCAAAAGTTAAGACTTAGAAACTTGCTCAGTATAAAATGTAGGTTTAGAAAACTTGCTTTAGCACAAGCTACACTTTTACCACTTGAATTGATATCCTAAACATATGTCATATTGACATAATTAGTCCTAACCAACATTGTGCATTTATATAAACAATTACATTCATCATATGGGTTGAATTACCCATTCACATAATCAATTATATTTCAAGTAGATAATACTTAATAACATGATATTTTATAGTCTAATAATACTGAAATTATCATTTAACATAAATACATAACATTTATTTTTAAGTTTTGTACATTTAAACAAAACTGTCAGACAGTTCTGTCAAGCCGCGTCGAGGCGGCACAGTTTGTATTGTGGCTCGCGCTGCGGCGCTGAGTCGGCGCTGCTGCTCAGCGATTATACTACGAGTCGGCGCTGCGGCGCATTGATTGTGCAACAGGTCGCTTACGTCATGGTGATGGCGCTGCGGCGCCAGTAATGAACTGCTGGGCCGCGCCGCGGCGCGAACTGTCAGCGTCGACTGACAGCTTCGGCAACCATGAAAGAAAAAGCTAAATTGGCCAAAAAGCTGGAATCTAATAGACTGATTATCATGAAAATTGCATATAGACATCATATAAACATATTGTGAGTACTCCTAACATGTTTCTATCCATCAATTAGCATAAACATCAATTATACAACATCCAATTTCATTGTTTTTGGCAAAACTCCATATTTTGATATTTTCCATGAAAATTAACACTGTGACTTTGTTATTAAATCAAAATAGAAATTTCTACACATCATGATTATGATTCTACATACTCTAGCAATTCTAACAGTCAATTTATCAATACCACAACCAATTAGACCTTAATTTCTATTTTAACTAAAGCCATATTCATGCATATATTTCATATGAACACTGTGATATATTTCTTTCACAAAACACATATATACATGAATTAAAAATCTCTATAATCATGCATAAACTCATAAAATAACTATATAATCAAGTACCATACCAAGTTATACATGTATATCAACAATTCATCCCATAAAATATTTTACAGAGAACTTTTTGGGAAGAAGAAAAACATGAAACTTTTAGAGAAAGAGATTGAGCTCCTACCTTGGATTAGGAAGATGATAACTATCTTTTTCTCCAAATTCTTTTCTCCAAAACCTGTTAAAACACTCACTTGCTCTCAATTTTCTCTCTGTGTTCTTCTTCTTCCCCTCTCTTCTTCCTCTGAGTTTTTCTTTCTTTCTCTTTAACCTCTCTCCTCTATCTTACGTATTATAATATAACGTATAAGATATAATGTATATATTAAATATATAATATAACTCTCACATAACTGACATCAGTTATTTTTTTATTTTGAAAATCAAAAGCCATAAGGCTTGTTTGGTTAAGCTTAATAAAAATAACCTATTAATCCTTACTCCTTGTTTGGTAAATTGAATTAAAATATAATAGATTAATCCTTATACCTTGTTTGCTAAAATCCTAACAGATTAAAGACTTATTATGCATTAAGCATTGTTTGACAAAACTAAATTAAACTATTTTTAATTTATTTTAATAACTCCTTTATAGCAAGGTTATTAGTCACACCTTTATTAAATTAATAAATCAATTAAGCATTAATCTATTAAATTACTTTAACACATAAACAATTATAATTTCTTTTATAATTATAATTTCATTTAACCAACTAATATTTTAAACTACAATTTCTCATTTAAAATATTATTATTTATTTAAAACCACTATAAG
Organism: Panax notoginseng; assembly: GCA_016801055.1. Classification (NCBI taxonomy): domain Eukaryota; kingdom Viridiplantae; phylum Streptophyta; class Magnoliopsida; order Apiales; family Araliaceae; genus Panax; species Panax notoginseng. Next base: position 216,477,831 of record CM029013.1, on the reverse strand, counting down.
CTCTCTAGCTTATTAATTAAATTAATTATTATAAATCACATAACAACTAATTTATTTAGCTCCTTAATTAATTACACAACAAATAATTAATTAAATCACATCAATTCCAATTGCCATAATTCGATAAATATTTAATATTGCCAATAAATATTTAATATCTACAATTTAATTATTTATTCAACAAATAATTAAATAAACTACATCACTCAAATTAAACAATTAATTATTCAATCAATAAACCTATCCATTAAATATTTATATAAATCAATAAATATTTATTATAATAATTTAAAATTATAGAATGTTACAGAGACCGGTTATCTTCAACTATTGTAAGCAGCCTAAAAAATGCTAGTGTCATATGAATGAATACACAGAGATATATTGCAACCATTATTTTTATATATTTTACTGTTTGTTATTTGGTGAAGGTTAGTAAATAGTAACATATATAATTAGAGTTGTGGATCGTGAGATGAAAGTTGAATTTAGATGACACAGATGATTATTAGAGAAAACAGGTGACAGTAATAGGCTAAAAAATACTGCATATTCAAAATAAATGCCCAAATTAACAATAGGAACATACCAAAAAATCACCAATACATTTCCCCCAAAACAAACCCTAGATCTTTGTAGCAAAACAAACCCCAAAACAGAAATTACAAAATTAAGTAGCAATCTTTACCTTCCGATTCGCTCTGTAGGAACCTTCCGCTTCCGATTTGCAACAGAACTTAATCTAATTCCTTCTTGCCTTTCGATTTGCTTTAGGCTCGCTTTGAGAGAGGGGGAGGGAAAGGTCGCTTTGAGAGAGAATCGTCAGATTGGGTTTGCGAGAGGGAGTCTTCTGAAGGGAGTCTTCTAAGGGAGTCTAGTCTTCTGCTCGCTTTGAGAGAGGGGGAGGGAAAGGCCGCTTTGAGAGAGAGAGGGGGGAAGAGTGAGAGAGAAGGAAGGATTAGTTTATTCGGCAATTAGGAAAGACCCGGCTTTTTGACCCGCGTTTCTTCCTCTTTTTTTATTTATGTTTGGCGTGTATTTTTTCTTCTTTTTTCGCTTGGTCTGTCAATTGGTCCATTTCTAAGGGTCGTTTCTGAACATTCTTGTAGGTTAATATACTTATATACACCCTTTACACATGCTTGTATACTAGTTTAAGCCATATTAGTTAACCAACACTTAGCAGATTTTAAAACAGAAGCTCCAACTGAACTCAGGGGCCGGCGCAGCTGCGTTGTGCCTCAGTGTTAATCCAGCGCAGCTGCGCCGTGCCTGGTTCGAGCCAGTAACAGTCTGGTTCGGCAGAAAACTAGCCCAACCATAGAAATTACTCACGAAATTGATTCTAAACAGTCCAATATTAGTTTAAACATACTTATATGGTCATATAACAACTATATAACCATTACCCAACCTCATTAACATCCAATTCCACATAATCAAGAAATTAAAATTCAAGACTCAAGGCTCTATTTTGACAGAGAATGAAATGGAAGCAAGGAAGAGGGGTTATACCTCTGCAAATGTGAAATGAATTTGCTCCTAATAAACTCCTAAGTTCTTAGAACACTTGTATGCTCTCAATCTCACACTTAGCAATTCTCAGCAACTTGAACTCTTCCACTTAGAAATTATCAGACAAGTTTAAAGCAACACCAACTGATAATGTTGTCTGCTATTTATAGAAGGAGTTTGGACTGAACATTTGTTTTACACAAGAGTGGAATCCATGGTGCAATGGAAGGGAACAAAGGTTCATGAAGGGTAGTTTAACAACTCCATACCAGCCACTTAGCTAGCAATGATCACCTAGGATTTTAGCCTTTTTGGAAAATACGTGTTTTAGTTTTCAGCAAATATTCATTGTACTTGGTGACACTCATTTTGGGACAAGAGAGAAAATCTCAGCATTTGGTCATGTAAAGCTTGGTTTGGTCCTTTTAATTTCCATAATGTAATATTAAGGTACAATTGTTACCATATTAGAAATTTAAAGATAATTATATACTCACATCATATAATCCATGTACATTAACTACACGCAACAAAATATCACAGTTAGGCATTATTATCCGGGTAGTTCCATAATTATATCTACCACTCACATAACTACATTATAACCTTATTTAATATTGAAATTTATTTAAAACATTGAATTCCTTTCTCAGATTCTAGAATATCCAGGTATTTAATTATTTATGCATTACAGCTTCATATGATATCATTGTGCTACTAGGTACCTCATTTCATTGCAATACACTCCTATCATATGATTTTATTTCTGTCACACATATCACATAATTGTTCCATTTAATTTCTAAAGTAGAAAGTAAATTTTTCTCCAACTGACTACTGGCGCAGCTGCGCCAATTTGTACTGCTGGGACGGCGCAGCTGCGCCGTACCCTGACAGTGCCAAGACTGGTTTAGCTTTAAGCCAGTGTCCACCTCCATCGCCAAACTCGCTTACACGACATGAATTAATGTCCACATGAGTGATATTACAAGTCTAAGAGCGTATTGATTACTTATATGAAATCACATGATAATACACGATTAATCTTCCTAATTCCCGTTTTAACTCGCTTAGTGAATTTCCTCGTTTCACATTATGCCACACAAGGCATTTCACCATTCTCAATGCCAAATCCACACTTCTCAATACACATTAATCTAGTGCAACTCGATTGAATTAATCAACTTACAAAACATTAACACTTATATTAACAGAAATATTATTTCCATTAATATATTCATTTAATAATACGTGGAAATTCTCGGGTATTACAGCCGAGGGAACCCCGGGCAGCAGCAAGTGGACCCGCGGCTACTGCAGTTAGAACCGCTGTGACGAATGAGAATTTTGTAATTTAATTTTAATATTTATTGAATTAAATAAATATTTTTTGATGATTTAATTATTAGATTTAATAATTAATCGATGCAATTGTGGTAGATTAATTTAATTTTATGTGTTACATTTATTAAATTAATGTAGAGAATTTTTACAATTCAAGTATGTGATTATGTGAGCTTATTGAATTAAATAAAATAATTTAATTAAGCATGATGTTATTTAATTAATTTAATTATTAATTAGAGAATTAATAAATTGACATTATTTATTAATGAGATAATTGAATATATGATTATGTGAATTTACGAGTAATTATTATATTTTATTTAAAGTAAATTAAATAAAATATGGGATTTATTTTATAAAGAGGGTGACATTTTCAAACTATATGATAAAAGGTTTATTAAAATAATGAGTTTTGAACCTAGTTTGTTAGCCAAATGAGGCCTTAGGAGGAGTTGGGGACAGTTAAACCACGAATGGAATAACTGACCTCAACTCTGCGCTTAAAGGCTCAGTTGAGTTTAACTTACGTATTTTTAGAACCAGAGAGTTTGCAGAGAGAGTTGGAGAAATCTTTGAGAGAGATTGTGTGTACTGTGATTGAAATAGAGAGAATTGTCATCCTTACTCATCTACGCTTTGGGTAATCTCTTCTTTCCCAAATTCTATTTCTACGTCTTTTTAAAGTTTTCATAATTATGGCTTAAGTCCTCTGTAGAGTTTCTATGGTTGAATAGGATAACAATTATGAGTATAAATGTAATCATAAGAGTAGCTTAACATGTTTTATATATATATTGCATGATCCCATACCCTAAGTGTAGTAATCTGATGACTTGTTATTTCAAAATAAACAGAGTACGTGATTTGGCCATATGGCCTTATATGTGATAATTGATGTATTGATTATATATTATCCCTAAATTTTACACCCTTATATTATTGAGCATGTTAATACGAAATGATCAAGCCTTAAACGAACGGATTCGGTGTTATAACGAATCCGTAGTGTTAAATTATATGTTTATGTTCGAAATCCTCAAGAACATCAAGAACAGTCCAATTTTACATGATTTAAATCTGTGATTATATGTTTTAATGGGTTAAAATCACTCTATAGATGTTGTATTATGAATATACATGAACTATAACTTGTGGGTATGTCTAATTTTGAGTAGAAAATAAGAAATTGAGAGGAATTGGCATGTTCTACGATTTTTCGCGAACAGCCATTTCTGTGTCTGGTATGCCGCGCCGCAGCGCCGGCTACCAGTTCATTTCCCACGCCGCAGCGCCACCGTGCCGTAGCGCCATAACTCGAGCCACGGCGCCACAGCGCCGCAGCGCCAAGGGCCCGGCCACAGCGCCACGGCGCCGCAGCGCGAATCCTTAGTTCAATAGTGGCGCCGCAGCGCCACTCCCCAAAAAATTCAGAAATGTATTTTTAAAAAAATGATTAAGTCTAACAATGTGTTAGTGGATTATTGTAATGAACATGTAAACATGTTAGAAGAATAATGTGATGATAAAATAGATGTTTAACATGTAAATAACATAATTACATGTGATTTGAATTATTAAATTTCATAATTAGTTTGGTAATTCACGAAGTACAAATGATGTGACAAAGTGAAAATTTGACTAAGTTTAGTCGAATAATTAAAGTAGTCAAAGAGAAAGAGTTTATAATGATTAGTTAATTTATAATTAACTGGTATTGTGTATATGAATGGTATGTAGGGTTTAATTCAAAGAACGTGCTTAGTTAAAGTGTAATCTACGCATGAGGCAAGTATCCTATCCCTAACTCTATTTTATTGAGCAAGTTTATTTAAACTTAAACGTTACTTTTATGTCGAGCAAGTTTCCCTAACCCCACTTGTCATTATTGTTCAAGTTTATTATTTACCTTGAATAAATTATCCTTGTTATTATTCAAGTTCAAGCATGATATTAAAGATTAATTATCTTTCCAAAGCATGATTCAGTTATACAATAATTGTCCTATTGTATACTTTTGAGATTATTATTCTAATCAAATATCAATTATTGTTGAACCTTATTAGACTAGTGAACCTTATTGATTCAACTAGTCCATAGTTGATGAGCGTTCTAAATTTCAGAACCCTTGATGAAAGTATCCAAACCAAACTTCCTTTGGTGCGGACTCGAATGTCAAACTGAGATGAACAACCCTGTATAGGGGATTAATTACGCTTTAGCATTAAGATATTGTGCACAGTATGGTACTAAGGGTTGATCCCCCTAAGTACGAGAAGAAGGTCCATAGTCTTATGACTGTTAAAGGTTTCAAGTATAATCCTTGATAACCTAGGACATAGTTCAAGGTCTTATGACCCTCAGAATTCTTTTGATTTTTGTTATTCATTCTTGATTCAAAAGTTGAGCTCTTATTCAGACGTCTTTGATTTATTCGCATGTTATTATACTGTTATTTCATTTTTATACTTGTAGGCATTTGTGTTCACTCTTGCTTAATAATAACATTGTAGTTAAGAATGAAAGAAGCGATGAACCCTCCACTAGTAAGGGCAAGGGCAAAGTTAGCAAGTGATGAAGACTTGTTATTTTAATTGATGATGTATTTATGTTTAAGACTTATGTTGTTGTTTAAGACTTATTTGTTTAGAATTCAGCACAGATGTTTTAAGGTTAGAGTAACCTGGGATTTATTTATGATTCAGTTGATGTAACCCTTAAGGGAAGAGATTTATTTATGATTTCTATCTATTGTATGGTTTGATATTATTTATGGGTAGATAGATTGATGATGCTTGTACAGTGAACACCAAATCCCGTAGAATTGAAGTACCCGAATTTGGGGGTGTCACAGGTAGGTATCAGAGCTGTAGGTTATGAACCTTAGGTGGTGGAAACAACCTTAGGTAGTAGCCTTATAGAAGAAGATAATAATTGAAAACTCTTATCGAGTTCTAAGAAATGAATTTTTGTAATTCATTGAAGATAATAAAATACATTATGTGTTTATGTGTTAAGTATGCGTTAGATAGTATGACTTAGTAACTAAATCTTAAAATTTTGTTGTCAGGATGACGAATGATGGAGAAGCTAGTCAAGCTGAGGGGGGACCCCATTTATCTATAGTACCTACTGAGGAGGGATCTCGTGTACTTGTAGGACCGACTGAGGAGGAGCCCCGAGACATTCATGTCGTTAGGGAGCAGCTGGTGCAGAGGGTTTCATCTCCATTGATCACCGTTGTTGGTCAGGAGCATGAACCTGAGATTGATCCTGAGGAGGATCCTGAGGAGGAGTTTGATGAGGAGGAAGAAGAAGAGGAGTTACCACGGTACACTGTTGATGCTGAGATGTATGACACACTATATGATCGTAACGTGGAGTTACAAGATGAGATTCAGGAATTGACTGAGCGACCGACTGTTCAGCAGTCTACTTTAGAGGAGAAGAATAGAGAGATTGTGACCCTTCATACACGTTTAGGAAACGTGGAGTGGGATCTGGTTCATGAGAAGGGTCAAACCGAAGATAAGACCGAGGAGATAGAGAAGCTGAAGAAGGAACTGAAGGAAACATCCAGAAGACTGAAAATAGCAGAGGAAGGATGGGTAAGAGAATCACATCGAGCTGATCGTGCAGAAAATGATAGTCGTGCAAAGAAGGCAAAGCTTGAAGACACGTACGCCACACTTAATCATGCGATGGATGAGGTTCAAGAGCGAGTGTTAAGGTACCCCATCCAGTTTGAAGGACTTCCATCGTATATGTTGGATCGCAGGACGATGTCTCGTATCATGAATGAGGAGCGTGGCAAGGCTATTGAGCACCTTGGAAGACAGGAATAGAATCTGTTTATTCATGTGAAAGACTTATATAGTTTTATGTAAATTTCGATGTGTTTATGAACTAAGGAATATGTTAATATTTGAATGTTTTAAATCCTGTGGATTCTTTAATCCAGGATAGATAATGTAAATAGCAGTATGCTATAGTTTAATGTTAAAACTTTTTATTTGAATGAAAAGACATCAAGTTATTTGAGATGATGTGTTAAGTGATATGTTAAATTGTTGAGTAATGTCTTAACTATGTAGAGAAATAAATAAAGTTCTAATAAACGTTTATTTAACAGAAAAATGCCGTCAAGGAGAAGACAACAACGTCAACCGGCTCATGAAGAGTTAACCAATAATAACATTAACGCCAACTCTAATCCTGTTCAGCAGTTGGTGAATCTACTGGCTGGAGCAATGAATAACCAACCGCATGCTCCACCTAGCGCAACGTTTAAGGACTTCAAGGCGGTGGGACCGCCAGAGTTCAAAGGTTCCAGAAACCCGATCGAGGCTCAAACGTGGATGATGGAAATGGAGAAGGTTTTCGACGTTGCTAGGGTTCGAGAAGATCAGAAGACCGCTTTTGCGACATTTATGCTGAAGTCTGAGGCTAGCTACTGGTGGCAGGCAAACAAGATGCGAGGAGGTGAAGGTGTAATTACGTGGGAGAGATTCAAAGAGATGTTTTTCGAAATGTATTTTCCAGCTAGTTCGCAGAATCAGATAGAGGTGCAATTTCTGGAACTGAAACAGGGAAACATGAGCGTGCCTGAATACGCGGCTAAATTCGATGAGTTGGCAAGGTTTGCCCCGTATCAAGTACACATTGATGAGAGGATAGCCAGACGATTCGAACAAGGACTAAAGCCTTGGGTATACAGCAAGGTATCAATGTTTCAACTTAACACGTTTGCGGGAGTTTTGGAAAAGGCCATTCTCGCGGAAGGAGGAAGTGATGCAGTGACTAAGTACAACCAAGAACAGAAAAAGAAAAAGAGTGAGAATGAAGGTAATAACAAGACTGGTGGAAGTAATACTGGGAATAATAATAATCAGAAGAGGAAGTGGACGGATAACTCGACAACTGGAAGTCAACACGGAGGGCAGAAAAAGAAGATAGAAGCATGTCCGACTTGCGGCAAGGCACATCTAGGAGTTTGTTTGAAGGGAAAGAGAGTGTGCTACAATTGTGGTCAGGAAGGCCACATATCACCAAATTGTCCAAACCCAAAGAAGGGTGCTTGTTTCAACTGTGGTTCGAAAGATCATTTAGCAAGAGACTGTCCCAAGAAGGGATCGGGAGGATCAGGACAAGGAGGAAATCGAAGAAATAGCAGTGGAAATACCTTAACCATCACCGGACCACCTGCAACAAATCGACCAACCGCCAGAACTTTCAATATGACGGTGCAGGATGCAATCTAGTCGCGTGAAGTGGTGTCAGGTATCATTCCGATCAATGAAATTAATGCTTACGTTTTATTTGATTCGGGTGCTAATTGTTCCTTTATATCCGAAGACTTTGCTAATAGTTTAGATTTGCTTATGGATGAATTGGATTACCCCATGAACATAGAAATTGCGAATAGAGAAATAATCCCTGTTAAGTACGTGTTTAAGAACTGTAGGGTGGATATTAAGGGTAATATCATGAACGTAGATCTTATCCCTATTCGATTGGGGGAATTCGACGTTATATTGGGTATGGATTGGCTATCCAATTATGGGGTTGTAATTGACTGCCAAAAGAAGCGTATTAACCTTATGACTCCGTCAAAGGTTGTGTTTTATGGTAGCAAGTCGCCTAGACAAGCGAGTTGTCTGACGATGTTGCAGGCCAAGAAGTTATTAAGACAAGGCTGTGTAGGATATTTAGCTTACATAGTCGACAGTCGAAAAGAGATCCCGAAGGTAGAGGAGATACCGATTGTGAGGGATTTCGTCGATGTATTTTCAGACGATTTGCCAGGACTTCCTCCAGATAGAGAAGTAGACTTTGTGATTGATTTGGCGCCCGGAACTGCTCCAATATTGAAGGCACCATACCGAATGGCGCCAGTAGAGATGAAGGAATTAATGGTACAACTACAAGAATTGTTGGACAAAAAGTACATTCAACCGAGCGTATCGCCGTGGGGAGCGCCGGTGTTGTTCGTGAAAAAGAAGGACGGATCGATGAGGCTCTGCATTGACTACAGAGAATTAAATAAGGTCACGATTAAGAATAAATATCCATTACCGAGGATCGATGATCTGTTTGATCAATTGAAGGGAGCAAAATACTTTTCCAAGACTGACTTGAGGAGTGGTTATCACCAACTGAAGGTGAGGCCAGAGGATGTACCGAAGACAGCGTTCCGAACGCGATATGGTCATTATGAGTTTTTAGTAATGCTGTTTGGTCTTACGAATGCTCCTGCAGCATTTATGGGACTAATGAATGGTGTATTCAAGCCGTTTTTGGACAAATTCGTGGTGGTATTTATAGACGACATTTTGGTATATTCCAAAACCAAAGAGGAACATGAAGAACACTTGAGGTTAACATTGGAAGTATTGAGAAGGGAGAAGTTGTATGCTAAATTTTCGAAATGCTAATTCTGGATCGAGAGAGTACAATTTCTAGGTCACGTAATCGATAAAGATGGAATTTCGGTAGATCCATCCAAAGTAGAAGCTGTGATTAACTGGGATCAGCCGAGAACGCCATTAGAAGTAAGAAGTTTTCTTGGATTAGCAAGATATTATAGAAGATTCATACAAGATTTTTCTAAGATCGCAACTCCGTTAACGAATTTAACTCGAAAAGCTGTGAAATTTGTTTGGACGGAGAAGTGTGAAGAGAGTTTTCAAGAATTAAAGAAGAGGTTGAGTACAGCGCCTGTGTTATCTCTTCCGGATGATACAGGAAATTTTGTTATTTTTAGCGATGAGTCGTATAAAGGACTTGGCTGTGTGCTGATGCAAAACAGCAAAGTCATTGCGTATGCGTCACGGCAGTTGAAGGATTACGAGAAGGGTTACCCAATCCATGATTTGGAGTTAGCTACAGTTGTTTTTGCTTTGAAAATTTGGAGGCACTATCTATACGGGGAGAAGTGTGAAATATATACGGACCATAAGAGTCTGAAATATATTTTTACACAGAAAGATTTGAATATGCGTCAAAGAAGATGGTTGGAATTAATCAAGGATTATGACTGCGAGATTTTATACCATCCGGGTAAGGCTAATGTAGTTACCGACGCCTTAAGTAGAAAGAGTCGTGAGAAATTGATGATGTTAACTGCTCAGGAGGAGCTAATTGCAGATATGGAGAAATTGGAGTTAGAAGTGAAATATCCTATGGAGATTGATGAGAAGCTATTTCAGATGCAATCTGGTACAACTTTACTAGATAGAGTGAAGGAGGCTCAGCTTCAGGATGATGAATGCAAAAAGGTAACATCGAAGATATCTGAAGGAACCGAACCAAGATTTAAAATGGATAAGGAAGGAATATTGAGATTTGAAAGCAGAATTTGGGTTCCGCCAGTACAAGAAATTAAGGAAGAAATTTTGAGTAAGGCTCATAGTTCAAGATATTCGATTCACCCTGGTAGTACAAAAATGTACCAAGATCTTCGACAACATTTCTGGTGGCCGAATTTGAAACGTGATGTTGCAGAATGTGTTGCCAAATGCCTGACATGTCAGAAAGTTAAAGCAGAACATCAGAGACCGAGTGACTTGCTACAACCGTTGGAGATCCCAGAATGGAAATGGGAACATATTACGATGGACTTCGTGGTTGGCCTCCCGACGACTCAGAAAGGCTACGACGCAATATGGGTTATCGTTGACCGACTGACGAAATCCGCGCACTTCCTTCCTATCAAAATTAGATTTAACTTAGATCAGTTGGCAAGATTATATGTGAAAGAGATTGTTTCGAGGCACGGAGTGCCGGTGTCTATTGTTTCCGATAGGGATCCGCGCTTCACATCAAATTTCTAGAAACGTCTTCAGGAATGCATGGGTACACAACTGCGAATGAGTACAGCTTACGGACAGAGGGAACGAACGATTCAAACACTGGAAGATATGTTACGAGCCTGTGTAATGGACTTCAAAGGAAATTGGGATGATCACCTATCGTTGGTAGAGTTCGGCTACAACAACAGTTACCACGCTAGTATTGGTATGCCGCCTTACGAAGCGTTATATGGTAGAAAGTGCAGAACTCCGCTTTATTGGGATAAAGTTGGTGAAAGACAATTGCTAGGGCCAGAATTGGTACAGCGGACGGCAGAAATAGTCAAAGTGATCCGAGCACGACTGGTAGCAGCTCAAGATCGACAGAAGAAATACGCTGATCCACATCGTAAAAATATCGAGTTTGAACCAGGTAGTTATGTTTTCTTGAAGGTCTCTCCCTGGAAGGGAAAGATCAGGTTCGGAAAGAAAGGAAAATTGAGCCCAAGATTTATTGGACCTTTGAGGTACTGCGAAGAATTGGAGAAGTTGCGTACGAGGTAGCATTACCTCCAGCACTCGAGAATATCCACAATGTCTTCCATGTTTCTGTGTTACGACCTTACAAACCTGATTACAAGCATGTAATTGAATACGAACCTCTGCATTTTGAGAAAGACTTATCTTACGAAGAAATTCCTGTCCACATTGTCGACCGAAAAGAACAAGTTCTGAGAAATAAAGTTATACCTTCTGTTAAGGTAATTTGGAGGAACCACAACGCTGAAGAAGCAACGTGGGAACTCGAAGAGAATATGATGAAGAATTACCCTCATTTATTTACTTAATTATGTGTATGCGATTCTGAGGACAGAATCTTTGTAGGAGGGAAGAATGTAACGGGTCAAAATTATTGAGTCGTGATTCTGGGGGCAGAATCCTTTTAAGGGGGGAAAGATGTGACGAACGAGAATTTTTTAATTTAATTTTAATATTTATTGAATTAAATAAATATTTTTCGATGATTTAATTATTAGATTTAATAATTAATCGATGCAATTGTGGTAGATTAATTTAATTTTATGTGTTACATTTATTAAATTAATGTAGAGAATTTTTACAATTCAAGTATGTGATTATGTGAGCTTATTGAATTAAATGAAATAATTTAATTAAGCATGATGTTATTTAATTAATTTAATTATTAATTAGAGAATTAATAAATTGACATTATTTATTAATGAGATAATTGAATATATGATTATGTGAATTTACGAGTAATTATTATATTTTATTTAAAGTAAATTAAATAAAATATGGGATTTATTTTATAAAGAGGGTGACATTTTCAAACTATATGATAAAAGGTTTATTAAAATAATGAGTTTTGAACCTAGTTTGTTAGCCAAATGAGGCCTTAGGAGGAGTTGGGGACAGTTAAACCATGAATGGAATAACTGACCTCAACTCTGCGCTTAAAGGCTCAGTTGAGTTTAACTTACGTATTTTTAGAACCAGAGAGTTTGCAGAGAGAGTTGGAGAAATCTTTGAGAGAGATTGTTTGTACTGTGATTGAAATAGAGAGAATTGTCATCCTTACTCATCTACGCTTTGGGTAATCTCTTCTTTCCCAAATTCTATTTCTACGTCTTTTTAAAGTTTTCATAATTATGGCTTAAGTCCTCTGTAGAGTTTCTATGGTTGAATAGGGTAACAATTATGAGTATAAATGTAATCATAAGAGTAGCTTAACATGTTTTATATATATATTGCATGATCCCATACCCTAAGTGTAGTAATCTGATGACTTGTTATTTCAAAATAAATAGAGTACGTGATTTGGCCATATGGCCTTATATCTGATAATTGATGTATTGATTATATATTATCCCTAAATTTTACACCCTTATATTATTGAGCATGTTAATACGAAGTGATCAAGCCTTAAACGAACGGATTCGGTGTTATAACGAATCTGTAGTGTTAAATTATATGTTTATGTTCGAAATCCTCAAGAACATCAAGAACAGTCCAATTTTACATGATTTAAATCTGTGATTATATGTTTTAATGGGTTAAAATCACTTTATAAATGTTGTATTATGAATATACATGAACTATAACTTGTGGGTATGTCTAATTTTGAGTAGAAAATAAGAAATTGAGAGGAATTGGCATGTTCTGCGATTTTTCGCGAACAACCATTTTTGTGTCTGGTATGCCGCGCCGCAGCGCCGGCTACCAGTTCATTTCCCGCGCCGCAGCGCCACAGTGCCGTAGCGCCATGACTCGAGCCACGGCGCCACAGCGCCGCAGCGCCAAGGGCCCGGCCACAGCGCCACGGCGCCGCAGCGCGAATCCTTAGTTCAATAGTGGCGCCGCAGCGCCACTCCCCAGAAAATTCAGAAATGTATTTTTAAAAAAATGATTAAGTCTAACAATGTGTTAGTGGATTATTGTAATGAACATGTAAACATGTTAGAAGAATAATGTGATGATAAAATAGATGTTTAACATGTAAATAACATAATTACATGTGATTTGAATTTTTAAATTTCATATATAGTTTGGTAATTCACGAAGTACAAATGATGTGACAAAGTGAAAATTTGACTAAGTTTAGTCGAATAATTAAAGTAGTCAAAGAGAAAGAGTTTATAATGATTAGTTAATTTATAATTAACTGGTATTGTGTATATGAATGGTATGTAGGGTTTAATTCAAAGAACGTGCTTAGTTAAAGTGTAATCTACGCATGAGGCAAGTATCCTATCCTTAACTCCATTCTATTGAGCAAGTTTATTTAAACTTAAACGTTACTTTTATGTCGAGCAAGTTTCCCTAACCCCACTTGTCAATATTGTTCAAGTTTATTATTTACCTTGAATAAATTATCCTTGTTATTATTCAAATTCAAGCATGATATTAAAGATTAATTATCTTTCCAAAGCATGATTCAGTTATACAATAATTGTCCTATTGTATACTTTTGAGATTATTATTCTAATCAAATATCAATTATTGTTGAACCTTATTAGACTAGTGAACCTTATTGATTCAACTACTCCATAGTTGATGAGCGTTCTAAATTTCAGAACCCTTGATGAAAGTATCCAAACCAAACTTCCTTTGGTGCGGACTCGAATGTTAAACTGAGATGAACAACCCTGTATAGGGGATTAATTACGCTTTAGCGTTAAGATATTGTGCACAGTATGGTACTAAGGGCTGATCCCCCTAAGTACGAGAAGAAGGTACATAGTCTTATGACTGTTAAAGGTTTCAAGTATAATCCTTGATAACCTAGGACATAGTTCAAGGTCTTATGACCCTCAGAATTCTTTTGATTTTTGTTATTCATTCTTGATTCAAAAGTTGAGCTCTTATTCAGACGTCTTTGATTTATTCACATGTTATTATACTGTTATTTCATTTTTATACTTGTGGGCATTTGTGCTCACTCTTGCTTAATAATAACATTGCAGTTAAGAATGAAAGAAGCGATGAACCCTCCACTAGTATGGGCAAGGGCAAAGTTAGCAAGTGATGAAGACTTGTTATTTTAATTGATGATGTATTTATGTTTGAGACTTATGTTGTTGTTTAAGACTTATTTGTTTAGAATTCCGCACAAATGTTTTAAGGTTAGAGTAACTTTGGATTTATTTATGATTCAGTTGATGTAACCCTTAAGGGAAGAGATTATTTATGATTTCTATCTATTGTATGGTTTGATATTATTTATGGGTAGATAGATTGATGATGCTTGTACAGTGAACACCAAATCCCGTGGAATTGAAGTACCCGGATTTGGGGGTGTCACACCCGCAGCTGCCGTAGTTAGACCCGCGGCTCCCCCCTCTATAAATAAAGGTCTTGGGGTGGCCATTTTAAGGAGAGAAAGAGTGAGGAAGCCTTGTCCATTTCACTCAGTACACACTTCTATAGTGCTCCAAATTGAGTGCTTCTTTTTTCTAAACACTTGTGAGCTCGTGTTTTACAACATACTAAAATTTAACCAGTGGAAACCGAGTTTTTAGGCATCAAAAGTTATCTAAAGTCTTCTTGGCAGCCCACTGTAGGATATTTCAAATTTTTAAGCATTTTCTCACTTCTATATATACATATCTACTCACGTTGAGAGTCGCGTCACGTGTGTATGCCCGGATCATCGATCCGTAGCTTTTATTGCTTATATATATATATATATATATATATATATTATTATCGAACTCTGTTCGATTGAGCCTGGGTGTAAACGCATATATATATATATATATATATATATATATATATATATATATACATTTCTATCTGTCATGGAGCTCACTTCGTGGCCCTTTTACAACTTTTATATATATATATATACATATATATATTTACTTTTTCAAGTCCTGCCTGGAGTTCACTTCGTGGAAGTTATTTGTTCATATATATATATATATATATATATATATATATATATATATATATATATGCAACTGCTTTATCAGCCTGCTGGTTAGATTTGCCTAAATCTGGCTGTTTCTTACTTTAACCGGTTCATGGTGACTAAACTGGAATCGTTGAAGCTGGAATGCTTAGATTTCCTCAAATCTATTTCATTTTCTAGCTTTTACTGCGGGCTAGATTTGTTCAATCTAGCTATTTCTAACTTTAATCGGTTCATGGTGACTAAACTGGAACCGATGAAGCTGAAATATTTTTGATTTATTCAAAATCTAGTTCCTGTTTTAGCTTTTGCACATATTACTCTATCATGTGAGCCTAGGAATCATGTGATCACAGATTCAGTTCTTGAATCTAGATTCAGTTCGCGTGATGGACATTTTCAGGTGCAGCCAACTTGTAAATTATTCACGGTGTCTGAATTTTCTTAGATGGCTCTCATGCCCACAAGGAGTCCGTCGCTGCTATGTATCTTATTTTCTCGAAGATGCTTCGCATCTCGAAAATAATAAAAGCAATCCAGTCGAACACATAATAAAATGGAAGTATCAAAGGCCTCAATTACTATTGAGCACAAGGGTTTGAAAAACCTATTTTACAAAAGTCATTGCCATATCTTGTTAAAATTGAACTTTTATACAAAAGTCAAACCCTTTGTATATAGGTGGAAACGAGGCATAGCACTACTTCCAGACAACTGTACATAGACCTAAACACACAATCAAATAAAAGTTTAAATTGAAAAGTGGCGGTAATCGTGTTATCACAGAAGTCGGGGGGTGCCTAACACCTTCCCTCCGCTTAATCAAGCCCCCGGACCCTAACGAATTTCGGTTTTGCAGACCAGTTAAACAGTGTCACATCACTAGGTCTATGTGCAAACCTTTCCTCGGTTGAGTTGGTGCAACCACTTAAAAATACCAACTGGCGACTCTTACAGTCAAATCGTCGACATATACATGTCAGACCTTTTCAAACTTGTTTTTTTAAACAAATCTCACCTAACATGAGAACACCAAAAGACAAGAACAGAAAGGGACAAATAAAAATCCCGACGTCGACATATACATATATATATATATATATATATATATATATATATATTTACATTTCAAGTCCTGCCTGGAGTTTACTTCGTGGCAGTTGATCGCTTATATATATATATATATATATATATATATATATATATATATATATGTGTGTGTGTGTGTGTGTGTGTGTGTGTATATATATATATATATATGTATATATATAACTGTTATTCAGCCTGCGGGCTAGATTTGCTTAAATCTGACTACTTTTCCCTTTAACCAGTTCATGGTGACTAAATTGGAACCGTTGAAGCTGGAATGGTTTAGATTTATTCAAATCTAGTTCTTTTTCTAGCTTTTATTAGCATACGGGCTAGATTTGCCTAAATCTGGCTACTTCTCACTTTAACCGGTTCATGGTGACTAAACTGGAACCGTTAAAGATGAAATGCTTAGATTTATTCAAATCTAGTCAGTTTTCTAGCTTTTGTACATATTTCTTTGTCATGTGAGCCTAGGAATCATGTGATCACAAATTCAGTTTCTGAATCTATATTCGGTTCTCGTGATGGACATTTTCAGCTACAGCCAGCTTGTAAATTATTCACGGTGTCTGAATTTCCTTAGATGGCTCGCATGACCACAAGGAGTTCGACATTGCTATGTATCTTATTTTTTTGAAGATACCTCGCATCTCAAAAATAATAAAAGCAATCCAGCCGAACACATAATAAAATAGAAGTATCAAAGACCTCAATTACTATTGAGCACAAGGGCTTGAAAAACCTATTTTATAAAAGTCATTGCCATATCTTGTTAAAATTAAACTTTTATACAAAAGTCAAACCCTTTGTATATAGGTGCAAACGAGGCATATCACTACTTCTAAACAACTGCACATAGACCTACACACACACATTCATATAAAAGTTTAACTTGAAAAGTGGCGGTAACCGTGTTATCACAGAAGTCGGGGGGTGACTAACACCTTCCCTCCGCTTAATCAAGCCCCCAGACCCTAACAAATTTTGGTTTTGCAGACTAGATAAATAGTGTAACATCACTAGGTCTATGTGCAAACCTTTTTCTAAGTTGAGTTAGTGCAACCATTTAAAAATACCAACTGGCGACTCTTACAGTCAAATCGTCGACATATGCATGTCGGACCTTTTCAAACTTATTTTTTCAAACAAATCTCACCTAACATGAGAACACTAAAAGACAAGAACAAAAAGGGACAAATAAAAATCCCGACGTCGATAGGTGGCGACTCTGCTAGGGATACTAGTAAGAGGGCTTAAGTCTCTATCAAAGCTTTTCAAAACTTTTATCTGCTTGTGTGTGGATGTTGCATTTACATTTGAATGAATGAATACTAATGTTTTATTTACTGCTCTTAGTACTTCGCACCATATCTGCCTGTGATATTAGTGCTTCGCACATATCAACATTTCTATATGGTGAGACGCGATGTATGTGAATGTATGTTGTGTGATCCCACCACCAGAAGGTTATCCTGTCGGTGTTTGATTACTGGACTCGTCGGGAGACTAATTCCAACGAGGCTCAGGAAAGGTACCACTCAGATTCGCTCCAGTTGAAAGATCGGATTAACTTCCCATTAAGTAAATTACGATGATCTAGGAACCTTCATGCCAAAAAGTCGCGAGAGTAGCCTAAGATAGGTCAGCCTCTGATAAATCAAATGCGGAGGAAAGTTTCTTCATACTTTCCCATTTCAATTACTTGTAATTTTGTTTCCATGCCAATCTCAATGTAATGGAAATATAAAGGAATATGTGAACATGCATTCCCTTTTCATATCAAAACCTGTCATGTTATTCTGTTATTAAAATAGCTGACATCCGTTTTATAGGATAATATTCATAAAAAACAGACACATTACATAGCATGTAACATTTCCATGTTTCCCTAAGACTAAACTACATAAGTCTTTTTATAGGGAAACAATTGGTCTCGTTACCCGTTCAAAGTCCAAAAAGGCATTAAGCCTATAGACAAATATGGCTACATCTGGCCAGCATAATCCTACTTGTGACAACCCCAAATCCTGGTACTCCATTTCCTCAAGATTTGGTGATCACGCAATCAAAACATTCATTTCTAACTACCCAATTATAATAAAATTGAATAAATAAAACCTGCCCATACAGGACTAAATTTAAATAAATCTCCCAGGTTATCTAACCATTACAAACATTCATTCATTCATGCGGAAAATTAAAATAACATTCATTACAATCTTTAAACAAGTCTGAAAATAAACTATTCAATCTATTACAGGTCTTCAGCATTGTTTCATCTTTCCTTTCCCTTTACTGGTGCTAGGTACATCACCATTTTCAACCTTAGCTGTAAGAAATTTTACAGGCAAGAGTGTGCAAACAAGGCCCACTTGAAATAACAATAATTAAATCATTAAACTTTTACATCATTTGTCAACATTAAGCTCAATAGAATTTAACAATATATTCTATTAACTTTTGGAAAGCTTTAACCTTTACTGAGGGTCTAATGACCACGAATCATGTCCACAGTTATAAGTAATTTTTCAACTTAAACTTTAACAGTCATAAGACTATAAGGACTTCACGTACTTAGGGGGATCAACCCTTCGTACAATGTATTGTGCACAATCATTTCAACGCTAAGCGTAACCTCTTATAAAAGAGTTGTTCTTCTCAGTATTTAGAGTACAAGTCCGTACCAAAGTGAGTTTGGTTTGGATACATCATGGGGTAATTTAGAATTCAACGGTAATCAACTAGGGTTTAGTTGATTACAAGCGACATAACTATATACTATGGAATAATCATAGTTTAATTGATGTTTATAGATTGACATCATGCTTTAGGGATAATCTAATAGCATACAATTTGAATAATTATAACCTACCTTGCTTGAACAATAATAAGACAAGGTTAATTGAATAATAAACATCCACAACATGTATATAATTGTACATGCTAAACCACAAGTTAAGTACAAGAATAACTTGCTCCAAATAAATTTACACCATTATATGATAATCGAAATTGAAACAATAATTAGTTCGAAAACACCAATGATTAGAAAACTTATACAATAAGGAACTTGCTAAATATCAAAAGTTAAGACTTAGAAACTTGCTCAATGTAAAATGTAGGTTTAGGAAACTTGCCTTTAGCACAAGCTACACTTTTACCACTTGAATTGATATCCTAAACATATGTCATATTGACATAATTAGTCCTAACCAACATTGTACATTTATATAAACAATTACATTTATCATATGGGTTGAATTACCCATTCACATAATCAATTATATTTCAAGTAGATAATACTTAATAACATGATATTTCATAGTCTAATAATACTTAAATTATCATTTAACATAAATACATAACATTTATTTTCAAGTTTTGTACATTTAAACAAAACTGTCAGACAGTTCTGCCAAGCCGCGCCGCGGCGCCACAGTTTGTACTGTGGCTCGCGCTGCGGCGCTGAGTCGGCGCTGCGGTGCTGAGTCGGCGCTGCGGCTCAGCGATTATACTACGAGTCGGCACTGCGGCGCAGTGATTGTGCAACAGGTCGCTTACGTCATGGTGATGGCGCTGCGGCGCCAGCAATGAACTGCTGGGCCGCGCCGCGGCGCGAACTGTCAGCGTCGACTGACAGCTTCGGCAACCATGAAAAAAAAAGCCAAATTGGCCAAAAAGCTCGAATCTAATAGACTGATTATCATGAAAATTGCATATAGACATCATATAAACATATTGTGAGTACTCCTAACATGTTTCTATCCATCAATTAGCATAAACATCAATTATACAACATCCAATTTCATTGTTTTTGGCAAAACTCCATATTTTGATATTTTCCATGAAAATTAACACTGTGACTTTGTTATTAAATCAAAATAGAAATTTCTACACATCATGATTATGATTCTACATACTCTAGCAATTCTAACAGTCAATTTATCAATACCACAACCAATTAGACCTTAATTTCTATTTTAACTAAAGCCATATTCATACATATATTTCATATGAACACTGTGATATATTTCTTTCACAAAACACATATATACATGAATTAAAAATCTCTATAATCATGCATAAACTCATAAAATAACTATATAATCAAGTACCATACCAAGTTATACATGTATATCAACAATTCATCCCATAAAATATTTTACAGAGAACTTTTTGGGAAGAAGAAAAATATGAAACTTTTAGAGAAAGAGATTGAGCTCCTACCTTGGATTAGGAAGATGATAACTATCTTTTTCTCCAAATTCTTTTCTCCAAAACCTGTTAAAACACTCACTTGCTCTCAATTTTCTCTCTGTGTTCTTCTTCTTCTTCTCTCTTCTTCCTCTGAGTTTTTCTTTCTTTCTCTCTAACCTCTCTCCTCTATCTTACGTATTATAATATAACGTATAAGATATAATGTATATATTAAATATATAATATAACTATCACATAACTGACATCAGTTATTTTTTATTTTGAAAATCAAAAGCCATAAGGCTTGTTTGGTTAAGCTTAATAAAAATAACCTATTAATCCTTACTCCTTGTTTGGTAAATTGAATTAAAATATAATAGATTAATCCTTATACCTTGTTTGCTAAAATCCTAATAGATTAAAGACTTATTATGCATTAAGCCTTGTTTGACAAAACTAAATTAAACCATTTTTAATTTATTTTAATAACTCCTTTATAGCAAGGTTATTAGTCACACCTTTATTAAATTAATAAATCAATTAAACATTAATCTATTAAATTACTTTAACACATAAACAATTATAATTTCTTTTATAATTATAATTTCATTTAACCAACTAATATTTTAAACTACAATTTCACATTTAAAATATTATTATTTATTTAAAACCACTATAAGCTCTCTAGCTTATTAATTAAATTAATTATTATAAATCTCATAACAACTAATTTATTTAGCTCCTTAATTAATTACACAACAAATAATTAATTAAATCACATCAATTCCAATTGCCATAATTCGATAAATATTTAATATTGCCAATAAATATTTAATATCTACTATTTAATTATTTATTCAACAAATAATTAAATAAACTACATCACTCAAATTAAACAATTAATTATTCAATCAATAAACCTATCCATTAAATATTTATATAAATCAATAAATATTTATTATAATAATTTAAAATTATAGAATGTTACACTACTCCTGTCTCTCACGAGGAATTCGAAGGCTTAAGCAATCAAATCACAGAGTTCATTATTCTACTCAAAGAATTACATAAGTCAAACCAGGGTCCACAGATACCCATACACATAATCCTCTGCACATGGAGGAACCTAGGGTCCGGGCAAGGAAGTTCCATTGCCTGAGTCTCGGTCTGATAAGACCAACAAAACCCCTGAAATCACCCATCTTAAAGAAGATCAAGACACCGGTGATATTAGGAAGAAGGTTTTACAAATGGAAGAGACCATTCGGTCCATCAAAGGGATTGGAACACATGGGAATGTTTCATATTCAGACCTTTGTATCTTCCCCAAGGTCCATTATCCGAAAAAATTCAAGACTCCCGATTTTGAGAAAAATAATGGATTGGGAGATCCTTATACCCATTTAAAGGTGTCCATTGGAGAGTTCAGATCTTATGCCAAGAATGAAAAGCTCAGAATACAGCTATTTCAAAACAATCTGACTAGAGAAGCCAAAGCATGGTACACCAGATTGGATAACTCCAAAATTCACAGCTGGGAGGAGTTAGCCCATTCTTTCTTCAGTCAATACAGCTTTCAAACTCAGATGGCTCCAGACATCAAATTACCAAGGTCAAGAAACAAGTCAATGAGTCATTCAGGGAGTTTGCCCAAAGATGGAGGCGTCTGGCTACTCTTTGATTGGTTAAGTTGGTGCAACCATTTAAAAATACCAACTGGCGACTCTTATAGTCAAATCGTCGACATATACATGTCGGACCTTTTTAAACTTATTTTTTCAAATAAATCTCACCTAACATGAGAACACCAAAGACAAGAACAGAAAGGGACAAATAAAAATCCCGACATCGACAAAATCAATTATCCAATTCATCCAATTATTAAATCCACTCGAGTTGTTAATAGGAATTCAAAGTATTTATAAGCCCTTTTCCAAGTGATCAAATAAAATATTTAATTCAATTAATTATGCGATATTCCTATGCAAAACAAAAGATTCAAATTCATTAAGTACCAATTCCCAATAGTTACATGCAGTGAAAAGAGATATTCCTATTCAATTCATAAACCTAATTATTCATCTCATGCAAATAATTAAGAATATATAATATCACATTCAGATCTAACCCTAGATTGTATCTCCTAAATTCATCTAGTGTATCATGGTAATCGTTAACTAAAAAATTAAACAATAATCATAAAATATGATAGACAACTTAATTTAAATCAATAATTGGATTTCAAAAAGATAATTAATTCATAAGATAAAAAGGTTCAATTGTAGCCTTAATTTGAAAATTAGTTCATGCTGAAAATTAAAACCAAAAATCTCATATAAGCCATTACAAATAAAGTACAAACTGAATAAGGAAGAAAAAAAACTCTGTAAAAGCTCTCTAATCTTCAATCTCCAATCTGAATTCCTTGCAATACTTCTTTACAATCTCCAATTTCAAGCTCCAGTCTCTGTCAATCTCTGTGTCTTTTTTATGAAAAGTCTTCTACCTATTTATAGTTTTAGATCTCTTCAACATCAGTCCCTAACAGAATCCTATTCAGAGTAGAAATTGGTCTTCTAAATCCTAGCCTTGCAAAATTCGACCAACAACTTCTAACCCTTAGTGCTCCGGTGCTAGGTTTTAACTATGAAGTAGCGCCCTGGCGTTGGTGTGGTACAAAAAATTACCATTTTACCCTTATGCTTGCCAAAAGTGAAAGTAGTATGCATACAAGCTAATCATGTATGATGATAAAGCATATACTTTGTAAACAATCTTATTTATTTATTAATAAAAGTATCATTTATTAAAGGCTTTTAATTATGTACATGGTGTTATTTTAATAATATGTGATAAACTCATAGTTTTAAGCAATGCTTTTAGAATCATGATGAGATCATGCTAATTAGATCTAAATTCTTAGATAGTTTAAAAACTAAAATGTTTTGAATCAATGGATTACTAAAAAGAGGATTAATGAATCCGGATAGATTGATACATGTGTTGCTTCCTCATTGGGTGACAATAATTGATCTCATGATCATTTATGTGGAGACACTAAAGCAACTATGTAGGTGCTTATTGGAGAATAAGTTCACTGAACGTGACTCGCTAAGGAATACCTAATGGAGTTTTACTTGCCTGTCAATAGGAATTCGTGATGTGATAGTAGTACAAGTAATCCTTAGACTTGAGATCTTCATAGTATCTTGTATATAATGATTTATACTTTAACTTATTCCTTAAGACCCTTAGGGTATATCAAAGGGTATGCTTGAGTATAATGAGTTATATATAGAGATAATGAATGATCAATAAAGAATCTACTGCTTCTAGTAAAAGAAGAATATGTCCTATGTGATTCGATAAATTACAACTCATGAATCATTGGCTAAGGTGGAATAAAATTAGAAAGTAGTTTCTAATTTGCATTTATTCAAAGTTGTGCATTTGGGAATCGAAATACATATAATTAAATAAAATAAGACTTGACAGTAATTACATATCTTATATTTAATTGGGACATTGTATGGTCGAATGATTGAATTGTACGATAACTATTTACTCAAAGGTTCTTTTATGATTGGTGTCAAATCTATATTATCTAGAAAGTTGTTGATCGCTAAGGAGGTTTATCCTTATTATAGAATAAATATTATTTATTTAAATAAATTAATAGTTTAATTTATTTATTTAAATGAGATTAGAATTGTTCTAACTGATTTATTCACTACCGGTTTAATATGGAGAACCTAAAGTTAGGTTTAATAATTTGTTAAGTGTATTTAATTTAATCTATGGTGATATAATAAATTAAATAGCTTAATATTTATTATTTAATATTTTGAAAGTATTAATTACTAATTAATAAGGTGAGTCCTATTAATATTATTACAATTATTTTATTTTAATTTCTAAAGGAGTTTGAGAATTAATTTAATATAAGTACTCTCATTTATTCTTAATAACATTAGGAGGCAAATTAATTAAAAGAGTTTAATTAATTATCCCTATTAAGATTAGGACTTATTTGATTAAAAGAGTTTAATTAATTAATTATAAGATTAGGGAGCTTAATTAATTAAAAAAGATTTAATTAATTAAATATAACCCTATTTCTAATTAGATTAGAAGGGTTAACTAATATTAATATAAGAGGAGTCTTATGCCACATATTAAATACGTGATTCCAATTGTTGGAGAGTACGTCATTTTTCTAGGGTTTTAGCCAAAAACACCTTTCTTCTTGATTCTTGTTCTTCCTTGGTGGATCACCTCTGGAGGCCAAATACTTGGGTGGCTAACGTTGATCAAAGGAAGGAATCAAACCCGTTTATTCAAGGAGAGAACGAAGGACTAGGAGTTGAACTTGTACCTGAGGAAGCTCGTATCTTCAAGGGTATGATTCTGATTCTCCTACTTTTTTATAAATTGATAATCAAGCACGAGAATGATCTTTGTTCATGGTTTGTAAGAAAATTTTTAAAATCCAATTTATTTCACTTCCGCTTTGTTTATGTGATTTGATTACATAATCATGTTTCTAGCAAACCTAACAAAAAGTTCCCACTTTTCCCTTCAGCTTCATTATCCGACAAAATACATACTAAATAAGTAAAATGTCCTGACATGCTTAAAAATAGGCAAAATATTAAGTCTAAAAATACCTAATTCATGGGTATATTACCCACTCATCAACGATCTAGTGCCTCCCTCAATGTAGAAGCTGAAGCAGGGGCAGAACTAAGAGTCTTTCCGTCCAAAATCTCGGTCAAACTAGAAAATAACTCATCCTCGGTCAATGATATAGGGCCCTCTGCCGACTCCTCCTCATCACTGAACCAGGCCCCCGCCTCGGCGTGATCAACCAAATCTGGCACTAAGTCCACCTCCAACCTGGCCAAGTACTCTACCGACCGACCGAAATGGCCATCCTTGAACTCAGTCGTCTGTCTATGGGACCAAAATCCATAAACACGTGTCAAGTCTGCCTCAGTAGAAGAACAGATAGGGAAGTGATAATCTACGGTCCCCTTAAACAGATGAACCTCTTGATACTGATCAAACTAACCTATCGCCTCTAAAGGATGATATGTAATCACGTGGGTGACAAATCAATTACGTGGGTGACAAATCTCAAAAAGGAACATTACCCTAAGTACATCACAATCTCAAAAGAGTCCTCAATGGCCTCCAAGAACTCTGTCCAAGAAGAAACGTCAACGCATGAAGCCAGATGGAAAGAGTAAGACAGTGCCATGTTATGACCAAAGCAAAACCCAAAGCGGCAAAACTGGCCAATCAGCCTCAAATGGGCTATGAACCAGACGTACAAAAGAATTGAGCTACCTCGGGACTTCTTATCCCAAAACGTCCGCTAGTAGCAGGCCGATATCAGAGTATCTGCCAAATCAACGGGAGTATAGTAAAGTCGTCACGAAGAGTCCTGACGACCATCGACATCCCAATATCCATATGATCCGCATAAAAGGGCATGTATAAGTAGGCTAGGACACACATCACCAGAGCGTCCATATGCGCCGTCTGCCACCTATCCGCGGAGATAGTAAAATATCCCTGGTAAATTGTAAAATAGTCAGTCGAGGCGAAGTGATCTATCAAGAATTCCATCGATAAAATATTCCCATCGGCAACCTCGGCCAAAACAGCTAAGCACCTTAAACCAGTCGTAGTCATAAACTAGTGACGCATATGACCCACCACTACTCTGGAACATAGATTGTCCATCAAAAAACCTAAGTCTAGACACTCAAAATTTCACTTTCCTTATACTAACCTTTCAGGATGGTAAAAGCGTCATTTCACTTCACAGACAACCTCGAGGTAGGGTAAAAGTATCATTTCACCCCGTCGACAACCCTGAGGAGAGATCAAGGTGCAACGATGCCCAGACATGGAGCGAACCAAATGACGAATGTAAAACTAAGGATATGACCATAAGACGTCACCACAACAACCAATGAACTACAAGCTATCGAAGACAAGCCGATTGACGACCCTCGAGAGCCAGAAAATAGCATTTAGTTAATTGCTTCATCTTTCTAGACTCTGTGTCAGTCATATTTGACCGCATTTCGCAGCCTTCTACAAAGACTTTTCGAGAATTTTGGGTACGGAGCTCAACTTTCATAGGACCGAGACCTAAGGCACGAACTTCGAGATAGTGGGATTCGTGGGGCCTAAACTCAGGTGTACCTACTCCAGCCTTAGTACACCTGTAGCTAAGTTTGGATTCCATAAGGAAGCATCAGCAGCCTCAAAGAAAAAAAAGTTTAGAAAGATGAAGAAGATGCAAGAGAAAGAGAGTTCTAGAGAGAGAAAAGCTAGGATTTTCACATCTTTCATCATTTTTGTTTTGTGTAATCTTAGATTTTGTATACTTTGACTGTCTTGAGTGATATATATCGAATCCAAGCCAAAAGAAGCTTGTTCACACGTCCCCCAAGGTGAAAAATACTCATTTTAGCCACTTTCTTTGTAAATGTTTTTATAAATACTATATCTATGTAGATATATCAATTTCTATCGGTTGAATTTGTTGTTTTACATATATATTGTGTATTAGTGGGTAGACATTGAGTTTCTACCAGTTAATTTGTGCATTTTCAGTTATAAATCAAGTTATTTAACTAGATCTACTTACATCTAGCCAAATCTAGCATTTTGAGCGGTTATGAAGCATGATGCTCTAACATATATGCTAGATTGGCTTAGATCTATGGTATATCTAAATGTTTTACTCTTTTTGGTTAGTCTTAGTCACTTAGTAGAGCCCTAGATCTGTATCTATAAGTGAAGGGGTCCTAATGGCTAGATATGGGGATTTCAACCGATGAAATCACCTAACATCAAGTCTAGGATGTTCTATATACATATTTAAGCATATCAATGTGAGCCTATGAATCTTGGGGTTGAGATCTACCTAATAGATCTTAATTAGATTCCCATAATGGACTTTTTATTTAAATGTAATGTTTAAATACTGCAAATCGTTGTATATGTAATATTAGATCTTAAAACGAGTTCAAGGGGGTTCATCATGAGATTTCGGATTTAAGATCCCATGATAATGAAAAATCATGTTTTTGGGCGTTTGGATTCATCGAGATGGCTTTCATGCCAGATGATGATCCGACCTCTTTTTGCAGCTTTCTTTGCATGCAATATCACCCAAAACGATTTTCCAATAAAAAATCACAAAGAGCTTTCAAGCAAAATAAAGCGATTTGGGTAGATCATGTAAGAAACATAAAGATAAAAGGAAGTATCAAAGGTCCTCGATTACTATTCGGCCGAAGGATTTGAAAATTATGATTTTCCAAAATATCATTAAAAGTGTATATTTTGTCTAAAATGAACTTTTTGCTTAATCAAATCCTTCGTACATAGGTGCAAAGAGGAACAACATTACTTACAAATAACTCATATAAAGCCTAGAAAAGACTTTAAAAAATAAAACACACACACACACGTACTTTATGGATAAAAAATCAATAAGATGCGGTAATCGTGTTTTCACGAAAGTCGGGGGGTACCAAATACCTTCCCCTCGCTTAAGCAAGCCCCCGAATTCTAAGAATCTATGTTTCGGACCAATGCTACGGAGTTAGATATTGGGAAATATTGCTAAAACTTTCAAATCCGGATGGGTTGGTACATCCTTTGCAAACCATACCAACTGGCAACTCTGTCTCATTCGGCCCAATCATAAAAAATCAAATTTGGCAAAATAAGTCGACTACATGTCAGTATTTTCCTAAAACCTCACCCTTTAATCAAATTAATCAACATATCGAAATATAAAGGGTATAAACAGATCAAAAAGAGAAAAAAAGAAAAAACTGAAAAATCGTATAGAGTTGACGACTACAAATTTTTCCTGACGTAGACAGGTGGTGACTCTGCTGGGGATTACAGAGGGCTTAAGCCGCGTTCAAAATTTTTGATTTCCATTCTACATGTGCATCTTGTGTGAATGATCTTTGTGTGTGATGAATGTCTCAAATCTTTAAGTGTTTTATATTAGTGCCTCGCACAATATATTAGTGCCTCACACAATGTCATAATATTGCATCTGGTGAGGTCGATGAATGTGTGTTGTGTGGTACCTCCATTAGGAGGCGAACCCGTCGGATGTTTATTACTGGACTCTAAAGAGTGTTCTCTTGTGAGGCTCAGGAAAGGAATCACTCAGATTCGCTCCAATTGAAAGATGGATGTCTTCATCAAGTAAATTGCAAAGATCTAGGAACCAATTTCAAAATTCCCATGAGAGTAACCTAAGATAGGTCAGCCTTTGATTAACCAAACTCATAGGATGTCTCTTCATGCCCTGTTAAATTCCTAAATATATAAATGGCATCCAGCTTAACTGTCATTTGTATATTTTTCTTATCATGTCATCAAGTCGATTAACCCCTTGTCTTGTATGAAAAGATTAAAAAATAAAACCCTAAACTGATGCATAGCATATCATGCATCCATATCATCTGTCAATATCAAGACTAAACTAGATACCAATTTTTTGCAGATTGGTTCTAGAACTCGATCCCAAGATAAAAAGGCAGGATTACTTCTAGCCAAAATGATATAAGGCAGTTCATTAGAACCTATGCATGTATCTCGAGAAGAGTTAGATGAATTTAAGAGGCAAATGGCAAAGATGACCGTACTGTTACGAGAATAGTGTAAAGTCACTCAGGAGCCCAAACTAAAAACTCCAATTGAACCCTTTATGCAAGGAGAGATGCAAGTATCGAGAAAGAACAATGATACACAGATGTCTACCCCAGTATCCCTAATTAATGTTAGTTCTACCAAAGAGGCCACAGATAAGAATCTGATAAAGGAGGTAATAGACCTCCGAGAAGATAGAGAAACTGGAGATATCTAGAAGAAAATCAAACAAATGGACGATGTTATCTGCTCTATTAAGGCAACAGGATCCCATGGGAGTGTGAATTATTATGATCTGTGTATTTTCCCAAAGGTGAGATACCCCGATAAATTCTAGAGTTTAAAAAGTATAATGAATTGGGAGATCCCTACACCCATTTAAAGGTTTACATAGGTTATCTAGGATCATATGCCGAGGATGAGAACCTCATAATGCAATTGTTCCAAAAGAGCCATACTGGTGAAGCCCGAACTTGGTATGCTCGGATTGATAACTCCAAAGTCAAGGGTTAAGAGGATCTAGCCCATGCTTTTCTCAATCAGTATGGCTTCCGATCCCAAATGGCCCCTGGTCGCTACCAAGTAACCAAAGTTAAGAAACTGAGCAATGATTCATTCACAGAGTACGCACAGAGGTGGAGACATATGGCCGCCCAAGTTAGCCAGCCAATGGATAAAGGTGAAATGGTAATGACTTTTATTGACATCCAAGAAGCCCCATATTATGAGAGATTCATGGCAAGGATAGGCAAATCCTTTTTTGAGATGATCAAAAATAAGGAAATGGCTAAAATGGGATTAAAATTCTGTAAAATCAAGGACCTTACAGCCTTGGAAACAATGGCAGAGAATATACAATCAGGCAATTACTCGAACGCTCCCAAAAGGGTACCTAAAAGGAAGGAGGAATATCTTTCTTTAATCTTTCAAGGGCAATCAACAAGCAAGAGCAGTAATCCACCTATACAGAAGCAAGGCAATTACCTTGTAACTGCAAACACCCGAAATCTTACGGCTCCAAAATTGGGGAAAACAAGCAAAGAAGAATATTCGCTCCCATGTAGGACTCATTGGAGAATATATTGGCATTGCTGGTAGCACAGAAGAGGATCATTGAGCTCGCTCCACCTGCTGACCCTAATGGAAGACAATTTGATCCCAGTAAGAAATGTGCGTATCATTTTAAATCACTGAGGCATGACACTCAGAACTGTTGGACCTTAAAACATAAGATTTAAAACCTGATTGATAGCGGGGAGATTTTGGTAAATGCGCCAGAGAAACCCAATGTTAATAACAATCCTTTACCTCAGCATGGTGTAGGGGGAGTCAACATGATCAGTGCAGGAGGTCAGGAAAACCATAAATATCTAAGAAAATTAGGAGAAGTTCCTGCAATGACTGATTCTTCCATATGGGGTTACCCTAAAGAAAAGTATATGTTGGAACAAAGCTTGGCCTCAATAAAGGTATAAGTAGACCAATTAGCAGAGCTAGTTGTATACCAACATCAGTTAACTCGTCAGTTGATCGATTAAGTCCTATGGGGGAAGATCAGTATTTCACCTCCTAAGGTTATCCCATTTCCAAAGAGAGATCAGATTCGTCTCCAGGAGAAGAGCAGATAGATGGAAAAGATAGCAAGGGAAGCTAGATTTTATTCTTGCCTAGATTTTACAGCCAAGCGCAAGTTTACCCCATTGGGGCAGTCTAGGGAAGAAATCCTGTAGATGTTGATCAACAAGAGAAAGATCACAGAGTTCTCACCACCCAAGGACCCTCGATCAAAGTATTTCGACCCCAGTAGGACATGCCTTTATCACTTAAATGCTCTTGGGCATGCCACTGAGGAATGTTGGGCCATGCATTATCTCATTTAGAATCTAATCGAATCATGAGAGTTGGAAATTATAAAGGAGGCTGAGATTTCCCTAATGAAGAGATGTTGTACCCTCAGAAGGTGAAAGATTCAGAAGAAATAGTAGCAGTTATCACTTGTGTAGAAGGAACTTCCACTCTACCTATAGCCATCCGAGAATTTTCCATTATGGGAGATAAGACTCTAGTGGAACTAGTTGTGCCAATGTCGATGATGTTGACCCCTCGGTCGCAGATCTATGTTTTTAGTCTTAAAAAGGCTTCGTGGAATTACGGAGAAGTATAAGGTCTAAAACTGATTGTATTGTGATCCTGATAAAGAACAACCCATTATGTCTCCTAGGGCGGATAATTGAGGCAATAGCTAAAACCATGGGAAAGGTGCTGCCAAGGAAGATTGTGAATTTCCTTAACCAAGTGGGACATAACGAAGCGAAAGCGGTGAAGCAGCTAAAAGAGGCACCATCCCAAATCTTAATCCTAGACATTATGCTTGCTTCTGAAGATCAACACCAGATTCTAATCCAAGTGTTGAAGGAGGCCTACTTGCCCAAAACCATTGATACTGAGAAGTTCTAGCATTTGATTAGCCACGTACTAGATGTGACGTTCCCAAATTCAGACACTCATATCATGAATTCGGTGTTTCACAATCTAACTCTAATAACATACTAAAATCTCACACAGCGAAATAATAGAATAATTTACATTGACATGACAGTTACTAAGACATTACATAATAAAATCCATAGCATGGCTTAAAACATAGACCATAATTAAATCTTATTACAGCTTTTTATTAAACTTCTAGCATAAAGGACTAAAGCTAATCTGTAGCTTTGCCCTTTCCCTTATCTTTGCCTAAGGGTTCACCACGTTCTGCCTTAACTGTAAAGTTTAAGGAACCAAGAATGAGCAACAAATTTGCTCAGCAAGTATATAATAATAAGGGTGAATAGGCATGATATAAAGCTACTAATCTCAAAGGTATAATAATCAAAGATAGATCAAGGATTAAGGAAGAATATTGTAAACAAGGAAATATCAATAGCTTCAAAACTATCCTTTGAATTTAAAACAACGAGTCATTATAGACCGGAAGATTTTAAAACAATTCAAAGGTTTCAACACTGAGTAGTCACTATGGACAGAGAACTCCTACTAGAATCAATAGTATTAAACTGATAATCCAATAAAACAAGTATAATAGGTGATCAGCCCAAAACACCCTACGTTATCCATAACATTTAAATATGTTGTTTATGCGCACGTCGGTTCCCTGAAAATATATAATTTCCCCTTCAATGAGGGTTGTTCATCTCAATAGATTTATAAGAGTCTGCACCAAGACAACTAGTTTGGATAGCTTTCTAACACATGATATTAGTGTGACGCCCCCAAATCCGGGTATCTTCCAACCCGACAGATGGTGCTCCACTATACTAACATCAATACCATCATTCCATTGAAATACAACAAAACGAGAGTAATTACTATATTCTTATTAAAATCAAAGTATAATCCTTCCCAGGTTCATAAACCGGTTACATCGTTCATTGTTCATAAGGTATAATACATACAAACTTACTAAACAATTACACAATGCCTAAGCATCCATCTTAGCTTTGCCCTTATCTTTCTTGGCATTCTCAGTACGTTCACCTTTAACTACAGTTATATAATTCACGCAAGAAGTGAGCATGACAGCTCAGCAAGTTTAATCAAGGATAACAGGAATACCACATTCGTGAATTATATAACAATTCCAACATAACTAAACAATAGTTATGAAGTATTATGAATCAATAATATCATAACAGTTTATAACATCAATTCCCAATGTATAGAATAGATTAGGAATTCTGAACCGGTCAATAGACCATGAATAGTAATTTAAGTTTTCATACTTGAAAAGGAGTCCACAGCACTAAAGACGTTCATCTGTATAACTTACGAACACTTCTAGGTGATCAGCCTATAGTACTCTATGTTGATCAACATTACATTCATTAAACGTATTTACGTTTAATATTTTTGGCAAACTCGCGTGCCCATCGAAATATCGATGAAAATACTTTTGTTTGTTCATAGACAAACCTTACCTTCACATCCGTACCAATTACTTGGCATAGGATAGCATTAACATTTTTATATAGAATGATATGAAAAATCATCAATCTATATCTTACGAATAGTCTAGCCAAGTTAAAATTTGGCATCGACCCTTTCTTTTAAAACAAAGCTTGCAATTCAGTTCAATGAATCACATAAAACTTGGCTAACTCAGAAGTTAGACAAGCGTTAAGAAAACTTGCCTTTCAGCGTCTTCAAATAACTTACTCGACTGACCACAGCCTTTACAAAATCTACATGATATATTCACATAGCACACCGTAATTAGCTATCAAGCAACTCTTCACATTGTTCCTACCAGTTTCTTTCTCTTCTATGTCTTTGTTAACATAATATTTTTATTAAAGTCAACATGACTTATTACCCTTCGTCCCGGTTTACCTCCGTATGGACGTTTTATTAACCTGACTCATCTTCATTAATAAAGTATTACTTCGTTTATTTTACATATTTTATTTACTTACATTAGACTCCTAAATTTCATACCATATACTTTAGTATAGGTAGTATAGGATTAGTCTTTATACATTCATTGAGTATATAAACTCAACTCCGATTGATCCCTAACCGACTGAAGTCTAAAGCACAGATGGGTCAAGTTTTTTTTTTCTTACTGCCGGCGCTACGGCGCGGCACCTTGGCGCTGGGGCGCGGCCTTGGCAAAACACAGGCGCTGAGGCGCGGCACCTGGTGCTGGGGCGCGAGTCTGCAGAGGGCTCGGCCGAGTCTGGCGCTGCGGCGCGAGTCCCATGTACAAACTCTCGCGCTGCGGCGCGAAACTACAGACACTTTATTTTTCTCCCGGCCACAACTGGCGCTGCAGCGCGGCCATTTTACACTACGTCTGGCGCCGCGGCGCCAGACTTTAATACCAGACTGTTGACAGTTTTGAAAATCCATATGAGATTCCCGGGCTATAAATTCTTCGTTATACGCCCGATTTGGTCCGTTCAAAAGCCTACACGTCATTAATGACATACTCTATATGTTCATATTAGAATTTAACCCTTTCAAATCCGTTAACTCAAAATTCACTATTGAGTTCATTTTCTATACATTCGTAAACGTTAATGAGCGTTCAATGCTCGTTTTCTTCGTTTTAAGTCGGAATCCGACGATTCTCGAACCCAAGACTCTTAATCACCTTATCTCACGTGTTAACATTGAAAACTAACGTTTTCAAGTCTTACGGCAAGTTTCGACTACCCATCCGGAATTTCTACATTTTCGACGTTTAACGTCTATTTTCGTAAAATTTGCCATAACTTCATTACTAATGTTCTCTAAACCAAATCACATGGAATACTCCATGGATTTCATATCTAACCCCTAACCAAACAAGATGCATAACTATCGTATTGATGGAGCTCAAACGTTTATCAACAATCGATCCTCCACAATTAATATTTCATGGTTTAACAACTATATTAAACCTTATTATTTTTGAAAGCTTATGACTTATAGAGATTGAATCTATGGTAAGTCATCTTTACTCACTCATACAAGGCATATACCACCCATTTGTGACTCTCCATGATAAAAGAAAATCAAATAGATGGAGAATGAAGAACAAGAAGTATTACCTCAAGTTCCTTAAGAAAATCTCTTGGAAGAATAATTGTCAAAGCTTCCCAAGTGTATGTTTGCAAGTGTAGCTCTCTTTTCTCTCTCAAATAATCTAAGTTGAGTCATGGTAAAAATCTCAAATGAATCAACCTAGCTTCCTATTTATAGAATTTAGAATGGAGGGCTTAATGGTCAATATACCCCCCCACCTCCTTACTATTCATGTGTGGTCACTAAGTAAGATACTTGGTGACCAAGCCTTATGCTTGGCTTGCACACCAAGGTGGCCGGCCCACCTCCCCTTTATGACATCCCATGGGTTGCCCCATGGGTTTTACCCATTAGGTGACCCACCGGTTCGACCCACAGTTTAGTTTTATGAATTGGGCTTAATTAAATAAATATTGGGCCTTGACTTTGACCTAACCCACTTGACTCATTGGGCTTAGTCCTTCAATTAGTTGGACTAACTTATAACCCAACTCAATGAATAAATCATTAAGTCATAACTTAATTCTATAATACGTATCGTATTCTACACGTATGATTCACGTATTCCTTTCATATACCATAAGTACAATAAGCATATTGTACCTTGTATTTACTTAACGTATTATACATAGGTACTAACTACCACCACCAATTGTATAACCCTTGAATAAAACCTAACGCCATTCCTTCTACGCATATTATTTCCTTCTCGGAAATCGATATACTCAACCCTTAGGTTTTAAGTCCGTAGGCAAAAACTTCGTTTTAGCCATAAATGAAATATTATCAGCTATTCCATCTCATCACGATATTCTATCATTACGCGTTTCTCGAAATTTCAAAATAATTCCTCGGACAGAAACGGATGAATAGTGTTTTTACGGAAACTTCTCAAAAAATAATTATTATCGTCATGGAAATTCCAAACAACTATTTCTACCACGTAGCCAGAATACTAACCACGTTAGCACATTCTAGGTCATAGAACGACCTTCACATAGTTTACTTCACAAAGAATTCAATTAAATTCATTTAATTCACATAATCAAATAAAAATTTAATTATCATAAAAATTCGATTTTTCTCGGGCGTTACATTCTCTCCCCCTTATAAGGATTCTATCCCCAGAATCTTAGCTTATAATTACATAAACAAATGGGGAAAATCTTCCTTCATTTTACTTTCGAGCTCCCACGTTGCTTCTTCAACATTGTGGTTTCTCCATAACACCTTCACTGAAGGTATGACCTTATTTCTTAAAACTTGTTCCTTCCTATCAATAATTTGAATTGGAAGTTCCTCATAGGACAAGTCCTTCTCTAACTGAATAGATTCATACTCTATCACGTGTTTATAGTCCAGTTTATAAGGACGTAACACTGACACATGAAACACATTATGAACGTGTTCCATCTCTGGAGGTAAAGCTACTACGTAAGCCACCTCCCCTATCCTTTTTAAAATCTCAAAAGCTCCTACAAACCTTGGACTTAATTTCCCTTTCTTTCCAAAATGTATTTTCCCCTTCCAAGGTGATACTTTCAGAAAAACAAAAGATCCTACATCGAATTCTCTATTTTCTCTGTGAGGATCTGCATACTTCCTCTGCCGGTCTTGAGCCGCAACTAATCGAGCACGTATCAATTTTACCATGCCCGCCGTCTACTGAACCATCTCTGGTCCCAACATCTGACGTTCACCCACCTCATCCCAACACAATGGAGTTCGGCACTTCCTACCATACAACGCTTCGTAAGGCGGCATGCCTATACTAGCGTGAAAACTATTGTTGTACGAAAATTCTACTAATGGTAGAAATTCGTCCCAACTCCCTTTGAAATCCATAACGCAAGATCTTAACATATCTTCAAGCGTTTGAATTGTCCGCTCACTCTGACCATCCGTCTGAGGATGATACGCCGTACTTAATCTTAACTGCGTTCCCATTTGTTCTTGCAAACTTCTCCAAAAGTTCGATGTGAATCGTGGATCACGATCTGACACAATCGACACAGACACTCCATGTCTGGAAATAATTTCCTTGACATACAGCTTAGCTAACTGATCTAAGTTATACCTAATTCCTATTGGTAGAAAATGGGCCGATTTCGTTAATCGATCCACTATCACCCAAATAGCATCGTACCCTTTTCTTGTTGTTGGAAGTCCCACCACAAAATCCATCGTGATGTGCTACCACTTCCACTCTGGAATTTCTAATGGTTGTAACAACCCGCTCGGTCGTTGATGTTCAGCCTTAACTTTTTGACAAGCTAAGCACTTACTAAAATATTCTGCTATCTCCCTCTTCATGTTCGGCCACCAAAAATTTCGACGAAGGTCTTGATACATCTTCGTACTACCGGGATGTATCGAGTACCTCGAACCATGGGACTCCATCATAATTTCGTCTTTTAATTCGGGATCATTAGGAACCCAAATTCTTCCCTCAAAACGAAGTAATCCCTCCTTATCGAGGTTATACTCAGTTTTTTCTTCTTTTTCTATCTTATTCAGTATCTGATTGCACCCCTCATTACTCAGTTGTACTCTCCTAACCCGCTCCACTATGGTAGGTTGAGTTTCCATGGAAAATAACAATTCTACCGATTCCCCCGGTAACTTAACTTCTAGTTCCATTTTTGCCATTGCTGTTACCAACTCATTCTGAGTTGTTAACATTGATAATTTCTCACTATCCTTTCTACTTAGTTCATCTGCTACTACATTTGCTTTTCCCGGATGATATAAAATATCACAGTCATAATCTTTTATTAACTCCAACCACCTTCTCTGTCTCATGTTCAACTCCTTCTGTGTGAAGATATATTTCAGACTTTTATGGTCCGTGTATATCTCACATTTCTCACCATACAGATAATGTCTCCATATCTTTAGGGCAAAAACTACAGCTGCCAATTCCAGGTCATGAGTAGGATAAACCTTCTCATAATCCTTCAATTGGCGTGATGCATACGCAATGACCTTGCCATGCTGCATGAGCACGCAACCCAATCCTTTATGCGAAGCATCGCTATACACTACAAAATTCCCGGTATCGTCTGGTAAGGACAATATCGGTGCCTCACATAATCTCTTCTTCAATTCCTGAAAACTGTTCTCACATTTTTCAGTCCACACATACTTCACTGACTTTCTTGTCAGATTGGTTAACGGAGTAGCTAATTTAGAAAAGTCTGGAATGAACCTTCTATAGTATCCTGCTAACCCCAGAAAACTTCGAATCTCAGTCGGCGTCTTCGGTTGCTCCCATTTGTTTATTGCTTCTACTTTGGCCGAATCTACAGAAATGCCATCCTTATCAATAACATGCCCTAGAAACTGCACTCTCTCAAGCCAAAATTCACACTTTGTGAATTTCGCATACAACTTCTCCTTCCTTAGCGTTTCCAACACTATTCTTAAATGTTTCGTATGATCTTCTAGCGTCTTTGAATAGACTAGAATATCATCAATGAACACTACGACAAACTTGTCCAAATATTGTTTGAACACTCTGTTCATCATATCCATAAATGCGGCTGGCGCATTAGTCAACCCAAACGACATTACCAGAAACTCGTAGTGACCATAACGAGTTCTGAATGCGGTCTTAGGTATATCTTCCTTCCTCACCTTCAACTGATGATACCCTGTGCGCAAATCTATTTTAGAAAAATACTTTGCCCCTTTCAACTGATCAAATAGATCATCAATCCTGGGCAAAGGGTACCTATTCTTAATCGTTAACTTGTTCAACTCTCGATAGTCGATACAAAGTCTTAACGACCCATCTTTCTTCTTTACAAACAACACCGGTGCTCCCCAAGGAGACACACTTGGTTGAATGTACTTCCTATCTAACAGTTCTTGTAATTAAACCATTAACTCCTTCATTTCAACTGGCGCCATTCGATATGGTGCCCTTGAAACTGGTTCCGTTCCCGGTAACAAATCAATTACAAATTCTACCTCCCTATCCGGTGGAATACCCGATAATTCCTCCGGAAATACATCCACGAACTCTTGCACAACTGGTATCTGATCCAAGGATGTCCCCACTCTTTGGGTATCCACCACATGGCATAGATAACCTACACACCCTTTTCTTAACATCTTCCTAGCTTGTGTCATAGACAGACAACAAGAGTGTTTCGGTGAATTACTACCGAAAAACACTACCTTGGTTTTCTTAGAAAGCCGAAGGTTTACACTTTTCCTATGGCAATATATAATTGCCTCATGGTTCACCAACCAATCCATACCAAGAATTACATCAAATTCTTTTAGCCTTATCGGTACCAAATCTACCGATAACTTATTTCCCCTAATTTCTACGCAACAGTTCTTATGAATATATTCAATGGGGATTATCTCCTTGTTTGCTACCTTAACATCTAAAGGTATAGGTAACTTCTCAGGAATTAATCCTAACCGTTTAGCAAATTCACATGCTATAAAAGAACAAGTGGCACCCGAGTCAAATAGCACATAAGCATTTATTTCATTGACCGGAATGATACCTGCTACCACATCTGTTGATGCAACTGCATCTTGAACAGTCATATTAAACGTACGAGCCGAGGGTCTACCCACTAATGGTGTTGGTCCAGTAATGGCTAATTTACCACTACCAGAACTTTTATTCCCCTCTAAACCCTTCTTTGGGCAATTTCTTGCCATGTGGTCCTTTGACCCACAGACAAAACACCCCTGATTCTTCTTAGGGTTAGGACAATTGGGTGACAAATGTCCCTCCTGCCCACAGTTGTAGCATACTGCTTTCCCCTTTAAATAGACTCCCATGTGAGATTTTCCGCATGTCTTACATGCTTCCGTTCTCCTTTTGGGATCTCCCTGTTTTACCCCGGTATTCCCGGGATTAAAACCCTTCCTCTTTGGCAAGTTGCCACTTCCGCTGGCAACTTCAGCCTTATTACTTCCTTCTATCTTACTCTTAATCTTCCGCTCTTTATGGTACTAAGACAAGGCCTCACCACCACCTTCAGCTATTATCGCCTTCTCCAGAATGGTCCCATAGGAAGCACTCTGGAAAACTTATATTCTACTATAGAGCCAAGGTTTTAAGCCCTGCTCAAATCTGCGCGCCTTTCTTTCCTCCGTATCCACCTGATGTGGAGCAATCTTGCCAACTCATTAAAATTTGGCGGCATATTGGGGAACAGTCATATCCCCCTGCTTAAGTTCTAGAAACTTAATTTCCATCCTACCCTGCATGCTAGTAGGGAAATAGTTCTCGAAGAAAACCTTCTTAAACTATTCCCACGTAACAGCCTCTGTCTTAGCCCCACCCTGGTGAGCTTCCCACCAGTAGTTGGCTTCTCCCTTCATCATGTAAGTCGCAAAAGAAGTCTTTTGCGCCTCACCTACGTTGGTTATCACAAACGCCTTTTCAATTTCCCTAATCCATGTTTGGGCTTCTAGTGGATCCGTCGTTCCTCGGAACTCTGGAGGACCCACACTTTTAAAATCCTTAAAGGTAGTTGTTCTTACTACCCCAGGAGCTACAGGAATCCCACCCCCCACTTGGTTAAATGCAGCCGTTAATAAATTAACGAACTCTTGCATAGGGTTGTTAGGACCCCCTTGATTTTCATTATGAGACTCGGCCTCTTGGTTCCGTTGTCTCCTTCTTGGCGGCATAATTCTGATTAAATAAATAAAGTTTCGTTATTATCTATTTAATTACTCGATTATCATTTTAAATTAACAACAACCATTCATACCACACAAGCATGTTAAATAAAAACGTCATTATATTAATATGCTTTCATAGTCAAAACTATTTACATCATGTTCCCTTAGGCAAAAGCTATCATATACTATCCCGCGATTGCCTTCTACAAAAGTTGGGATTTACTAAACGACTACCCTTAATTATACAAAAGAGGGTTTTACGTCACTACTTATATACAAAAAGTTCTAACGACCTTCTAACACTGTCGAACGGCATTTTCATATTTCTGATTTTCCAGAATCGACAATATATCTCGACTTATGGTATGTCGAGTCTGCCCGGACTCAATAGAATAACAAGCAATTTTCAGCTTAAAATTCTCATGAGCGCTTTCATGGATGTATGACATCCTAGCTATTTTCTGATCTTTCTCAACCAGTTTCTGCTTTTGCTCGAGGACCTCATCCTTATAGCTATGTGCTCCGACTCAAAGTCTGCCTCTGCAGATTCTTTCGCCTCATATAGGGCATTTATTTCCTCAATCTGTGCCTCTACCTGAGTACGTAGGTGCACATTCATATCCAACACTGCTAGATACAGTGC
This sequence comes from Panax notoginseng, assembly GCA_016801055.1. NCBI lineage: Eukaryota > Viridiplantae > Streptophyta > Magnoliopsida > Apiales > Araliaceae > Panax > Panax notoginseng. The sequence goes on along the minus strand of CM029013.1, from coordinate 216,436,895 downwards.
TCTAGTTGCATCCAAAGATGCTGGCTCCAGAGTAGGTAACACCGTGTTAATCGATGTCACCTCCATTTCCTCCTCCACATCTAGCATCTCCTTAAGGTATGATGCTAATCCCAAAGTCACCTCAGAGTATTCCTCCTCGGAGATGTACTCCTCAATGTCTGAGTCTTCTAGTACTACTATCGGTACCTCCATCACTGGCATTGGTACTACCTCAACTTGGTTAACTGAGTCCTCACTTATCATTTCCACATTTCTAAACATCAAGCTATCGGTTGACATCTACAAACACATAACACGTTGATTAGTACATAATACACAGTAGTATAAGCACAAATCACATTTAATATCTTTAAGATTAATTTTCATCTTTTAATTCTTTCGATACTGAGTTATCTCAATATCCTCTTAATTCAATAGACTTGAATTTCATTTCTCGGACTTTACCTTCCGTACAAGGTTATTAGCCTAAGGTTTTCCCCCCTTAAGTTTTATAACCTAAGGCTTTGATACCAACCTGTGACGCCCCAAAATTCGGGTATCTTCCAACCCGACAGATGGTGCTCCACTATACTAACATCAATACCATCATTCCATTGAAATACAACAAAACGAGAGTAATTACTATATTCTTATTAAAATCAAAGTATAATCCTTCCTAGGTTCATAAACCGATTACATCGTTCATTGTTCATAAGGTATAATACATACAAACTTACTAAACTATTACACAATGCCTAAGCATCCATCTTAGCTTTGCCCTTATCTTTCTTGGCATTCTCAGTACGTTCACCTTTAACTGCAGTTATATAATTCACGTAAGAAGTGAGCATGACAGCTCAGCAAGTTTAATCAAGGATAACATGAATACCACATTCGTGAATTATATAACAATTCCAACATAACTGAACAATAGTTATGAAGTATTATGAATCAATAATATCATAACAGTTTATAACATCAATTCCCAATGTATAGAATAGATTAGGAATTCTGAACCGGTCAATAGACCATGAATAGTAATTTAAGTTTTCATACTTGAAAAGGAGTCCACAGTACTAAGGTCGTTCATCCGTATAACTTACGAGCACTTCTAGGTGATCAGCCTATAGTACTCTATGTTGATCAACATTACATTCATTAAATGTATTTACGTTTAATATTTTTGGCAAACTCGCGTGCCCATCGAAATATCGATGAAAATACTTTTGTTTGTTCATAGACAAACCTTACCTTCACATCCGTACCAATTACTTGGCATAGGATAGCGTTAACATTTCTATATAGAATGATATGGAAAATCATCAATCTATATCTTACGAATAGTCTAGCCGAGTTAAAATTTGGCATCGACCCTTTCTTTTAAAACAAAGCTTGCAATTCAGTTCAATGAATCACATAAAACTTGGCTAACTCAGAAGTTAGACAAGCGTTAAGAAAACTTTCCTTTCAGCGTCTTCAAATAACTTACTCGACTGACCACAGCCTTTACAGAATCTACATGATATATTCACATAGCACACCGTAATTAGCTATCAAACAACTCTTCACATTGTTCCTACCAGTTTCTTTCTCTTCTATGTCTTTGTTAACATAATATTTTTATTAAAGTCAACATGACTTATTACCCTTCGTCCCGGTTTACCTCCGTATGGACGTTTTATTAACCGGACTCATCTTCATTAATAAAGTAGTACTTCGTTTATTTTACATATTTTATTTACTTACATTAGACTCCTAAATTTCATAACATATACTTTAGTATAGGTAGTATAGGATTAGTCTATATACATTCATTGAGTATATAAACTCAACTCCGATTGATCCCTAACCGACTGAAGTCTAAAGCACAGCTGGGTCAAGTTTTTTTTTTCTTACTGTCGGCGCTGCGGCGCGGCACCTTGGCGCTGGGGCGCGGCCTTGGCACAACACAGGCGCTGAGGCGCGGCACCTGGCGCTGGGGCGCGACACTGGCACCACACAGGCACTGGGGCGCGGCACCTGGCGCTGGGGCGCGAGTCTACAGAGGGCTCGGCCGAGTCTGGCGCTGCGGCGCGAGTCCCATGTACAAACTCTCGCGCTGTGGCGCGAAACTACAGACACTTTATTTTTCTCCCGGCCACAACTGGCGCTGCAGCGCGGCCATTTTACACTACGTCTGGCACCGCGGCGCCAGACTTTAATACCAGACTGTTGACAGTTTTAAAAATCCATATGAGATTCCGGGGCTGTAAATTCTTCGTTATACGCCCGATTTGGTCTATTCAAAAGCCTACACGTCATGAATGACATACTCTACATGTTCATATTAGAATTTAACCCTTTCAAATCCGTTAACTCAAAATTCACTATTGATTTCATTTTCTATACATTCGTAAACGTTAATGAGCGTTCAATGCTCGTTTTCTTCGTTTTAAGTCGGAATCCGATGATTCTCGAACCCACGACTCTTAATCACCCTATCTCACGTGTTGACATTGACAACTAACGTTTTTAAGTCTTACGGCAACTTTCGACTACCCATCCGGAATTTCTACGTTTTCGACGTTTAACGTCTACTTTCGTAAAATTTGCCATAACTTCATTACTAATGTTCTCTAAACCAATTCACATGGAATACTCCATGGATTTCATATCTAACCCCTAACCAAACAAGATGCATAACTATCGTATTGATGGAGCTCAAACGTTTATCAACAATCGATCCTTCATGGTTTAACAACTATATTAAACCTTATTATTTTTGAAAGCTTACGACTTATAGAGATTGAATCTATGGTAAGTCATCTTTACTCACTCATACAAGGCATATACCACCCCTTTGTTACTCTCCATGATAAAAAAAATCAAATAGATGGAGAATGAAGAACAAGAAGTATTACCTCAAGTTCCTTAAGAAAATCTCTTGGAAGAATAATTGTCAAAGCTTCCCAAGTGTATGTTTGCAAGTGTAGCTCTCTTTTCTCTCTCAAATAATCTAAGTTGAGTCTTGGTAAAAATTTCAAATGAATCAACCTAGCTTCCTATTTATAGAATTTAGAATGGAGGGCTTAATGGTCAATATACCCCCCCACCTCTTTACTATTCATGTGTGGTCACCAAGTAAGATACTTGGTGACCAAGCCTTATGCTTGGCTTGCACACCAAGGTGGCTGGCCCACCTCCCCTTTATGACATCCCATGGGTTTTCCCATGGGTTTTACCCATTGGGTGACCCACCGGTTCGACCCACGATTTAGTTTTATGAATTGGGCTTAATTAAATAAATATTGGGCCTTGACTTTGACTTAACCCACTTGACTCATTGGGCTTAGTCCTTCAATTAGTTGGACTAACTTATAACCCAACTCAATGAATAAATCATTAAGTCATAACTTAATTCTATAATACGTATCGTATTCTACACGTATGATTCACGTATTCCTTTCATATACCATAAGTACAATAAGCATATTGTACCTTGTATTTACTTAACGTATTATACATAGGTACTAACTACCACCACCAATTGTATAACCCTTGAATAAAATCTAACGCCATTCCTTCTACGCATATTATTTCCTTCTCGGAAATCGATATACTCAACCCTTAGGTTTTAAGTTCGTAAGCGAAAACTTCGTTTTAGCCATAAATGAAATATTATCAGCTATTCCATCTCATCACGATATTCTATCATTACGCGTTTCTCAGAATTTCAAAATAATTCCTCGGACAGAAACGGATGAATAGTGTTTTTACGGAAACCTCTCAGAAAACAATTATTATCGTCATGGAAATTCCAAACAACTATTTCTACCATGTAGCCAGAATACTAACCACGTTAGCACATTCTAGGTCATAGAACGACATTCACATAGTTTACTTCACAAAGAATTCAATTAAATTCATTTAATTCACATAATCAAATAAAAATTTAATTGTCATAAAAATTCAATTTTTCTCGGGCGTTACAATTAGTCTAGCCGAGTCAAATGGCTTAGACAACTTTTACAATACATTTTAGAACAATAAGTTCAATGCTCGCAACATGAATCAAGCAATACAATTAATTTCCGAATATGAATAATGATTCGTACGAATATAGAAATTTACTCAATATGAATATAGTTGGCATAACAATGATTCGAAGTTTGTATAATATGAGATAAGGTTTAGATATTTGCATTCAATGTAAGAATGAAGTAAGAAAACTTGCCTTTAGCGTAGTTTACAAATCTTAAAGCTTAACTTTACTTTAATGTCCTATAGTATTATAGTTATGTATATACATACACACATTAGCCATACACAATCCATCCTATAAACATATTACACATGGCTATCTATGATCGTTATTCATGTATATATTTGTTATACATGTAAATCATATGGTCACATATTCATCATTGTCTTTGAAATCTTATAACTTTGAAATCTTGGCTTCATATAGTCAACTATACTTGAACACTTAAAACATCCGTGAAATCAAGTATTACAGTTTAGGACATTAATGTAAACATGCATCAAATTTCAGATTATAAATAAAATAATCTGACTTCACTGCCCAGTGGCGCAGCCGCGCTGGATTTAGACTAGGGAGTGGAGCGACCTCGCTGCTCCTTGTCAAAACTAGTACTAAAAATTAGTTTTTTGAACCTAGCTTAAACTCTAGCATACATGGATGTTAATATAATATACATACATGTTAAGAGGTCCTAGACTAGGTTTAATGTTTCTTAAGTTTACTTTCACACATTATGGTTTTATTTGAAAAAATTTCTATTTAACAAGGCTAGAGAGTTCATTGCACAAAAGACTAATCATGTTACTTATTATATCACATAATGACGCTAATAAACCTTTAGTAAGCATGCTCACATGTATACAACTTATTTACACTTAGGTTGAATAGTTTAACATTTAAAATCTCATTTTACATCATGCTTGAAAAGTTTAAATCATGCTTGACTAGATGGGTATACATATCAATCATGTCTAGAGGCCTAAAATATCCTATCATGATTGTCCAAAGTCCAAGATGCACGTAGAGTAGTTTTTCAACAAAGTTGGTTTTCAAACTCCTAAAGCTTTCTTGAAAATCTCATGCTAAACCACTAAGCATACAAGGCACTTTAGATTCATATATCATAGTCATTAATACAAAACTAACCCATATAAACATGCTTGTAAGTCAGAACTTAAAGTATACCACGTTCGTCGAGTTTCGTTTTTGAACTTCAAGTTTCTTTTAGAAAATTAAGCTAACGTAACTCATCATACACCAAGCAAACTTATACCATACGTTAGACTCATTTGCATACATATTTAAGTCATCTATACATTTTCACAAGGTTAGAGTTTAAGAGACACAAGGTCTGTTAAGGTTTGTTCTCAAAATTCTAAGTTTTCTTTAAAAACTTTAACTAAAACAAGTTAAGGTGAGTGACTACAAGTAGAGTAACTTATGTTAGCATGTCAAGGTCATTTATAACTATAATCAAGTCAACTAACATGCTTATCATAACAAAAGATAGTACAAATTGGATTTCATGACTAACAGTTAACGCGGTCGTGCTATGTTTGTATTGGGGCACAGACCAACCCCTGTTTCAGCAGAACTCAAAAACTCAACTTGTATACTCACAATGTAGCATGCTCTAAACAACCATAATGACTTCATACAACTCAGATAACATGTTGACATCGATTCCTTGATCAATTAACAAGTAGTTTTAAGAAATTTTAAGAATTTATAAAACTTGAACTCAAGAACATAGTTAATGGAAAGTTACCACTTCAAGCTTGAAATTGTTAAAATTGCTCCTAAACTTCTAATTGGTCTCTAACTTCAAAACTCACTCTCAAATTTTAGCTTAATAACCAATCTAGCAACGTGAATTTGAGAAGAGGGCTTTAATGAGTGGGTTTTATACCTACGAATCGGCTTCTGATTTGGACTTAAATTGTGTTAATCCTACTTATTTATGTTCATTTTTACTTGTTTTGTGTTTAGGATTGCATTACGTGGCATGGTGATATATTGGTGGCGTTGTGGCGAGAAAGTGGCACAAAATGAGCAAAAAGCACAACTGCAGAAATACACCCCCCCCCCCCGCCGGGGGGGCTTTATTGTGAAGGAAACCGAGTCAACTACAGTAGCACCCCCCCCCCCTCCCCGCTGGGGCGGGCCTATCCAGTACAAAAACCCCCCACCGGGGCGGGGGTACGGGGAGAGAGAAAGTGTTTAACTTCAATTGGAATTCTGCAGCTGCGTGAATGGAACAATTTGGCATGGAACTGGGACTATGTTGGGCGTCGTATAGGAACTAATTACATGACTTATGATCAGACAACACACCAACAACAGTGATCAACACACAAAAATCAATCAAGTTATCTTTGAGCCCTAATTTTCAGTGAACATCATTGGACGAAAGCAAGGAAGGTTAGAATCATGAAGATTGCAAATTAGAGCGAGGATAAGGGTGGTTTTGTAACTATTCTTTATCTTTCAATTAAGATATTGTAATTGGGATGATGTATTCTCTACTTATTTCAGTATTTAATTCGTTCATGATGAACTAAATTACTTTTTAAGCTTGTAATGGATCTTTATTGTTGAACAATGGTTGTTATGCCTTAATTTCAGTTTAATAATCTATCAATTCGGTTTATCTATTGTGATTTGCACTTTAATTTATAAATTGCTTGATCACCAATTTTGTGTGGATTTATATGGATTCGAGAGATGATGTATGAATCTAGACTTAGTTACTTTAGTCTGTGTTCTTGAATTATGTGTTTTCATAGAATCCTGATGAATGCTTAGGATAGAGATATACCTAGCATCGCATGTAATCGTGTAAAGAATTTGTAATTTAAACCTTATTTGATTTTAATTCGCATAGAGATATAGTTAATTAGTTAATTAAGGTGTTTGGCTTAATTCTATAAAATTTATGGATTTAAGTTAATATGGTGTTAGTGCATCGAGATATGGCTAATTCAACTTGAGAACTCTTGATTAATAAACTGAGATAGTAAATTGAACTGAAATAAGGTGTGATAATCAGAGTGAAACTTAAAGTAAATTTATAAGCTTAATTCTCCATTATCTACTTGAAATTTACAGTTACTTAGTGTGTTTATTGATTTGGATTTTTAGTTCTTAGTTTTTCCTAATTATAATGATTAATTTGAATAGTTTAATAAAATTTAGTTTATATAAAACTGGTAATTGTTAGGTTTAATTTCATACTAGTCTCTATGGAAACGATATTTTTTTTACTATTATATTACTTGTTGACCACGTGCACTTGCGTGTTGAGCGTATATAGATTCTACCAAACAGGCTTCCAATTTGCAGAGAATCCAAAATCCATAAAAAATTATTGCCCTAGAGTTCTAACCTAATAAAAAAAGAAGATGATGGATATTGAAGGTTTGGTGGAATAGTTCCCACTATTCCATCTTCAGCCATTCTTCTAGCCATTATTATCCTTCAAGCTAGCCTTTTTGTTTTTCAGCAATGTAGAGGTAGCCTTTTGGTTAGACACGGCTGGAAAGATAGAATGGGACACAAAAAATGGGACAAGCCCTAATGCTCCTCACATCTCAGTAAAATGGTTTTAGTATTGTAATACCCGAGAATTTCTGAATATTATTAATAAATATATTAATAAAAGTTGAATATTTATTTGAATATAATTAAATATTGTTGTGGCATGAGTTATAGAAACTCTATTCAATTAAGTTAAGTGTTGAGAACTATATGACAGTAAGGTAATGTGGTGAGATTAGTGAAGAGCTTAACGTAGAACTTGTAAGAATTGTCTAATGTGGCATAATGAAGGACTAAGAGATTCACCAAGTGAATTATAGAAGAACGGTTTAATAAGATAAAGATTAATTAATATTTATTATGTGTAATTGAATGATAAAGTAACTCCATGCATGAAAAATGAATAGGATGTTTAATTAGTAGTATTATCAATTTGGGATTTAATTCATGCTATGTGAAACTAGAATGGTGGTAGAGGTTGGAACTGGTATATAGCTAAACCAGTTTGGCACTACCAGGGACCGGTGCAGTTGCACCCTTCCTGCAGTATAAACTGGCGCAGCTGCGTCAGTGGCCAGATTGGGAAAAGTTGGTTATTACTGTGGATATGGTATGGAAAATTATTGTAATTTGTGACATTATTGAAATCATATGATAAGAGTAAATTTAATGGTATGAAGTACTAAGTAGCAAAATGGAATCATGAGTGACATTTTAATAGAGAACGAATAAATTAATTATGCACCTTAGAAATTCTAAAAGAAATTGAATGTTAGAAAAATAGACATTTAATATTGAATATTGTTATAATATTGATGTATGAGTACTAATAATATTTATGGAGAATACCCGGTTGATAATACATAACAACATTATTTTATCTACATTAATTATTATTTTATGTTAACCCAATGTACATGAATTATATGATATGGGTACATATATAATCCCTAACTTTCTTTATGTAGTAACATTAGTACATTAAAATCACATAAGGGAACCAAAGAGGAATTAAATTAACTAAATGTGAAACCAAGTGCTGAGAATTAAAAGGCTTGTCCTAATTCAGTTGCCCGAATAGTGTTACATTTCCCTTTACGTGAACTGTCGAGTTTTGAACAAGGAGGTTATCATGGCTATGGAGATGGTTGAGGAGGAGTGGTTGGCCAACTCTTCCTTAACCATTGTCTTCTTCTTCTACCTCATGGATTCAAACCTTAATGTAAAGCCAATAACTGGCCACTTAATTTTCTATATAAGGCAGTCTTCTTCTTCATTTCTTGTTGTTGTGAATTGTCTGAGAAATTCTAAGTTGAGAGTGTGAGTTGCTTTGTTGATTAAGAAGGAGTCTAGAATTATAGAGAGTAGTAATCAACTCCTTGGGAGGTACAATTCTTGTTTTATGCTTTTAGTTTCCAAATTTGATAAATTATAGAAATCCTCCTGAGTTCTTGCGAATTTGATTGCAAATTGCTACCAATGTGATTATAAAGTTTGTATGCATGTATGGAACCTCAGAGAATAGGTTTCAGTATGTTAGAATGAAGAAAAATTGAAATTGGTTTAATCTCTGCCGAAGCAGAAGCTCTTCTGAACTGACCAGGGTAGGGCACAGCTGCGAGCTCCCTCCAGTTCAAAATAGTGCAGTTGCACCGTGCACCAGTCTTGAGTTTTGAACTTCTGACGTTATGTGGTAGTTCTATTGTGATGCCCCCAAAATAGATATACATCACCCATTCTGAGTCGCCAAATATATAGTACAGAATTTAAATACAAACTTCTTTTATACAATACGACAAAAGCGTAGCTCAGAGTTTTTACACGAATATTGTCTTCTAAACAATATCCAAACTCAAATGGAGTCCTTATTACAATTATTATCAAACTATTTTATAAAATAGTGAGGACTACTACAGCCACCAACTCAGACCATCACTCCGTTCCCCGACTAGTCCCGGCTACGTTCTCATTTCCTGAAGAGAACAATGAAAGCAAAAGGGTGAGCTCAACTAGCCCAGTAAAAAATATTATGACTAAGATAATGCAGAATAAATTATTGTTAGCCTTCAACAGTGTTAAACTGATAATAAACAACAAGTTTAACTATAGCGGAACAAGCAATCAATTAGAAAAGTCAAGTAGAGCATGATATCTACTATCTTCTATGATTTAAAATGTTGTGGAATCATACTTTCTACAACGTTTTCAAGCATCTACTAATTTATGAAAAACAAATCTATAACGTTTTTCTAACTACAACGTTTTAAAAACATTGTGTAAGGGTGTCAAACATTTTTTCCGCGTTATCTATTTACTGTTTTGTAGTAGTGTACCTTCATCTTTACCTCTATTTTTAATTTAGTCATGCAAGTATTATCAATCTTGCATCACCCCCCCCCTATAACATGCATGTGAACCAATAGTTCCATACATGTGAACCAACAGTAATTTGCATGTGAACCAATTGCAATTAATTACTCATTTATCCGATTAATTGTCTGTTTGGTCAATAATAACAAAATCAGCAAATCACAGAATTACCTCCTTTGAGGGTAATTGGGTCACAGAAGAATTAAAGAAAACTAAATGAACAAACATCTTTAATCAACACGAACTTATTCATCATTAATATTATAACTCACAATATTTAACAACCAGATCATTCACAAGAAATAGTGGGCTTTTTGATAAGGATTTCTCCATATTGGCTCGTAATTAGGTGACCAAACCTCTTTCCTCGACAGAACTTTCTAGACATCGTCAATAATGTAAATAATAATATGAATAACTTTATCGTCTCAATTATTGATTTAATAATATAAAATATTATGCAAATGATACTGTGACAATAATTGAATCAATAATATGAGAGATACTATGCAGCAATTACTGTGGCAATAATTGAATAAAATTGAGTGACTTCTCACGTAAGCATCAATAATCAAAGATATTGTATAATACTGTGTGCTACTATGCAACCACGCGTATTACTGTACTTTTATCATCGGGTATTTCAACAGTTTAATGGTAAAACTTTTACCGTTATTTTTAGAAAAAGATATTTCTGTTATTTTCTAACTCTGGCAATAATTCTGTTGTCGGGTCCACCAATGATTGTGTTGTCGTATGAATATTTCCTGTTAAAACGAATATTCCCCGACCAATCGAATATTTTATAATAACTTTCTTACTTTACAAAATTTATAAATATTACTCACAACTATAACATTATATCAAATTCACACCATAATATTCAAAAATATATTTTGAGAAAAATTAATCCTTATTCATAAAAGTTAGGGTCTTACATCTATCATGCTAAAACAACTTAGACATGCATGAAAATAGACCTGACTTATAACCTTTGGTTCCTTTGCATATCATGAGAACTTTAACTTGCTTTAGAATGCATTTTTAAAGAAGACTTGGAGTTTTAAAAGAAGATATTTGATGAAATTGATAATGTCTTAGTTCTGACTTTGTGAGTGGTGTATATGGTCTAGCTATGCATGAAATATGGTTCTGAGATGCTTCGTATGTACTAAATTGCTTTGACTTTGTTTAAAATGATTTCTAAAGACAAACTCGGACTTTTTGCAAATAGCACTATAGACATTGTCATGGCCAGATTCTGAACGTCTAAGATTTCATATTAATACCCTAAACATGACCTATAGGTGCATTCATCTAGTGTGACATGTTGTAAGATCATTTAAGCATGATATTATACAAGTTTTTAAAGGATGGACAACACTAAATATATGTATACGATGAGAACCTTTATGAACATGCACACTAACTGAATTCATGACTTCCTTATATGGATACATGATGAACGTAGTAGTCCTCATGATTTCATTACCTTGAATGACCTTAATTCACTAGAGATACTAACTTAAAACTATAATGTGCAAAGTCGAACTTAAATGGATCTTAAAAGCATGTGGGATTCTTTAATAAGTGTTTATGCTATGTGTTGATATCCATGTATGCTTAGAATTATACTGATATAGGAAAAGCAAAGCTCAACTCTAGTCTGGCCAGGGGACAGCGCAGCTGCGCCGTCCCTAAGCCTAACTAATGCGCAGTTGTGCCCTCCTACAGTTTGATCTGATGGTTTGTTTGTAATCTATAAAGTTATAACATGTATTGTATACTATTTTTCAGTCCTAATACATAATAGCCATGATGTTTAAAGAATTCTAGCACCTAATAGCTTTGAGAAACCAAGAATCTAAAGGTTTTACAAACTTTCTTAATACTTTTCTATGAGCTAAGTAAATGTTGATTAGAGAGCTAAGTGATGTGATAGCATGCTAATGTGACATTCCATTTACCTTGCTAAGATGATAATGAATGTGTGTCATTGAATTATATGATCGAACATGTATGAGATTATTAACTTATAGAGTAAAGTAACTAATAAATGTGTGGTATACATAACTACGTTACAATAGGATTTCAAGTGTTGATTTGGTAAACTAAGCTTGAGGCAAGTTCCCTAACTTACACAACTTTGGATTTTGTGCAAGTTCTCTAACTTCATTTGATTTTCATATTGAATGCAAGTTCTTAAACTCTTTACACTTTATATATTGTATAATTCTGAATTATTGCCATATCAATCATACTTACATCAAGCAAATATCCATTACTATTCGAAAATCAATTTTATATCTTGATATTGTTGCAAGCATTGAACTTATTTTTCTTCAATGCATTATAAAAGTTGTCTTAACCATTGATTCGGTTGGACTATTATCACATGTTAGAAAGCTATCCAAACCAATTGACTTGGTGCGGATTCTTGTAAATCTACTGAGATGAACAACCCTCATTGAAGGGGAAATTTTATAATTGTTGGGGAAACTGACGTGCGCACATCCTAGCATGTTTAAATATTATGCATAACGTAGGGTACTTAGGCTAATCAACTGTTGTACTCGTTTTATTGAATTTTTAGTATAATACTGAAGTTCTTAGTCCTTAGTGACTGCTCAGTGTTCCTTATTCTTGAATCTTGACATGATGTATTTTTGAATCTTGTTAATATCCTTCAGTCCATAGCGACCTTTATTGAGAACTGTTGATAATTCCTGAACTATTATTCACTGTTATACCTTTGAGATTTGAACTGTACAACTGTTCACCCTATTCCGATATTGCTTGCTGGGCAAATTTGTTGCTCATCCTTGCTTTCCTTAAAACTTTCAGTTAAGGCAGAACGTGGTAAACCCTCAGACAATGACAAGGGTAAGGATCAGGCTTCGGAATAGCATGGTTTCTTAGTACTAGGAATCTATTATTATTATGTTGTATGAAAACTTATTTATTATGATGTAATAAGTTATGTTTAAATTAAGATGTTATAGTAATGGTTGCGAGACTATGGGATGAGAATATTTATGTTATCATAATATAAATTATTTTATTATTTTTCGTTGTATGAGATTTTGATTTTTTATTAGAGATAGCACGTGACGAACCAAATTCGAGATATGAGTGTCTGAATTTGGGGGCGTCACAAGTATTCTTAGGTTTATTTCCTCTTTAGCTTATAATTCCACATTTGATGACTAAACGTTATTTCCAATGTTTTAGTTATGGTTACATATACACAAAATCATATAACCCATGTATATATGGTTAGTCCAAATAATATTTAAATTGGGTTGGAATATAATTAGTTGGGTACTAACAACCCATTATTTCCACAAAACTTTATTATTTCAATTACCCATAAACATTGAAATAAATATTTAATAATAAATATTTATTTACTTGAATTTATTTTCTTCCATATATTTAAAATACACATTTAATTGTCCCACCGCACATAATGATGTCACATAAGCTCCTTTACATAACTTAGTAAAATTATATGATCCAACTTACTTTTATAGTTTTATATAACATTTATTCCCTTCTAATATCACACCTTATATAATGAATGAGGAAACTTTATTATAAAAGGCTACACATTACATGTCATTGCACATAGCAAATAATTAATAGAAATTAGTCTATCACGTTATTTACTCAATAATTTAATATAATAATACTAATTAATCTCATTATTAACTCATTCCTTCATTAATTTACTTAATGAATTTCTTAATCTTTCTTTATGTCACACTAGGAAATTCTCATAAACTTTAAATTAGGCTTATTATCAATTCTACCATATTACTCAATTATCATATGCTTATTCAATTTAATGAATGATCACAAACTCATGTCACCATTATATATATTTATATTCAAATAAATATTCACACAATTATTATTCTCAATATTAATATTATTTATTAAAATTCGCGGGTATTACATTCTCCCCCCTTATAAAACTTTCAACCTCTAAATTGGTACAAGGTTACACAAATAAATGGGGATAATCACTTTGTATCTTTTCTTCTAATTCCCACGTGGTCTCCTCAGCGTCGTGGTTTCGCCAAACTACTTTTACAGAAGATATAACTTTATTTCTTAATGTTTGTTCTTTCTATCTAGTATTTGAATAGGAATTTCTTCATACGTCAGATTTTTCTCTACTTGAATGGGCTCATACAAGATCACGTGCTTATAGTCTGGTTTGTACGGACATAACATGGAAATGTGAAACACGTTGCGAATGTGTTCCCATTCAGGCGGTAAAGCTATCTTGTACGCCACTTCGCCCACTCGCTTCAATACTTCGAACGGTCCTATGAGCCTTGGACTCAATTTTCTTTTTTGCCGAATCTAATCTTTCCCTTCTAGGGAGACACTTTTAAAACCATGAAACTACCGACTTCAAAATCTCAGCTTTGACGGTGCAAATCTGCGTATTTCTTCTGGCGATCTTGAGCTGCTACTAATTTGGCTCTTATAGTTGTCACCACATCGGCTATTTGTTGAACTAGCTCATTATTAACCCATTCCTTCATTTATTTACTTAATGAATTTCTTAGTCTTTCTTTATGCCACACTAAGCAATTCTTATAAGCTTTAAATTAAGTTTTTCATCAATTCTACCATATTACTCAATTATCATATGATTATTCAATTAAATGAATGATCACAAACTCATGTCACTAATATATATTTATATTCAAATAAATATTCACATAATTATTATTCTCAATATTAATATTATTTATTAAAATTCACGGGTATTATAATGGAGAGTAACGTGATATCTTTTACCGATGTTGATATATCAGCCGAGGGAACTGAACATCGCAGGCCATTGCATATCGCAATTTTTAGCATACCAAGACATTAATAATTATCATGCTCACATGTTAAAGGACTTTGCATACTTGTATGACCATTTCAAGTTCAACTTTATATGTTATGGTCTTAGTTTAGGATTTCTAAGGAATTAAGGCCAAATAGGGTCATAGAATCACAAGGCCTACTAGGTTAACCATATGTACATGTGAGAAAGTCATAAAATCTGTAATATAAATGCTCACAATTGTTCACATAATTTATGCATATTTAGCATCGTTTATCACTTTAGAACATGCCTAAATTCACGCTTGGTTAACTTTCATTATGTCTAACACATATGAATCATGTTTAGAAACAAAAAGAACATAAACATGCCATCTTAAATGTCCAGAACATAACTACTCATACATATGCAACTTAGTTTGAAAAATATATGAGTTTGCTCTTAAAATCATTTTAAACTTAAATAATACAGTCTAACACATACAAAATATCTTTAAATCTCTTTTCATGTGTAGTTAAGTCATGTTTACATGCTCACAAAGTCAGAACATACTCCATGTGGTATTCATGGATATTAGTTTCAAATATGTCAAGTTTTCCTTGGTAACAATCATATAGCTCAAAGCCAAACAAATTGTACATGAACAAAGGGATAATGAATCACAACTCATGCTCATTAATGTTCATAAATCAGTCATATGTGTATACTATCCTGCTCAGAATTTGCAGAATACAAGTTTCATCAAAGCCCATTTTCTAAACTTTACGTTTTTGTTATAAAACTCCTATTAAATCATGTTTGGACAATTCATCTCACAAGAAAGCTTTATACTACATGTTATACTTCTTTTCATACATGTATAGATCATAATACCATATTAGAAACAACTCAATATAACAGAAGTCAGAATCTAGTTCTGTGGACTGGCGTAGCTGCACTGCACCCTAGTACAAACTGGACACAGTTGTGCCCTTCCTGGACAAAACCAAGAAAGAGCTGTGTTCTGCAAAATGTCAAACCCAATTTCGATTTTTCTCCATTCTAAACATACTTAAACTCATTCTTAAAGGGTCCATACATGTATATAAACTTCGTAAACACATTTATATCAATCCACAACCATATTCACAGAAATTTTCATGGAAATCCTAGGAATTCATCAAGTTGGAAATTAAAAACATAAAATCAAAAATATATCCTCTTGAAGCGTAAATTGTTACTCCTTGTAGTCTCAGACTCCTCCTCACACACCAATGCACTCACACTTTCTATATATACTTATCAGACAATTACAGCAACAAGAAAATGAGGAAGAGAAAGGTCCTATATATAGTGAATTGGATGACTAGTTATTGTCTTGGCACAAGGGTTAGAATCCATGTGGAAGAAGAAGAAGCCAATGGTTATTGGAGAGTTGCTCAACCACTTCTTCCTCATCCATCTCCATTGCCATGATTGCCACCTTCTAGCCACTGTGCATTTTACATAAAGGAAATATAGGGCACTGTTTGGGCCAACTGATTTGGGAAAAGCTTTTAAATCTTAGCAACATGGTTACATTACACTTAAGTCTAGTTCATTTTGGTTCCCAAATGTGATTTTGATGTGTTAATGCTACTACATAATGTAAAGTTAGGGCTTATATATGCACACATATCATATAATTCATGTACATTGAGTTTACATAAAATAATATTTAATTTAGATAAAATAATGCAGTTGGGTATTATTAACCCGGTATGCTCCATGAACTTTATTATTAAACTTATACTTTAATATTATAATAATAATTAATATTAAATGTTTATTTTCTGGAACTTAACTTCCTTCTGAATTTCTGAGATGCACAATTAATTAACTCTTTCTGTATTAGAATGCTACACCGGATTCTATTTTACAACTCATTAATTTATACCATTCAATTTACTCTTAAAACATGATTTTAATAATGTCACACATTAAAATAATGTTCCATATTTTTTCCCAGGCAATTATATTAAAAAAAAATTCCAAGTCTGACCACTAGCGCAGCTGCGCCGGTTTGTACTGCAGGAAGGGCGCAACTGCGCTACTTCCTAGCTGAGTCAAACTGGCTTAGCTACTGCCAATTCCAGTTTCCACTACGAATGTAGTTTAACATAGCACATAATGAATTCCCAAATTGATAATATCGTTAGTTAGGCATCTTATTAAATCATTCCTTCATAAATTAAATTAAACGATCACTTCGTTCATTCTCATGACGTACAAGGAATATGTGAAACCCCAAAACCCTAATTAGATTCGATTATATAAATTTAGTATTATTAATAAAATCTCTCCGTTTTAAAAGTGTTTTGTGTTATTATAAATTTTGTTAAACAATTAAGTCAAATAATTTTTCGTCCGAAATTTGACGTGCTTGACACGTCGTGCTTAAAAATTTTCTTCCGAAAATGGACTTTTCGGTATTTATACTTTTACAAGCTTCTTTGTCGTGCTTACACTGACAAAACGCTTTGTTGTGCTTGTTAGGATTTGTGAAAAATCTAAGTTAGGAACCCTAATATCAAAATTAGGAAAAACCTAACACTAGATTTACAAACCTTAACCCTAATTTACAAACCCTAACATTGGCTAGACTAAACCCTAGTTAGGTTATCCTAAACCCTAACCATGATTATTAAACTTTAATTAGGTGCTAATAAACATCATTAAGCAACCCTAATCACAAAAACCAAAATCCCAGTCAAGATTGAAGAGGATTAAGGCATAATTAAACTACTAATTATGATGAACTAGCTCACAAGTAGGTTACTACTCATCAAACCAAGTCCCAAGATAACACATGACATGCTTGTAACTCCCAAGCAGCACAAGTATCAATCATCAAATCTTTGTAGAGGCAAGAAGGTGAAATAATGACCAAAAGCCCTAACTTGGCAATTCTATAAATAGCAGCCGTAGATCAGTGCAAACCCACGAAATTTCTAAGCCTAAATACTCATATATCATACCTAAACACCTTGGTGATAGCAAGAACAGAAACAGAAGTCAGAAATCAAAATCAAGCAAGAAAAGGTGAAAACCTTAATTCTAACCTAGATCTTTGATGATATGTTTAATTTGTAGTTTAGATGTTAAGATATGTGTAATAACATGTTAGTATGTATGCTAAATTGATAGAACATGTTTTCATAACATCTAAATGCATCAAAATGATGTTTTAAGCAAACTGGAAATTCTGGAAAAACTGGTTTGAAAGTCGAATGTCAGAGCCTGTAGATCCGTGTATGTTAATAGTTAGGACTATTAATTATATGCTAATTGTAGTATTACATGAGGTCTTTAATCTGGAAAAGAAAACAAGCCTATTAGAATCATATATTTCAAGATATAAGTGGTCAAAAGTGGTTGACCAATTACGAAGTTCTGATTTCTGGGTTACCCAGAAATCTCAAGAACAGGTTGAGCCGGTTACTTTGACCAACCATTAATTTACTTTCTGTTTGTTGTTAGGATATATATGTGACAACCTGAGTAAAATCGGATTGTCCAGAAATTAAGTTTAAAGAATTAGTTATTAATAAAATGAATTTTTATTAGTAATATTCTATGCTATGTGTTTATTAATCGTTCTAGAACATAGGATGATTATAAGTCGGGAGGATTATGGCTACGAGCTAGACTGAACGACTAAGAATTTTCAAGACGAAAGTAAAAAAATTTCGGAAACACAAATAATTCTGAGGAAAAAGACGAAATAGGCACTATTCACCCGATGAAACCTAAGGGTTAGTGTGACGCCCCTAAAATAGGTATACAACACCCATTCTGAGTCGCCAAATACATGATACAGAAAGCAAACTACAACTTCAATAATACAATTGTCGTGCAAAATACGACAACACATACTGCGAGTTTAAATACAAATATTGTCTTCTAGACAATATCTACACTCAAGTAAGTCCTCATTACAATTATTCAAACACTATTTTACAGAAATAGTGAGGACAGCTAAAACATCTTTCTAGAACCATCACTCCATACCCCGACTAGATCTTGCTATGTTCTCACCTCCTGAGAAGAAAAATAGAACAAAAGAAAAAGGGTGAGCTCAACTAGCCCAGTAAAGAATATTATGACTAAGATAATATACAACAAATTATCATTAGTATTCAACAGAAAAAAATCTGATAGAATATAATCAACAACAAGTTTTAGATCAATAACTGCAGCGGAAACAACAAACCATTAGAAGAGTCAAGTAGAGAAAGAATTCTACTATCTTCTAAGATTTAAAAGTTCATCAGCAATATTTTATCCCTGTAACATCAATCAATAATCATCTTTAACCAAATATTCATCTTTGCACTACAGGCTAAAGATATTCATTTTTATCACCAGTCAGTCATGTTCATCTCAACACCTGTTCATCTTTGCACTACGGGTCAAAGATATTTATCAGTTAATCATTCATCTTTACACTACAGGCCAAAGATATTCAGTAGTATCATCATTTAGGACTGAGGATGATGAAAAATATTTTAATAGAAACGAATCCAGTGAGACAGAAGGACAAATATTAGGCATTCGTATAACAGTTTATCCAAGATCAATAATACTTCATAATAATCAATTGTGAAGTAGAATTCAAAAATAAAGATCAAAACATGGATATAATCAAAGATAGTAACCATAATAGACATCTTGGACAAAAAGAGAAAATTTTATTTTTCGGTGAATAGTGCCGTATTCGTGAATAGTACCGTATACGTGAATAGTGCCGTATACGTAAATAGTAACCCCGACACAAAAAGTTCTAAATTTGATAAAAACTCATATCAATATTTCAGCATAATGATATTGAAGAAAATAATATCTCTTACCTCAAAATATCAGTACTTCTGGTCGGAATACTAGTATAAGGCTGAAATAAACTTGCTCTGATGAATAGAAACTCTCAAATTATCTAAATACTCACAAAATACACTCAATAATCTAGAGAGAGAAAGAGAGAAAACTTGTTTCTGGTGTGATTTTTAATTCTGACTTAGCCCTCTATTTATAGAAAAATGTTAGCACGCTGAAGCAGACTTAACCTGCAACCTGATGGCTTTACCTGCTACAATTTCCACCCACCACATTTGAATAAAAATCTCAGCACATTTCTTCACCAACCAAGAGTGGGGCCCACCAATTCTAGAATTTTTCACCAAAATAATTAACTCCGAAAATTCAACAATTTCTGAACCAGTCATCTCGTAAAATTCATAAAAAACATACGTTCATTTTTAACGGTTCAAAATTTGTGGACATATACTCAACTTATATATGTATAACATATCCAAATATTACCACGATCCAACGGTCGAATTAAAAATTATAACCCTCGCAAAATATCTCAAAAACCCTAATTTGATTTTTAATACCTCCGTTCCGACAAAAATACAGATAAAACACCTCAACATTAACTCCTTCATTTTTAACCACAAAAATATATCCCTCATTTATATCCACATAAAATAAATATTTCCTTATCATATTAATCAATAATTAATTATTCACAAATAATATTACAGAATCACATTTATGACAATCAGGTCGTTCTCAGGAAAGAGGGGGCTTTCCAATAAGGATTTCTCCTTACTAGCGCGCAATTAGATGACCAAACATCTCCTTAGACAGAACTTTCTAGACATTGCCAATAATGATATCTAATAATATTATTTAAATAATATGAATTATTGATCTGATAATGGAAAATACTGTGTTGCAACAATTATTGAAACAACAATAATATAAAATATCATCGCAACAATTATTGAATAAAATAAAATATTGAACAGTAACTACTGTAACAATTATTGAGTAGTGCCTTCCTTCGTAAGAATCAATAATTCTAAAATACTGTGCAATCCGTGTGTTACTGTACAACCACGCGTATTACTGTATTTTAACCACCGGGTATTCCAACAGTGTTAACGGTAACAACTACGCCATTATTTATAAAAACTCAATTTTTGTCGTTATCTTCATCCAATCGTTTTTCGTTATGGGGTCCACAAATAGCTGCGCCGTCGTACGAATATTCCCCGACAGAAAGAATATTCCACGACCACACGAATATTCACCGACAAAAAATGAATATTTTATAACCACTTGCTTATTTGAAATATTTGCGCATTTTACCCATAACTAACCACATTAATCAAATCAACCATTTCTATTTCAAAATAATAAATAGAGAAAATTTAATTTTATTTATTAATAAGTTGGGGTCTTACAACCTCCCCTCCTTATGAAATTTCGTCCTTAAAATTGACGTACGTACTTGGTGTTTCGAAAAGGTGAGGATACCTCGCTTTCATTTCTGATTCCAACTCCCAAGTCATTTCTTCAATAGCATGGTTTCTCCACAAAACCTTAACTTGTGGTATAACCTTCGTGCATAGGACATGTTCTTTCCTATCCAATATCTTAACAGGTATCTCCTCGTACTTTAAATCTTCGCCTATCTCGTCTGGTTTTAACGCAATAATGTGGTTTGGGTCATCCACATATTTACGTAACATCGATACGTAAAAAAAACGTTATGAACATGCGACATACTTAGCGTTAAGGCGAGTCTATAGGCCACAGTTCATACTCGATCGAGGATTTCAAATAAATCGAAGGCTTGAGCTTTCTTCTCTTCATCGACTCTTACTTCTAGAATAACACATTCTTGCACCTTCTTCTTTATATTCATTAGCTCCAGGTCTGTAGTTTGAGCGGCTTTAATGTTATCGATTAAAGTCGATTTTACTCGTATATCATCACATGGGTCCCTAGAGTCATTAACTCTATCTCTATCATTTATAAATTATATAAAATAGGTCTTTGTGTTCAACAATATCGCACTCGTACTCGCGTACAATCTTCTACTCAATGCGTCAGCTACCACGTTCGCTTTTCCAGGATGGTATGGTCAGAACAGGTTCCGAATGAGTCGCCTCTTGAGCTATTGGAAAATCTTCTCGCATTCCTCGCTCCATACGAATTTTGTATCTTTCTTAGTCAGCTAAGTTAACGGAGTAGCGATTTGAGAAAATCCTTCCACGAATCTCCGATAGTAACCAGCTAAGCCCAGAAAGCTACGTACTTTGGTCACCGACTTCGGTTGCTCTCAATTATGATTCATATCCCAATCTTGGATAGCACGTCACAATGGCACCTATTGTTTTACCACCACACAAATATAGAGTCCCCTACGGAGAGTCTGGCTTTGCTGCATTCCACAAAGGAAGTCACTAGATATAGGCTCGGGTACCAACTTCTATAGTTGGGTTTTTAACTCCTGAAGTTCAATAGGAGCTATTCAATATGAGATTTTAGAAATGGTTTTGTATCGGGTTGAAGATCAATACAAAAATTCAATATCACGCTCTGGGTTAGGCCAGGAAATTCTTTAGGAAATACGTCAGGAAATTCACTAACAACAGAAATATCATTCAAATTTGACGTATTTTTGTTCAAGTCCATGACATGGGCTAAGAAAGCTTGACATCCGTTTTTCAATAAACGAATGGCTTTATGGCTTGGTATGACAGCGATTGATTTTAGTGGTTTGGTTGTTTGAATTCGCATAATAGGTTGGTTAGGAATATGAAAACTAACAACCTTACGAAAACAATCAATTTTGGCATGATGAGTAGTTAACCAATCAATTCTAAAATCACATCAAAACCAAGTATCTTTAAAGAGATAAGGTCAACAAATAATGTAATTGTGCCAACTTGGATTAAGCAAGATTTATAAACTGTAGATGTAATGAAAGTTTCTCCTAACGGAGTCTCCACAGATAGGTCAAAGTCTAATTTCTCCGGAGTCAAGTTTAAACGTTGAGCACAAGCAGGAGAGATAAAAGAATGGGTAGAATCGGTATCTAGTAAGGTATAAACTTCGCAAGAATTTATAATTAACTAACCCGTTATACCTTCGTTCGGGTTCCTCGCGTTTTGGGCAGTCACGACAAATGCTCTTCCAGAAACCGTCGATTTTATTTTGTCTGTATCCGCCTTTGGTGTCACCGTCCCAGCTGAACTTGGTTTCGCTATAGTACAATCTCGAGCGATATGTCCTTCCTTTCCATAATTATAACATACCTTGAACTGTTGTGGGCAGTTTGGACTTATATGTCCCTCCTCTCTGCATCTGTAACATCTAACTGGCGGTCGTTCTCCTCACCTAGAATTTGTTCCTGGTGCTGCTGTCGACGTCTTCTTGTCATCGTTAAATCTTCTTTTCTTGAAATTTCCACTTGACTCACCTCTCCTATTATCATGGCCACGATGACCACCCGAGTGGTTACCATTTTTGTCTGTATTTTTCCCTCCTCGCTAGTTCTCATCGCTCCGATGACTGCTGTCACTAGTATGACCCTGGTTGTGGTCCCTCGGTTGAACATACTCATTATGTCGCTCTAATAATTGAGCCCTGTTTACAACATCTGAATATAAAAAAAAATTATGAGATATAAAATATTGCCGAATCTCGGGTTTTAAACCTCTCAGAAACATCCTTGTCATTCGTTCCTCATTCTCGACCAAATGAGGTGCAAACCTAGATAACTCTGCAAACTTCGCCTCGTACTGGGACACTGTCATGTTGTTTTGTTCCAGTCTAATAAACTCTACCTCCTTCATATGACGAATACTTTCAGGAAAGTACTTGTCATTAAACAGTTTCTGAAACGTTTCCCAGGACATGTTGAGTGCGTCAGGCTGGGTACGCTTCACAGATTCCCACCAGTAGTCTGCCTCACCGCGGAACATAAAGGTGGCGAATGGAACCTTCTGTTCCTCCGTGCATCCCAAGATATCAAATATCTTGATAATTTGCTTGACCCACGTTTCCGCAATGATCGGATCCGGCTTTCCCTTAAATTCTGGTGGTCCCAATTCTTTGAACTGCTTGGCTGTGACAAACTGCGCGTTGTTATCATTTCCACCCGTATTCTGCACACAAGTCTCCCTCGTCTGATTTTGAATGAACTGCAAAAAGCTCTTAAACATTCCATCATTCATCATTTGCTCGGTAACGTTGTTTACAGGAGGAATATTTCCTTTCTGTTGCACGTTCCCCTGGGTGGTGATTAAAGGTGTCTCCACAGTCTCACTCACTCAATTGTTAACGTTCTCTGCTGCCATTCTAAAATACTGCCACAAAACAAGGGTTAATTGACATGTCACATATTATCCCTACATCTGACCGACCAAATAAATACCAAATAAACTTAGTCACCTCCTAGTTCTTGTCTCACATCTCAGCCAGGGATCATATCCCTAAGCTCTGATACCAACTGTGACGCCCCTAAAATAGGTATACAACACCCATTCTGAGTCGCCAAATACATGGTACAGAAAGCAAACTACAACTTCAATAATACAATTGTCGTGCAAAATACGACAACACATACTGTGAGTTTAAATACAAATATTGTCTTCTAGACAATATCCACACTCAAGTAAGTCCTCATTACAATTATTCAAACACTATTTTACAGAAATAGTGAGGACAGCTAAAACATCTTTCTAGAACCATCACTCTATACCCCGACTAGATCTTGATATGTTCTCACCTCCTGAGAAGAAAAATAGAACAAAAAGAAAAAGGGTGAGCTCAACTAGCCTAGTAAAGAATATTATGACTAAGATAATATACAACAAATTATCATTAGTATTCAACACGAAAAAATCTGATAGAATATAATCGACAACAAGTTTTAGATCAACAACTGCAGCGGAAACAACAATCCATTAGAAGAGTCAAGTAGAGAAAGAATTCTACTATCTTCTAAGATTTAAAAGTTCATCAGCAATATTTTATCCAAGATCAATAATACTTCATAATAATCAATTGTGAAGCAGAATTCAAAAATAAAGATCAAAACATGGATATAATCAAAGATAGTAACCATAATAGACATCTTGGACAAAAAAGAAAATTTTATTTTTCGGTGAATAGTGCCGTATTCGTGAATAGTATCGTATATGTGAATAGTGTCGTATACGTGAATAGTAACCCCGACACAAAAAGTTCCAAATTTGATAAAAACTCATATCAATATTTCAGTATAATGATATTGAAGAAAATAATATCATTAAGAAGAAAATAATATCCCTTACCTCAAAATATCAGTACTTCTGGTCGGAATACCGGTATAAGGCTGAAAGAAACTTGCTCTGATGAATAGAAACTCTCAAAGTATCTAAATACTCATAAAATACACTCAATAATCTAGAGAGAGAAAGAGAGAGAACTTGTTTCTGGTGTGATTTTCAAATCTAACTTAGCCCTCTATTTATAGAAAAATGTTAGCACGTCGAAGCAGACTTAACCTGCAACCTGATGGCTTTACCTGCTACTATTCTCACCCACCACATTTGAATAAAAATCTCAGCATATTTCTTCACCAACCAAGAGTGGAGCCCACCAATTCTAGAATTTTCCACCAAAATGATTAACTCCGAAAATTCAACAATTTCTGAACCAGTCATCTCGTAAAATTCATAAAAATATACGTTCATTTTTAACGGTTCAAAATTTGTGGACATATACTTAACTTATATATGTATAACATATCCAAATATTACCACGATCCAACGGTCGGATTAAAAATTATAACCCTCGCAAAATATCTCAAAAACCCTAATTTGATTTTCAATACCTCCGTTCCGACAAAAATACAGATAAAACACCTCAACATTAACTCCTTCATTTTTAACCACAAAAATATATCCCTCATTTATATCCACATAAAATAAATATTTCCTTATCATATGAATCAATAATTAATTATTCACAAATAATAATACAAAATCACATTTATAACAATCAGGCCGTTCCTAGGAAAGAGGGGGCTTTCCAATAAGGATTTCTCCTTACTAGCGCGTAATTAGATGACCAAACATCTTCTTAGATAGAACTTTCTAGACATTGCCAATAATGATATCTAATAATATTATTTAAATAATATGAATTATTGATCTGATAATGGAAAATACTGTGCAGCAACAATTATTGAAACAACAATAATATAAAATATCATCGCAGCAATTATTGAATAAAATAAAATATTGAACAGTAACTAATGTAACAATTATTGAGTAGTGGCTTCCTTCGTAAGAATCAATAATTTTAAAATATTGTGCAATCCGTGTGTTACTGTACAACCACGCGTATTACTGTATTTTAACCACCGGGTATTCCAACAATGTTAACGGTAACAACTACGCCATTATTTATAAAAACTCAATTTTTGTCGTTATCTTCATCCAATCGTTTTTCGTTATGGGGCCCACAAATAGCTGCGCCGTCGTATGAATATTTCCCGACAGAAAGAATATTCCACGACCACACGAATATTCACCGACAAAAAATGAATATTTTATAACTACTTGCTTATTTGAAATATTTGCGCATTTTACCCATAACTAACCATATTAATCAAATCAACCCTTTCTATTTCAAAATAATAAATAGAGAAAATTTAATTTTATTTATTAATAAGTTGGGGTCTTACAGTTAGGGTTTGAATAACTTAAGCCTTTTCGAGAGTTCGATATGTCGAAATGACATTCCTTCGAAAGATTTGACAATAATAAATCGTGAAAAGTTAAGTAAGCCGATAAAAGTTTTTCTCGAAAACGTGCAGAAATCGGACGAAATAAAAATAAAGAAAAGTACTATTATGTACTTTTCATTTGTTTAACTACGTGAAGGAAAACGCTTAACGTTAAAAACTGTTTTTCAATTTTTCAGAGTTCTGAATAATGCATAAAAGTTAATTAGTAAAGGAAAGACGAAATATCCAAAAATATTTGGATTCCGAGAATCACAGTTTTTAAAACTGTCGGACGAATTCCACAAGACGGAAGCATAAAGCTTCCTAGGGAATTTCGTGAATAGTAAGGAGGTGGGAATAGTAAGGAGGTGTGAATAGTAAGGCAGTTTGACCAAATGACTAAAACGCCCCTAGCTTGCATTTTCTATAAAAAGAGCCTAAGCTCATTTGTTGGTGATTTTGAAAATCACCAACACTTGAGAGAGAGAGAGAGAGAGAGAGAGAGAGTTCGGATGAAGAAAAAGAGAAAGAGAAAAAACAAGCCCGAGTGCACGCTTTATCCAATGGAGGAAGATTAAATAAGAAAGGTAATCCAACACCTAAGCCTAAGTAAATTTTCTTTAAGTTTTCTATGTTAAAAATATAGCTTAATGAGAATAAGAAGTAACTGTAACGCCCCGAAATCCGGTTTATCTTCACACCCGGATTCCGTACGTCACGAGTACATCATTCATCCAACATACATCATTATATACTGAAATATAACAACATACATTCTCAATTCCCAGGTTCTCAAAACCTTATAACCCTTCTCATTACAAATAATGATAATTACATTATTCCTTTCATCTTACAAGAGTGACTTTTATGCGCCACCAAGGATACATACAGTTCATTAAACTAGTCTATAGTTTAATTCATCTTTCTACATTATAAGTCTTCACTTGATCTTCACACACATTCACATATTGAATGGCACTTCATCTGGATACTGCTTAGCTTGATCTTTATGGGATCCTTAAGTTCTTTCTAACATCGTTCGCTGAAAATGTTTTTCGTTTAAAGCAAGTGTAAGCATTTAATTGCCCAGCAAGTCATCACAGTTTGAACAAACAAGTTCAGAATTCAAACATTGTTTTAGAACTTCAATAACCGAACAAAGGTTATGAAGCAGCTTGAATAATAGGAATAATCTCGATTCCTATCATCTTAAAACCATACTCACTTTCACTTTGAAATACTTTCATTCTTCTACCTTTTTCATACACATTCTATCTGGCTAGAATCATCAGCACAGACTTAACAATAACGGTTCATGAATAAACCGAGCATACTTGTATTGAACAGTTCGATCACAAAACAGTTCATTTCATAGAAACACCGAAGTTCTCACATTGTGGCACAAGGCCTCATACATTCTATTACCTTGTACAAATATCGCACATTCGCACATAGACAGAACTTCTCAAGTTCAACATCTGAGAAGTTTAAAAAATTAGCATTCATTTAAAATATGAATGAAGTTAGGAAACTTGCCTTACGCACAGCTACAGCTTACGCTGAACTGCTCATTCCCATTCCTATGTAGCACATAAGAAAATAACACGTACACCAATTAGTCATATACTTGACTTACGCATTGGTTTACTTAACTTTACTTCTTAAGGTTCGCGTTCTTGTAATATAAGCTTACACGACTAACTTTCATTATCAGATTATGGCTTTATGACATACTGAGATGTCTTATTCATACATTTATCATCTTTGATGATTTACATTCTTATCTTCTTCTTATACTTCTTTTAGGACTCAGTACACATCGCTTCTCTGCTAGTAGTCCATGTGGTACTCTGAGTGGTTTCCCATAAACAACCAACAAACAAGTTCCCGTCTCATCTACACTGCCATCACTGTGAGTTAGATCGGTTGCCAGTTTCGTATATACCTTCGGTCTCTGAAGGAATTGTTTAGCCCAGCTCCCATATGTCAACCATTAAAGGTTACGATTGTACTACAACCTAACTTCTCTTAACTTATACGAACCATTAAACTATAATGTTCGTTAAGTCAAACTTATATTCCTTACAGCTTTCTGGCAACTAAATGTCATACCTCATGATTCATTCTTTATCGTCTAAGTCATACAGTCTTTTGTACACTCGAAATGATCATTCAATGTCAATACTATGAGGTCATAGCGTTAACTATTTCATATGAATTTATTCATATCTTCAAACGTCCAGTTCCTTCCACTCAGAACGTTTATCCAAGTTATACTTATTAACTCGGCTTCTTAACGTTATACGTTATTATCTTCAACTCAGTTTCTTCACCATTCATGGTTAATCAACATTCTTCATTATCTTACAGCTTTCTTGATACCATTCGTATCTTACTTACTACTTTCATCAACATCTAAGTCATACAACTAGGGTATACTTAGAACGTTCATCAAACGCGAATACAATTCACAAGGATCATTTACGTATTCAACGTTCACGTTGCTCGTCTCTTAATCTCTCATTCAACCTTTACTCTAGGTTTTTAATCTCTTTTGATCGTTATCCATCCCATGAACCCCATGTTCATTATTCTTTCTTAATGTCGAAGCCATATCGTTCATTGTATGCTAAGACCAAGCGTTCTTCGCAACAACATTGCGTTCACAGCGTCTATACGCTTTACGCTTATCTCCCCTTACCATGACATAACATCGGAATGTTATTCATTACCTTCATCACTCAACGTCTAAGGAGTCACAATCATAGCAATCCCTTACGTTCGTTCATTGCGACTACGGTCACTGGATATCGGTTCCGTAATCTAGCGTTTACATTCTCTATCTTTTAATTTCGCTAAATCTTTTCGTTCAACCTTTATTAAAGGTTTAAGACACTTGATTAAGTGTTACATTACGTGAACTATATGTTCATACTTCTTTCTTGAACATCCCCTGAGAAATTGAGCAGTTAAAATCTCATTTCTGGGTATTGTCCTGCACCGGCACTGCGGCGCCGTGCCCTTCCTTTCCTCTCACACTGCGGCGCGACCTACTTCTCTCTCCTCTCTTCCCGGAATGGCGCTGCGGCACCAAGTCCTTTGTTATCTCTCGCGCTACGGCGCCACTCTCCAGACATTTATGGCCGAGCTCGCGCTGCGGCGCCACCTCTCTAGGCATGACTGGCGCTGCGGCGCCGAGCATGAAACCTAGAAAAAATTTCTAAGTCTTTTACAAGCTTGAGACGTCGATTTCGAAATCTCATAACTTCTTCATTATAACTCGGAACGAGGTCGTTCCAAAGCCATTCTCTTCCTTATCTTAAGTACTTTGATTACCCATGAACAGAACTTCGTTCTGAATCTGTTAACATGCCATTCAATTGGCTTAATCTTCACTCTTCATTCATTTTAACATTTTTAACGTTCTTCGTTCGTTCATCCGTAATTCGGTCATCCGAACTCGGAATTCGTTCGTTCTTGAGTCTACGACTCATGTTTTATACGTTCTCTTACATTCTTATGAAACCCTACAAGTTCGGATTCATTTACTAACTTTTAAATTTTTGTTCTGTCTTTTACGAAAATTTCACCATAACTTCGTTATAGCTCAATTTTAATCCGTTCTTCATGAACATTTCTACCGTCCCTAACCAAGAAAATAAGAAACTAACTTATACGCGATGGTTTTAAACTTGTCCATCAACAACAATTACACTATGATGGTTTTAAATTTGTCCATCAACAACGTTCTTCGTGTTCTTCGCGTGTTCTTCGCGTTCTTCATTTTTAATCGATATTTTGGATTACGATTCTACTTTTTCTTGGAATTTGATGTTATAGAACATCATTCCTTACTTATCTGACCTACTCATTCATAAAATTCATTCGGATTGCTCAAAATCCTTACGAATCTTATACTTCCTTAAGAAATTTATAAAATGAATTTCAAATTCTTATTTCTTTATTTCGCATGATTTCAACCATATGAAATCATTCTCAATATCTTTTACTCCTTATTCTCATTAAGTTATGTTTTTGAACATAAAAACTTAAAGAAAATTAGAAGAACTAGGGTTCGGATTACCGTTCTTCTTTAATCCTCTTCCGTTAGACAAAGCCGACGATTTGCGAGCTTTTCTATTTCTCGATCACTTTTGATCCGAGCATTCATGCTCAATCTCTTCCTCTTCCTCTCCCAACCGAGCTCTCTCTCTCTCTCTCTCTCAAGTTCTAGGATTTTCAAAATCCTAGAAAATGAAAGTTTAGCTTTCTATTTATAGATTTTCAAGGCTAGGGCAATTTAGTCATTTCCCCTCCGAACCTCCTTACTATTCACACCTCCTCCATCCCTTAGCCACCAAGTTTACTTGGCCACCACCCTTACTTGGTGGCCAAGTGGCCGGCCCACATGCCCATGGGTCATCCCATGGGTTGCCCCAGTGGTTTTTACCCATCCGTTTACCCATCGGTTCGATCCGCGATTTATCTTCTTGGTTTGGGCCTTAACCCTAATTCTTATTGGGCTTGATTTCACAAATCATTGGGCTTGACATAATCCATGTCCAATTGGATTCTACAAAGTCCATGAACTCAACGTCCATTAAGACTAATCGTATTCTACGCATTCCATTATCGTATTCTCGTATTCTCTTCGTATATCACTCGTACGATATTCGTATTATACGTCATACTAATCTTTGTACTATACTCGTATAATAACTAGTATTATACTCGTATCTCTCACGCATAATAACCCTAATTATTATACGCGATCATAACATTCTTGGAACTCACTTTTCTAAACCCTTAGGTTTTGAGTCCGCATGCGAAAACTTTGTTTTTGCCATAACTGAAATATTATTGAATATTCCATCACGTCTCAAAATTAAACGTAATCTATAACTTCTCGGAATTTCAAAATAAATCTCCGAGCAGAAACGGGTGAATAGTGCCTATTCCGTCTTTTTTCCCGAAAAAATTTTGTTCCCGGAAAACTTCCATTTTCGTCTTGAAAATTCTTACTCGTTCAATCTAGCTCGTAGCCAGAATCCTCCCTATTAATAATCATTCATGGTTATAGAACGATTAATAAACACTTAGCACAAAATAGTATTAATAAAATTTCATTTTATTAATAACTAATTCTTTAAACTTAAATTATGGACAAACCGAATTTCCGGGTTGTCACAGTAACAGAAGTTAAGAATGATTTCATATGGTTGAAATCATGAGGAAATGAAGAAATAAGAATTTGAAGTTTAGTTTATAAATTTCTTAAGGAAGTATAAGATTCATAATGAATTTGAATTATCCGAATGAATTATATGAATGATTCGATGAAATTAGTAATGAATGGTGTTTTATAACATCAAATTCCAAGGGAAAGTGAAATCGTAATTAAAATATCGATTAAAAATGAAGAATGCGAAGAGCACGAAGATCGTTGTTGATGGACAAATTTAAAACCATCGTAGTATAAATTGTTGTTGATGGACAAGTTCAAAACCATCGCGTATAAGTTAGTTGCTTATTGCTTGGTTAGGAACGGTAGAAACGTTCATGAAGAACGGATTAAACTTAGCTATAACGAAGTTATGGCAAAAATTTTGTAAAAGACGGACGAGAAGTAGAAAGTATGTAAATGAACCCGAATGAGTAGTTTTTCATAAGAATGTAAGAGAAAGTAGAAAATGTGAGCCGTGGACTTAAGAATGAACGAGTTTCGAGTTCGGATGACCGAATTACGGACGAACGGACGAAGAACGTTAATAACGTAAAATGAATGAAGGATGAAAATTAAGCCAATTGAATGGCATATTAATGGATTCGGAATAAAGTTCTGTCTAAGGGAAGTTGAATTTCGTAAGATAAGGAAAAGAATGGATTTAGAACGACCTCGTTCCGAGTTATAGCGAAGAAGTTATGAGATTTCGAAGTAAGCGTCTCAAGCATGTAAAAGACTTTGAAAATTTTTCAATGTTTTGGTCTTGGCGCCGCAGCGCCAGTTGTTCCTTGGGAGGCGGCACTGCAGCGCCAACCTGGGCCATCAGCTGCTGCTAAGTGGAGCCGCAGCACGAAGAAGAAGAAGGGAACCGGCACCGCAGCGCCGGTGCAGGGCAAGGCCCAGAAATGAGCTTTTTATTGCTCAAATCATGGGGGAAGTATATGGGTAGATAATGAACATGTAGTTCACGTAATGTAATACTTAAATAAGTGATTTAAACCTTTAGTAAAGGTTGAACGAATTGATTGAACGAGATTAAAAGACAAAGAATGTAAACGCAATGCGGTTGCGATGAATGATCGGTCTTAGCATACAACGAACCGTATGGCTTCGACATTAAGAAAAAATAATGAATATGGGGTTCATGGGTTGGATAACGATTGAAAGAGATTAAAACCTTGGGTAAAGGTTAAACGTGAGAGTAAGAGGTAAACAACGTAAACGTTGAATACATAAACGATCCTCGTGATTCGTATTCGCGTCGGACGAACGTTCTAAGTGTACAATAGTTGTATGACTTAGACGTTGACGAAAGTAGTAAGTAAGATATGAATTCTCAAGAAAGCCGTAGCGAATGGTAATAAGAATAATGAAAGTCTGAGGGTAAGTCAGATAGAGAATGTTAGAATGAAGTGTAAGCGTTAAACAGTTTAGCCGATGTGAGGGTTGAGTGTACGCGAATATTAAATGGACATAACCTACACTCCGTGTATGGTTTGACCGTAAGGCAACGTAAAATGCTTAACGCTATGAATGTGTAGAATTAATGTTGAATGATCGTTCTAAGTATACAAAAGACTATATGACTTAGAAGATAAGGAAGGAATCCTGAGGTATGGCATTTAGTTGCCAGAAAGCCATAAGGAATAAGAAATTGACTTAACGAACATTATAGTTTAATGGTTTGGATAGGTTAAGATAAGTTAGGTTGTAGTACAATCGTAATCTTTGATGGTTGACATATGGGAGCTGGGCTACACAATTCCTTTAGAGAGCGGAGGTATATATGAAACTGGCAATCGATCTAACTCACTGTGAAAGATAGTGTAGACGAGACGGGAACTTGTTTGTTAGTTGTTTGTGGGAAACCACTCAGAGTACCATATGGACTGCTAGTAGAGACACGAAGTGTGCTGAGTCCTAGAAAGGTTATAAGAAGAAGATAAGAATGTAAATCATCAAAGATGATGATCGTATGAGTAAGACATCTCCATATGTCGTAACGTCATAAAACAGTAAAAAAAGTTAGTTACGTAAACTTAGATTACAAGAACGCGAACCTTAAGAAGTAAAGTTAAGTAAACCAATGTGTAAGTCACGTATATGACTAATTGGTGTATGTGCTATTTTCTTATGTGTTATATAGGGATTTAAAATGAGCAATTCAGCGTAAGCTGTAGCTGTGCGTAAGGCAAGTTTCCTAACTTCATTCATATTTTAAATGAATGCTAGTTTCTTAAACTTCTCAGATGTTGAACTTGAGAAGTCTTGTCTTATGTACAAATGTGCGATATTTATACAAGGTGGTAGTATATATGAGGCCTTGTGCCACAATTTGAACACTTTGGTGTTTATTTGAGATGAATTGTTCTGTGATTGAACTGTTCAATATGAGTATGTTCTGTTTATACATGAACCGTTATTGTTAAGTCTGTGCTAATGATTCTAGCCAGACAGGATGTGTATGAAAAAGGTAAAAGAAAGGAAGTATTTGGAAAGTGAATGTATCTAAGGTTTTAAAATGATAGGAATCATGATTATTCTTATTATTCAAGCTACTTCATAACCTTTGTTCGGTTATTGAAGTTTTAAAAGAATGTTTAAATTCTTGAAGTTGTTTATTCAACTGTTATGACTTGCTGAGCAATTGAATGTTCACACTTGCTTTAAATAAAAATATTTTTAACGAACGATGTTAGAAAGAACTTAAGGATCCCATAAAGATCAAGTTGACCGGTATTCAGACGAAGTGCCATTGAGTATGTGAATGAGTGAAAAGATCAAGACTTGTAATATAGAATGATGTAATTAGACTAAAAAATAGTTTAATGAATTGTTATGTATCCTTGGTGGCGGATAAAAGTCACGCTTGTAAGATGTAAAGAATAATGTAATTATCATTATTTGTAATGAACGAGGTTATAAGGTAATAGAACCTGGAATTTGAGAATGTATGTTGTTATATTTAACATATAATGATATATGTTTGGAAGGCGATGTACTCGTGATGCACGGAATCCGGGTGTGAAGATAGACCGGATTTCGGGGCGTTACAATATAAGTGTTATGAATTAATACCCTGATATAGATACTAC
The DNA here is from genome assembly GCA_016801055.1 of Panax notoginseng. Taxonomy (NCBI): domain Eukaryota; kingdom Viridiplantae; phylum Streptophyta; class Magnoliopsida; order Apiales; family Araliaceae; genus Panax; species Panax notoginseng. Next base: position 216,402,233 of record CM029013.1, on the reverse strand, counting down.
ATATCTATGACACTCAAATGCTTAATCAATTCATAGGATTACTAGAATTAATCGTCAAATGTCGTTGACCGAGCATTACTGTGTTTTCTGGGTTACCTAGAAAATTGAAGAACACGAAGAACAACCTTTGGCTGCACTTTGACCAATATAAATCTAGACCTTAGGTTCTTACTCTGTCCAAACAAGTGTAACATATATGTACCTTGGTATATAGACTACATATTACAACAATCAAAATACAAATCTATCACACGGATTGAAAGTTATTAAGGCCATAAGATCGTTGACCGACCTTAACCACTGTTCTGGGTTACCTAGAAACCCAAGAACAAGTCTGACAGTGACTTTGAGCCTCTATAACTTCTTGTTATATGTAGGTTAAAGCATGAAATTGGTATGTTGTTGTACTACTACATCAGTACTATAACACCTATACACTTACAAACCCAGAATCATTAATAGTAAACAATTAGGCTAAGGTCAAAGTGACCTCTAAGCCTTGAATAAACTGACCCCAGAAAATGAAGAACACCTATAGCAACATTTTCTGTCGCTATAGGGCTTTAGCGACAGACAGTAAATAATTATTTAATAAATAAATTAATAAAATTAGAAATAATTAATAAATAAATATAAATAATAATAATAACAGTTTTAAAATTTATTTTAAGTTATAGTAATTAACTTTTAATATTTTTACATAAATTCAATAAATATTTTATTTATTTAATATTATGAATAATTAATTTATTAATAAAGTAATTAGAATAATCATTTATAAATAAAAATAATTATTTAAAAATGATATTAATGGTTTAAAAATCATATTAAATGATTATAAATTATTTAAAAATAATAAACAAGATTATAATAATGTTCTAAGTAAATATTAATAAATTGGAAATAGAAATAAATGATTTAAAAATCATTTAATGGATAAATAAATATCTAAAAATTATTATAAGCTTTCGAAAATTATTATAAAGGATATACAAATTGCCTAAAAATTTAATAAAGCTTATAAATAAAGTTTAACCAGGATATTAACTTATTAATTATCCGGTAAAGTCTTAGGACACCGAAATCATATCAAATTTAATCCGAACGTGAATAGTTTATGTGAATTAACACCTTAGGTGTTTATAGACGAATCGAGTAACTTCGCTTAATCGACCTTCGCTCAGGCAAGTTCTCTAACCTTAATCTCTTATCGAGCAAGTTTACTAAACCCTAATTTATTCATTAAACAAGATTCCTATCTTAATTTGCTTTTGATATGTTATACCAAACCTAAACTTAATTGCCAATTATTGCAAAGTTATCGCTATAGCTTCAGCATAACTAAGAAATGAATTGTTTGTTCATATGATATTGTTTATTGAGCATAAACTATTGTGTCAAACCAAATTGCTTTGGTAAGACATCCTATACTGAGTTGTATATCCCAGAAGGGATAAATATGTGTCAATAAAATTTGACACTTAGTGCAAGTTGGGCACGATTAGGATGAGATGCATACTCCTAGGATGTTGATTAGGTTGATCACATGTCTCACATCTGAACAAGATTTCTAAGTCTTTGTGACTGACAGAAAATATAAAAAGTCCAGAAATGGTTGAAATATAAAATTTCCAGACATGGTAAACAACACTCAGTTGAGAAAAGTTTTGAACTGTTATACTTCTTCAATTCATATATTGTTATAAATTATAAAACATGTTGAGCATGTCATAGCTCACTCTTACAAATCATTCCCTTTGCAGTATTAGATGGTAACCCTGGCACATCTGGAGTAAACAATGGGAAGCTTCCTTGCTTAGATTAGTTTAAATTACTGTCTAGCTGAATGTAATACTTTTGTAATAAGAAATTCTTTATGAAGAATCATTTAACCGAACCATAATATATGATATATATCATCCTTTATTTCCGCAACCGTGTTTACTTTACATAAATAGATGTAATTAAACCTTTTGATTTATTTTGAGATCCTTGGGAACTATACATCTGAGTGAGGGTATTGACAATATGGACTGTTCATGTTGTTGTTGATACTCTGGATTTCAGATAGATAGGTACTATTGATACGATAGTGTAATCCACATGATATAGACTATACATCTGAGTGAGGGTATTGGTAATATGGATTGTTCATGTTATTTCTAGTACTCTGAATTTTGGATAGATAGATATTATTCGTAGATACAGTCTCTACATCCAAGTGAGGGTATCCAAACACAGCAACAATTCTTCATAGAATTGTTATCTGTTATGGGATACTGTGAACCTTGGATCTATGGGAATTGTATCTTGTAATATTTGTATAGTAGTACGATTAGATATAAGCATCCAATCGGATATCGTGGGTGTATAGATTTGAATGTGTTATATTAATTGATTAGTTGTGAACACCAGATCAGATACAGTGGGAGTATAGATTTGGGGGCGTTACATAGTTGTCACATACTTAACTTAATTTAATTACTATATCCGTCGTCACAACAATATTTATTCAAATAAATATTCAACTTTTATTAATTTAATTATTAATATTATTCAGAAAATTCTCGGTTATTATAGTATCATCATCTGGCCTTAAATTTTCCTCTATCATGGATAAAAAGAGGTGCATAACTTCCTCAGACTGACCTGACTTAACATACTCAGCAATCAAGGAAGTCCAACAACAACTTATAGCCTTGTTAAGCATATCGTCAAACACCTTATGTGCTGACACCAAATCTTTAAAACTCTTAGCATAAACAACAAGTAGACCATTACAGTCTAAGGAATCATCAGTATACCCCAATTTCACAACTTGGGTATGAATGTGTTTGACATCATTGACCCTCTTCAACTAGTAATCTGATGATGACATTACAAGGGAATATATTGGGTGTTTGTAAATGGTAAAATACAAGAAGAGAGAATTGAGATGGGTAGTGGCCAATGAAAAGAGTGGTTATAAGATTGTCATGGTGGGCACCTAAAAGGAAAACTTGAGCACGGATTTGAAGGATATGAGATTGTGAAATATGGCCTTTCAAGAGGTTAGAAAGATGATAAATTTGAATAGCGATAATGGATGTAAGAACCGTGAATTTTATGAATAAATATTAATAATGATGTTAATAAGAATGTGAATATTTAATTTATATAAAATTTATGTGTCATGAGATGAGTAGCTCAATAATATTAAATTGAAATTATGATAATTGAGAAAATATTGGAAGATATGATGAGATTGTGAAATGCCTTGTGTGGCACAAGAATAGAGATTATGATGGTTTAAATAAATTAGAGATTTAATTAAGAAGTGAATGATTAATTAATATCGTATTGTTATTGTGAGTAATAAAATATTAATGATTAAATAATTAATATAATAAGATTTATATTTATTCATTTAATTATTGAGTGCAAGACATGTGATAATATGTAGTACCTACATTCAAAAAGGAAGTGTAGTGTGACACTTTAAGGTAAATATATAATATATAAAACTATATAGTAAAAGTGAATGAATTATAAGTTACATAAAGAATGTTTATGTGACAACATGTATGTGTGAGAACACTAAAGATGTACTTTATGTTGTATTAAATTAGAATAAATCAATGTGTTACAAATTAATAATTATTTTAACAAGTCTAATTGGAATAATAGAGTTGTGTGGAAATAATGGATTGTTAATACCCAACTAATTATATTCCAACCCAAATTAAATATTATTTGGACTAGACTAATGTACATAAATTATATGATAGGGGTACATATATAATCCTTAACTTTTCATTTGGTAACAACATTTAGTTATCAAATGTGGAATTATAAGCCAAAAAGGAAATAAACCTAAGTGTATTAGTAAACATTTCGTGACTACAAATCAGAATAATTCCTTGTCCCAATTTGAGTGACCCAAATAGTGTTTCACAGTAGCTTAACTCTAATTACATAAACACATAAGTTGGCAGTAGAAGGCTAGCATAGTTGTGATGATGAAGAGGGGAGTGGAGGAGATGAAGTTGATGATCTCTTTTCTCCAAACTCTCTTAAACCATTAGATTCTTCTTCCATCTCTTAGTTTAATTTCTTGGGCAATAGCTTGGCATGGTTAGTAAGTTTTCTATAAATTGAGTACTCCCCTTCATTTCAGTGTTGCTAGAAAATTTTCTGATAAGTCTATAAGAGTGTGAGAGTACTGAATTATTAAGCTATTCGAGGTTGGAAGCAAAAGTTAGCAATTTCATATCACAAAGGTAACATTACTTTTAAACATGTTCATAATTTTAAGTTTTGTTGAATTCTTGGAAGTTCATGAATTTCTTGTTAATTAGTTTGGTAACTGTTATCCATGTTTTATCTAAGTTGATATACATGTTTAGAAGTATTAGAGTTAGTCTGAGTTATAACTAGAAGAGTTTAGCTATGCTTGTGTTGAGGCTCTGCGGAAGCAAAGCCATTTTTTTTGCTTCTAAACGAAGTGGCGCGGCCGCGCCACTTCTATAGTACAATATTGTGCAGCCGTGCAGGCTGCCAGTGTTGGAAAATAAATTTTGCTACTTTCTGTTATGTTGAGCATATTAGTTTGACTTGATTCTAGTTATAACATATAACGTAGGTTGCCTTACTTGTAGTCACTCACTTTAGCTTGTTTTAGTTTGAGTTTTCAAGAAAACTTATAAGTTTGGAAAATAAACCTTGTTACAAACAACCTCACTTGTATTCTAACCTTGTGAGCATGTGTAAATAACCTAGATATGTACGTAAATGAGTCTAATATAAGGCATAAGCTTGCTTCGTGTATATTAAGTTTTGTGAGCTTGGATTTAATGATTTTCTAAAGGAAAACTTGAAGTTTGAAATAAAAACTTGGTGGATCTTGTGACCTTTGAAATCAAAACTTTTGAGCATGCTTATGTGACTTAGTTATATATATACATGAGTATAAAATGTGGGTTCAAAGTTTCCTTGCATGCTTTGTTGGTTTAACATGATATTTTCAAGATAGATGTTAAAGTTAAAAACTAACTTTGTTGGGAAATACCATATTTGTATTCTGGACTTTTGGACCATCATGATAAGACATTTTATGCATCTAGACATGATTGATATGTGCATCTATCTAGCTAAGTATGTTATGAACTAGTCAAGCATAGTTTAAAACAAATTCTAAAGAAGTAAAACTATGTTAATTTGGAATACATGGGTAGAATAACTTAAGCATGTATATTTAAGGTTTATTAACCTCATTATGGGGTATAATGGTTAAACATGAGTAGCCTGTTGAAAATTGGTTCCATTTAGCCTTTCGAGATAGAAATTTTTCTAAAAACAAAACCATAAAATTAAAAGAATCTTGGAATGGCCATAGAGGAGACCAAACCTAATCATAAACATCATGACATGTATGATTCTGCAAGTGCCATCATGTGTGTATAAGGGTGTGCAAGTTGGGCCATGCTTCTATTTTCTCAGCTCTGGTTTGAACTGGGAGAAGCGCGGTCACGCCACTCCCTAGTTCAAATCAAGCTTTGTTGCGCCACCCTGCAATGAAGACTGCTTATTCTGTTTGTGATCTGAGATGTTATGCATGCTTATATTATTGTCTTAATTTGTAATACATGTCTAAATATAGTATTCAAAGTGTCAATAAGCATGCTGAACGATAGAATCATATATTTGATAAGTGTTTATAAACTTTCAAATGTTAAATCAAAAGATGATTATGAACTATGTTAGGTGATTTCATAGTGTCTTACCAACTGATTTTGTGTTATGTGTATGACATACGTATGGGATTATATGACTAAATTGAACTCTTATGTATGCATATCAAGTATGAGTATTAAATTTACGTAACTAATGAATATCCTATACGCGTAACTATGATATAATAGGATTCTAAATGTATTGATAAGATATACTTTGGTAAACTACGCAAAAGACAAGTTTTCTAACTTACACGACTTGAATATTGTGCAAGTATCCTAACCTATGCATTCACTTTATGCAAGGAATCTATGATTACGTAAATTTCCTAACTTACACAACTTTGGATTTTGTGCAAGTTCTCGAACTTCATTTAATGTTCATATTGAATGCAAGCTTCCTAAGTTCTTTACACTGTATATATTGTATAATCCTAATTGTTGCCATATCAACCCAATTTATTACTATTCAGAAATCATTGATATTTTGACGATTGTTGCAAGCATTGAACTTATAGTTCTGGAATGAATTATAAAAGTAATCTAAGCCGTTGATTCGGCTAGACCATTATCGTATGATAGAAAGCTATCCAAACCAAATTAACTTGGTGCGGACTCTTATAATTAATTGAGATGAACAACCCTCCTTGAAGGGGAAACTATATAATTGTCGGGAGACCGACGTGCGCACATGAGTATAATTAAATGTTATGCATAACGTAGGGTACTTTAGGCTGATCACCTGTTGTACTAATTTTTTTTGTTGGATTATCACTTTATTACTGTTAATTCTAGTAGAAGTTCATAGTTCTTAGTGACTGCCCAGTATTCATTATTTTGAAATCTCGAATTGATTAAGCGTTAAATCTTATTGATATATATCTATCCGTAGTGACTATTGTTAAGAACCATTGATACTTCTTGCTAACCTTGAACTATCATTATTGTTATACCCTTGAGAAATTAAAATTATATTGAACACCCTTATTCCTATATTACTTGTTGAGCAAACTTGTTGCTCATTCTTGCTTTCCCTAAAAATATTTTAGTTAAGACAGAGCAAGACGGACCCTCGGGCACTGATAAGGGCAAGGGCAAAGCTACGGAGTAGCTTCATATATATTAGAAATATTATGATTATGTAAAGACCTAAATTGTGTTATGTATTAGTTATGTCTAAATTTGTTTAAGTATGTTTAAGGTATGAAAGAGATGTTTTAAGTTACGAAACCTTAGGACGTGAACGATTATATTAAATAAATGTAATCTATTCTATTATTTTTGTCATATGAGATGTATTTAGTCATTAGATTTGTAGCTCATGGCGAACCAAATTCGAGACATGAGTGGTCTGAATTTAGGGGCGTCACAGGTTGGTATCAAACCTTAGGAGCGAGAGTCCTTAGATTATAACTTAGAAGAACTTAGAAGATAAGAAGGGATGAAACTCATGTAGAGTTTTCCTAGAGAGAGACTTAGTGTATTATGAAATATAATTTTATTCTACACAATGAACTTATGTTTATTTAACATTCTAATGGAGTTGTTGTTTGTTGTCTTATGTTTGTGAATGTAGGATGACAGACTTGGGAGGACCCAGTAGAGTGATAGAGGAGGAGTCGCGTGACATACACATGGTGTATGTGGCACCATTGATAGTTGAGCCCATTTTGGTAATGGCTCCTATCGATGATGAGGATGAGGAGGAAGAGATGAAGCCATTTCCTGTAGAGTCGGATCCATAAGAGGAACCCATGGAGGATGAGCCCGCAGAAAATCCCGATGAGACTACATTTAAGGATCAGATGTTGGGTGAGTATGAGGAGCAGATTTTGAACTTAGGATGTAGAGTCGAGGAGTTAGAGGCTGAGGCTCATGAGGGGCGACTGAAGATGCAGGAGTTGGAAGTAGAACTTACGTATTGCAAGGAAGCAGGAGTACAGATGGGCACTGTAGCATCCCCAAATCCCGGTCCTAATCACCAAGGATCTGGTATACTATTTCTATAACTATTGCGGAACATATAAACATAAATTATTTATACATTAAACTTTTTCACATCATTCCCAAGGTCTACAACCTTAACTTAATACATACATTCAATATCTTAAATGTTTACAATACTATTTTCGCCAGAAGATTTAATAAATCTAACTGTACCATAATTTAGTCTCGCACTTTGCCTTTACTTCTGTCTTTACTCGAGCTTTCCTCTAAATCTGAAAATTTTATCATGATATAGCAAGGGTGAGCATCAAATTTGCCCAGCAAGTTTAAATTTATTTGAGGATATATCATGATTGAAAGAATTGAACAATAAGCTAGCTAACTTTCAACAATATAAACATTGTGAAAGAGCATGAACAAATTTTCTTAGCTGAACGACCAAGTCAATGAAAATGAATGGTCAAGCATAAACATAAACAGATTAACTGAACCAAATGGTAATGAAGGTGATCAGCCTTTCATACCTGATGAACATTTACAATATGCACAATGTGCGAATCAATAATCAATATAGACGTGAATAATCAACAACAACTATTCACTAACATGCTTTGAAATTACAACTCATGGTTGAGTTAGGAAACTTGCCTGAACCGTTGATTACCGCTAAGCAATATAATGTAATCTCTTATGAAAGACCTATCAATTATAAGATTGATCTTTGAATTAGCATAACATACCTATTAACTCATAATACTATTACTTAATCAATCAATTATCTAACACTTAATCACATAATTAAATAATAGATAAAACCTTACAACGTTAGTATTATTATCATCATTTGATAATTCTTCAATCACTGTATCATATACATTATGATTTACCACTCGCTTTTTCATTTCACAAGTTATTCTTTAACATCTAATAAGTTAAATACTAATTCAGCCACCTGGATTCAAAATCTAACAACCCAAACTACAATCCAGCTAACTGGATTCCAAATCCAGCAAACTAGATCGCGATCCAACAAACTGGATTCAACAAATATTCAATTCAGTAAACTATTTTTCAATCCAGCAAGCTGGATTCATCAGATTTCCTAATCCAGCAAGCTGGATTCCATATCCTTTTTACAAAAATACCAAAACAACATATTATTTTTCTATCTCTTGGCCATGCTTATATACATGTATATCATACACAAAAAGTATTTTTTTCATAATTTTCCAACTTCCTTTGGTATTTTTCAAAAATTATTTTTAGTTAATTCCTTAAGAAATTAGCTACATCGTGCTTAACTCCAAAAATTCCCATCTCTTGACACAATCTTATACATGTTAACGTGACACTCCAGTTTAAATTTCGTGGCCATTGGAGTTATAGAACTCCGGTTATAGCGATTTTCGTCGGAAAATCACAGAAATTGAAATGGTCATAACTTGGTCATTTTAAGTCGGAATTAGCTCATTTTTGGACAGGAGGTACTTAATACTATATATTTTCATGTCCCAAAAGGCCAGAATTTTTCTCACAATTTAAGTGGCCGAAACTGCCATTTTAAATTTTGGGCAGAAGCTATTTGGCGTTTTGCAGTTTTGGAGTCCTTTGGTAAAACTTATATAAAATGAGATCTATAACTCCAATTAATGATCCGTCAATTTTGTTGGATTCATATCTTTCCGGTATACAATTTTCATCTATCACAATCCATATTTGTACATGTTAAGCTCCCAGAAATTAGCCCGGTAGTGGCTGGTAAAAACTGTTGTTCTAACAGTTTTCTTAGCTTTGTGTAGTTTGGGATAACTTCCATAACTTGCTCATTTTTCAACCTAATTGAGTGATTTCAAAGGGGTTTTATCCTTAATACATATATCTAGCATCCCATGAAAATAATCACAAATATCCATCATAGATTTCAAACATCAAAAGCTAGATCACACTTTCAAGTTTAAGCTTTCCGGAAAAATCCTATTTTTCCATTCCTTTTGATTTCAACCAAATCAACACCCAATATGAGTAGATCTAAACATGAAATACTCATAAACATATAGATCTAAGGTTTTAAACCTCAAGATCATAACTTCATATTATCAAAAATCAAATCAAACAAAATAAAAAGGTTTAAGCTAGTTTAAGTTTTCACCTTGATTTTTGGGCTACTCTTCTTTCTCTTCCAAAGTAGAAGATGAATTTATGGAGCATCAATGGTGTAGCTCCTTCCTCTCTCTCTCCTCCTCTCCACCGAATCTCTCTCCCTCTCTCTCTCTCTCTCTTATGCTTTTGTTTTGTTAGTCTAAGAGAAAGTAAGAGGAAGTAAAATAAAAGATGAAAGAGAATGATGTTAGATTTTGTTGGAAGATTTTGTATAGATATAAGATATGTATATAATAGATATTTCCCCAACATCTTCTTATCTCTTTCTCTCACTTAATCATCACATGGTTGCTTGCACTCTTTGCTTAATGTGTTGGTTAAATAAACAAGTGACACATGGAATGAGTTGGCCACCACTAAAGTAATTAATCATTACATACATTCCCTCTTTCCCTTCTCTTCTTATCCGGCCAAGTGGCCTTGGATTTGCCAACTTTAGTTTTCTTTATGCTTTATTAGATTTACTAAATGTCCAAAAAGTTCTCTCCCACTTGGGCTAAAAGTTGGGCCATTCTTTTAATTCTTTTGGCTACTAACTTTAGTTCTTTGGGCCATAACAAATAACATCATCCATTACTTGTCCCACCCATAATAATTTAAGCTTTCCATAAATAATCTTTTGGACTTTAAATTTAATTTCTTGGGCCATGAAATTTACATAGTCCAATACTTTTAATATTATCAATCCCTAATTATTAAATTAGAGTTTTCAATTCCACAATTAAAACATAAATCCTTACTCATGCACATTTAAATTATTAACCCAATTAGACTTGCTATAATTAGGTTATGAAATTAATTAGTTGAGATATATAAATTAAATCTCTTAAAATTAGTATATAATTTATATACTAATATTCTCCCGTATCATAACCTCTTAGGTTATTTAATTATCACACCTAATATATATATATTAGGTCACATAACTTAATCCTTAATTCAACTTACTCACATATTAATACAAAATAATTTAATAAATTGAGACATGGTCCACAAATCTTTTAGATTAGGTTACTAGTATATAATTAAAATACTAGAACCACATACACATAATCTTATGAACTCATACACTAAACATATACCTCACTATCAGAATATACCTCACTATCAGACCATCACTTGTAGTCTATCAAATCATTCAAGTTCTTCTCCAAAAATTTTGAAATCCTTAAAATTCCTTTATAGAAATGTGAAATCCATACACTTATTTTCTGTCTAGGTTCATCTTATAATCTTTGTTCAATCTTTTAAGATTTTATAAAATTGTCCAAATTTTCGGGTTGTCACATTCACCCCTTCTTCTAAGAATTTCGTCCTCGAAATTTCAGTTTACTAATCACCACTCCTTTTATTCATCAAAACTAGGCTGTCTTACTAACCTTTAATTGATTTCATGCTCAATTTAATGAGTACATCTTGCTTCCTACTATGAGGAGCTCTGCTACTATCACATTCTTCCATAACTTCAGTCTAAGGAGTTAAAACTTTTCAAATCATGCTGAGGGGTCATATAGACCATGAACACGTAGTTTTAACAATATTTATATCGCAAAACAGTAAATTACTAGGTATGTTTACAATCACAAAGAAGGTAAACTACCGTTGCTAATACTTTAAGTGATTAGCCTATCGTACGCGTACGTCATGCATAACGTATCAATCATGTTTAGCGAATATTTACGCTACTAGATTGGATTATTTTATCCAAACAACATAGTTCACCTCAGTCTTATCGTAGGGTTCCGCACCAAAACAATTTGGTTCGGGATAATTTTCAAAGAACGCTTAGGATTTTCATAAAAGTTGGTCTAGCCGAATCAAATAGCTTAGACCCATATCAAATAATTCGAATTTCAATCGAAACATTGCTGGCCAAATTTAGTTGGCAATAATTTACCTTTAAAATTCTTAAAATCATTTTATGACGTCATGATACCGCACTGTATTTACAGTCCGTTTTAGGATTCCGTCATTTTGTGACTTTGTCATACTACATCATAATATAGTGGGCTGACGATCCTTAGATCACATCCAACACTAAGTAATACTGCATTGATGACTCCATCATTTTTATCATTCTGCATCAGGTTCCATGATACATTGATGATATAAAAAATACATTTTGATAAGTCAAATCATTTTTGTCTAGCTGAATCAAGTAGCATAAACTATTCTTTAAACCACTAAAAAATCATTGCAATTCAGTTTTATCATCTCAACAGGTAACGATATGTCGGTAGCCCGAAGTCAACTCATACACAATGGTCACCAGGAGTTGAGAATAAAAATTCATTTTCCAAAAAGCACATAGTGCGTTTTTTTTTAGCTTGATGTCAAAAACTTTGAAGTCTAGCATAGCTAGAAGATTTAGAATACATATGCTTCCACCATCAACTTCACTTTCTCTAATGATCAATTGCTTAATAAGTCTATCTATTTTATCATCCTCAATGCTCCATTCACCACATAACTATACCCAGTTCGTCAAACTTACCACACATTATGAGTTCAGGAACTTTCCACAATCATATGAGTTTAAGAACTTGTCCTAGTCAGACATTTGGCGTCCATTCGCTGAGGGGTTCATAAACATATCATATAATTATGAGTCACGAACGTACCATAAGTATGAGTTTTAAGAACTCGTACTTAACCTTATATTCTCTAACTATACCCTACCTATCTGTTATACACCTAAGAAAAGAATCACCTTCTCAACAGATATATAGCAAATAGCGTGACACAGACATTTCAATGATTATCAGTACTAGAAACAAAGTGGTCGTCAAATCAAACTCGGCCACAAATCAATATAGGAAGCTAAGCACACAATTCCCCGCCCATACAAAGAATTGGTCAACCTAACCACTATATCGACCAGGAAGCTAAGTGATTCTAAAACCAAGTACAAATTCCCCGCCCATACAAGGAATCATACAACTCAGCTGCTGACCTGAGTCCTCAATTGAAATCCTACACAATTCTAACTTTCTCTTTTCTTAATACGAATTTTTTTTAATCCGTATCTTAACATTTACCACTCTTTTCTGAGTTTACATAGTACCATTTCATAGTACAACTGTCGTACAACAATTCTGTTATAAAGTTTTCAATCATTTGATTAATCCTTCTCCTGCTATAACCTTATCAGATCACGTTGTGATCTCATATTATAACCGTATTATGATCGTTTTATTTTACTATCTTCTATTCCTTTAATCATATAATATTATGATTTTACACTTTTCATCTTATAGACATAGTCTATTTATTTTCACTTTACGTTTTTATTACTGGAGTCAGGTAACTCTAGATTCTTATCCTTATAGCTCTTCAAGATTCTTCTTTGAATTTTATTTATCTTTCTTTTTACTTAATAATGAATTTCTAAAAATTCATCTCTTATCGCTTAAACTCGATCTGAGTTTATTCCTTATCATCATCTCTGCGGTTATAGCCTACGGTACACCTACCTAGGGTTTCTAACCTACGGCTCTGATACCACCTGTAGCATTCCCAAATCCCTCCTAATCACCAAGGATCTGGTATACTATTTCTATAACTATTGCGAAAGATATAAACATAAATTATTTATACATTAAACTTTTTCACATCATTCCCAAGGTCTACAACCTTAACTTAATACATACATTCAATATCTTAAATGTTTACAATACTATTTTTGCCAGAAGATTTAATAAATCTAACTGCACCATAATTTAGTCTTGCACTTTGCCTTTACTTCTGTCTTTACTCGAGCTTTCCTCTAAATCTGAAAATTTTATCATGATATAGCAAGGGTGAGCATCAAATTTGCCCAGCAAGTTTAAATTTATTTGAGGATATATCATGATTGAAAGAATTGAACAATAAGCTAGCTAACTTTCAACAATATAAACATTGTGAAAGAGCATTAACAAATTTTCTTAGCTGAACGACCAAGTCAATGAAAATGAATGGTCAAGCATAAACATAAACAGATTAACTGAACCAAATAGTAATGAAGGTGATCAGCCTTTCATACCTGATGAACATTTACAATATGCACAATGTGCGAATCAATAATCAATATAGACGTGAATAATCAACAATAACTATTCACTAACATGCTTTGAAATTACAACTCATGGTTGATTTAGGAAACTTGCCTGAACCGCTGATTACCGCTAAGCAATATAATGTAATCTCTTATGAAAGACCTACAATTATAAGATTGATCTTTGAATTAGCATAACATACCTATTAACTCATAATACTATTACTTAATCAATCAATTATCTAACACTTAATCACATAATTAAATAATAGATAAAACCTTACAACGTTAGTATTATTATCATCATTTGATAATTCTTCAATCACTGTATCATATACATTATGATTTACCAGTCACTTTTTCATTTCACAAGTTATTCTTTAACATCTAATAAGTTAAATACTAATCCAGCCACCTGGATTCAAAATCTAACAACCCAAACTGCAATCCAGCTAACTGGATTCCAAATCCAGCAAACTAGATCCCAATCCAACAAACTGGATTCAACAAATATTCAATTCAGTAAACTATTTTTCAATCCAGCAAGCTGGATTCATCAGATTTCCTAATCCAGCAAGCTGGATTCCATATCCTTTTTACAAAAATACCAAAACAACATATTATTTTTCTATCTCTTGGCCATGCTTATATACATGTATATCATACACAAAAAGTATTTTTTCATAATTTTTCAACTTCCTTTGGTATTTTTCAAAAATTATTTTTAGTTAATTCCTTAAGAAATTAGCTAACTCGTGCTTAACTCCAGAAATTCCCATCTCTTGACACAATCTTATACATGTTAACGTGACACTCTAGTTTAAATTTCGTGGCCATTGAAGTTATAGAACTCCGGTTATAGCGATTTTCGTCAGAAAATCACAGAAATTGAAATGGTCATAACTTGGTCATTTTAAGTCGGAATTAGCTCATTTTTGGACAGGAGGTACTTAATACTATATATTTTCATGTCCCAAAAGGCCAGAATTTTTATCACAATTTAAGTGGCCGAAACTGCCATTTTAAATTTTGGGCAGAAGCTATTTGGCGTTTTGCAGTTTTGGAGTCCTTTGGTAAAACTTATATAAAATGAGATCTATAACTCCAATTAATGATCCGTCAATTTTTTTGGATTCGTATCTTTCCGATATACAATTTACATCTATCACAATCCATATTTGGACATGTTAAGCTCCCGGAAATTAGCCCGGTAGTGGCTGGTAAAAACTGTTGTTCTAACAGTTTTCTTAGCTTTGTGTAGTTTGGGATAACTTCCATAACTTGCTCATTTTTCAACCTAATTGAGTGATTCCAAAGGGGTTTTATCCTTAATACATATATCTAGCATCCCAAGAAAATAATCACAAATATCCATCATAGATTTCAAACATCAAAAGCTAGATCACATTTTCAAGTTTAAGCTTTCCGGAAAAATCCTATTTTTCCATTCCTTTTGATTTCAACCAAATCAACACCTAATATGAGTAGATCTAAACATGAAATACTCATAAACATATAGATCTAAGGTTTTAAACCTCAAGATCATAACTTCATATTATCAAAAATCAAATCAAACAAAATAAAAAGGTTTAAGCTAGTTTAAGTTTTCACCTTGATTTTTGGGCTACTCTTCTTTCTCTTCCAAAGTAGAAGATGAATTTATGGAGCATCAATGGTGTAGCTCCTTCCTCTCTCTCTCCTCCTCTCCACCGAATCTCTCTCCCTCTCTCTCTCTCTCTCTTATGCTTTTGTTTTGTTAGTCTAAGAGAAAGTAAGAGGAAGTAAAATAAAAGATGAAAGAGAATGATGTTAGATTTTGTTGGAAGATTTTGTATAGATATAAGATATGTATATAATAGATATTTCCCCAACATCTTCTTATCTCTTTCTCTCACTTAATCATCACATGGTTGCTTGCACTCTTTGCTTAATGTGTTGGTTAAATAAACAAGTGACACATGGAATGAGTTGGCCACCACTAAAGTAATTAATCATTACATACATTCCCTCTTTCCCTTCTCTTCTTATCCGGCCAAGTGGCCTTGGATTTGCCAACTTTAGTTTTCTTTATGCTTTATTAGATTTACTAAATGTCCAAAAAGTTCTCTCCCACTTGGGCTAAAAGTTGGGCCATTCTTTTAATTCTTTTGGCTACTAACTTTAGTTCTTTGGGCCATAACAAATAACATCATCCATTACTTGTCCCACCCATAATAATTTGAGCTTTCCATAAATAATCTTTTGGACTTTAAATTTAATTTCTTGGGCCATGAAATTTACATAGTCCAATACTTTTAATATTATCAATTCCTAATTATTAAATTAGAGTTTTCAATTCCACAATTAAAACATAAATCCTTACTCATGCACATTTAAATTATTAACCCAATTAGACTTGCTATAATTAGGTTATGAAATTAATTAGTTGAGATATATAAATTAAATCTCTTAGAATTAGTATATAATTTATATATTAATATTCTCCCGTATCATAACCTCTTAGGTTATTTAATTATCACACCTAATATATATATATTAGGTTACATAACTTAATCCTTAATTCAACTTACTCACATATTAATACAAAATAATTTAATAAATTGAGACATGGTCCACAAATCTTTTAGATTAGGTTACTAGTATATAATTAAAATACTAGAACCACATACACATAATCTTATGAACTCATACACTAAACATATACCTCACTATCAGACTATCACTTGTAGTCTATCAAATCATTCAAGTTCTTCCCCAAAAATTTTGAAATCCTTAAAATTCCTTTATAGAAATGTAAAATCCATACACTTATTTTCTGTCTAGGTTCATCTTATAACCTTTGTTCAATATTTTAAGATTTTATAAAATTGTCCAAATTTTCGGGTTGTCACAGGCACTCTTTTTCACCATTCGATAGCTAGGAATGTGGAATTGGCGGGTATGCTAGAGGAGTCTGAGCAGCGAGAGCTTAGTGACAAAGCTAAGAAGGAGGTTCTTCGGGCATAGCTGGAGATGGAAGTGATGGAGAGGATCCACTTTGAGGAGAAGTGGGAAGAAGCTAGTGATAGAGCAGGAGACTTGGAAGATGAGGTGAGATGCAAGAGGAGGAAGATGAACAAGATGGCTATGCTTTCCGCACGACCGTGGAGAGATTGATTGATGGTGTATATCATTACCCAGCATAGCAGGGATAGACCCGGCATACCATAAACCGAGATTTGGTGGCGCACATAACTCAAAAGGAGTACAAGAGCGCTGTAGAGCGCGGAATGTTAGATTGAGGTATAGGTGTTAGTAATTTAGTAGTTGTAATTGGTAGTCATCTATGATCTGTTGTTGTAATCCCAATCTTTTGTGTAAGATATGGGATAGTTATGTAAACCCCAAACTTTTGTAAAATGTTAGAGGGGCGGTATGTTAGTTCTTGTCCCCATCTTTTGTGATATTAGGGGATATGTGTTGACATTTATAGAAGTATGCTAGGGATAATCATGTTGATGTTATGATTTGGCATATGAATATAAATGATCTTATTTTAGAAACGTGTTATAACATTTTATTCCTTTTTCATTTGAGAAATGTTTAAGTAATAAAACAAGATAATAAAAATAAAAATTTTGTGATGCAAAAAATGCCGCTCAGACGTAGACCAGCGACACCGGAAGAGTCAGTCAATAACGAGAGAGAGCAAGTAGACCTTATTCAAAGGCTAGTAGATTTGTTAGGGGAGTCTCTTAGGGGAAGGAATAATGAACCCAATTGCCCCAATTCCCAAGCAGTTCCAGTCACAAACTTTAAGGACTTTAGGAGTGTAGGACCTCTGGAATTCGTAGGTACTACCGATCCGATCATGGCGCAGACATGGATTAAGGAAATAGAAAAGGCTTTCACCATCGCTCGTGTGGGTGAAGACCAGAAGACGGTGTTTTCCACCTACATGATGAGAGGCGAGGCGAACTACTAGTGGGAGGCAAATCAGCAAAGAGTAGGAGAATGGATAATAGCATGAGAGAGATTTAAGACTTTGTTCTTTGATAAATACTTCCGGAAGAGCATGAAGAATAGGATGAAGGTGAAATTCCTAGAACTAAAATAAGGAGATATGACGGTGGCACAATACACGACTAAGTTCAATAAGCTAGCCCGGTTTACAGAACATCGGGTAGGGGATGAAGAGAGGAAAGCTGGACATTTTGAATAAGGATTGAAACCTTGGTTGTTCAACAAGTTGTCAGTTCTTCAGATCAATTCATTTGTGACGTTGCTGGAGAAGGCCATTATTGCAGAGGGAGGTAGTGAAGCCTTGAGTTTGTATAACAAGGAAAATAAGGGTAAGAACACGGGAGGAGATAGCCATGGAGGAAACAGTAGTGAGGGAAGTAATTTAGGAAATAGGACAAGGGAGAATTACTGTGAGACCCCCAAATCTGGGTATCTTCCAACCCGACAGATGGTGCTACACGCTGCTACTGATCACACATACATTCAATTGAAATACCTCAAAAGAGTGAATATGTCTTCTATATATTACAAAATAACATTTCCCTTCCCAGGTTCTTTGTAACCAGTACATATGTTCTTCGTCATAGTATCAAATAAATACAAAATTCATACTATGCTATTAGAAAGACAATTACTTGTCCGCCTTAGCCTTTCCTTTATCCTTACTGGATCCTTCGGTCCGTTCATTCTCAGCAGAATTCATATGGTTCAAGTAAGGGTGAGCATAACTAGCTCCGCAAGTATAACAATTTCATTTGAGCAATATGTTTGAATCATATAAATATATATCTTCTATAACTAAATCAATAGTTATGAAGTATCAATTCAAAATAGCACTTCTCTTTTTCTTTAAAAATGTTTAACAATGAACAACATCTGTTAAACCTTGATTTTGGTCCAAGACCTTGAGCATTTCATTCTTTCTTTATAAAGGACAACCCGACACCAAGTCTGTAAGTCTGACATTTCTTATGAGCATGTCTAGGTGATCATCCTATAGTACTCTATGGTGTACACCACTACTTCATTAAACGTATCTACATTTAAGTTTTTGGCAACCTCACGTGCCTATCGATTGATGACAAAACATTTATTTAGTCATACTCAGTCTTTCTTTGAATCCATACCAAACAGTTGGCATAAGATAGCAATATCAATAATATTTTGATAGATTATAATGAAATCCACAAAATACATTAAGTCTAGCCGAAGGAATTGGCTTCAACTTCTTTGTACATCAATTCATGCGTAAGATACATGAATCGTAAAGCTTGTCCATAATAAACATAGACAAGGGTTGTGAACACTTGCCTTTAGCGTCTTCTACTATTAATTCACTTCTCTTTTGAGTCTTTATAGATTCTACATCACATAATTAAATAACATACCACATTAGGTTATAAACGATTAATAATTATTGTCATTAACCTATTTTCTCCTTCTTCCCGGTCTTAATTATCCATTTGCTTAACTAACATTCATTAGGTTAGTTAACATTCATTACGGCTTTATAACATGTTATTGTTATAAGTAATCTTATTCATTTAATGCTTAAGTAATTACATTTCAAGTAAACTCAACCATTCATTCAACGTGCGTACGATTTTTGTATTACTAAACTTACTTCGTGTTTACTTTTTCGTAACCTTTCTTTAACTTTTAATTGTTAATAATAAGATTTTAATCATCCTTTATTATGTTACTTTAAGTTTAATTAAGGTCATAATTCACCTTCAATCAACTTCCCTTTCTTTATATTTAATTTAATTCTTCTCTGCCTCTTGCCTAGTACTGGCGCTGCGGCGCCAGTTTCCTTTTTATATGTCATGTTGCAGCGTGACTCATCAGTGTCTGGGATCCGAGCATGGCGCTGCAGCACCATGTTCATATGCTTGGGCGGCGCTGCTGTGCCGACCCTGAGCCTTTGAATTTTTTTTTATGTTTTTCAATTCTAATCCTTTCCGGGTTCGTAACTTAATCGTTATAAGTCAGAATTGACTCGTTCAAAAACCATTATCTCACATATCTTGTATACTACAATTTCATTAGGACATCTTACGTTTCTGAATTAGTTAACATTAAATTCACTGTTTAAATTTCTTATTACACGTTCGTTAAACGTTCGTGAATGTTCATAGCTAGTTTCTTCGTTTTAAGTCGGAATTTGATCATTCTTGAGTTCGCAACTCTTAAATGCAAAGTTCTATGATAAGCCATCAAAAACTAAGGTTTTTGAGTTAAACAACGACTTTTGACTTTCATTCTGAGAATTTCACGATTTCGACGATTATCGTCTAATCTCGTAAATTTCGCTATAACTTCGTTACTTAAGATTTTTACTCCGTTCAAAATGGATTCATTCATCCATCATACTACACAAACATATATCATCTAAGCCTACATATGATGGTTTTAAACTTTTTCATCAACAATATATGATCAATTTTCATGTGTTCTTCCTTAGTTCATAATTCTAAGATTATGATTCCACTTGTACATGATTATTAATGTTTAAGTCCACTAATAGCCATTTTTGTTACTCCTTATGACACATGCTCCACCAATATCCACTTCTCTATCAAAACTACAAATGAAGAAATAAAGATTAAAGGTTAACATTTCATTACCTTTGATGTTCTAACTTGATTCTTCTTCCTTGATTAGTTGAAATAACTCTCACTTCTCTCTCAATATTATTGCTCTAAGATGTTGGTGATTTTGAACAAACAACAAATGACCAACATAGCTCTCTATTTATAAGCTTTGCAAAGTGAGGGCACAATGGTCAAAAGGCCACCCACCTCCTTACTATTCCACCTCCTTACTATTCAATACTTGCTAACTAAGCCACCTCCTTTACTTGGCCACCAAGTGGCCAACCATGACTCACCATGGGGGGCCCACATAGGTTGCCCCATGGGTTTTTCTCACCCGGTGACCCATCGGTTTGATCCACGGATTCAGTTATTGGTTCGGGCTTAGGTTTAGTTAATTTTGGGCCTAATATTGGGCTTGCATTTATTTATCCTTGGGCCCTAACATATTTCACTTGGGCTTGCCCAATTCATATTAAAATCGTCCATTACTAATGCTTTAGGCTTTTAACGTATAATCTTCGTATTCTTCTCGTATACTAATTCGTATAACATTCATCTTATATGTTATATTATCTTTCTTATATACTTGTACAATACCTCGTATCATACTCGTATGCATTACCTCGTATAATAACTTTCTTATTATACGACCATCATTTAATCAAATCTTCACTTTCCTTAACATTCTCAAACTTAGTACGCGGGCGAAAAAATGCGTTTGTCATAATTGAATTATTATTAGAGAATCCATCCTTCCTTATCCTTCTATCATTACGCATTTCCCGGAAGTTCAAAAATAATTCCCGAACAAAAATGGATGAAAAGTGTTTTTCAGAGAATTTCTTGGAAAACTTTTATTTTCATCCTGGAAATTCAAACACCTTAATTCTAGCACTTAGCCAGAATACTACAATATTATTCCTCTTTTAGGTTATAAAATAACCTTCATCACGCTTACTCGTTATAAATAACATATATTATAATTTTATTCATTATTTATTCAAATAAAAAAAATCATTTTACATTTAATCCGATTTTCTCGGTTGTTATAATAATAACAACAACAACAACAAAAATCACAACAATCAAGTGGGGAAGTTTCGTGGAGATTTTAAGAAGATGGTTGAGGGATGCCCAAAGTGTGGAAAGAATCACCATGGTGAGTGCTGGAAGGGGCGCAGTACCTACTGCAACTGTGGCCAGGAGGGACATATTTCACCCAACTGCTCGAAGCCCAAGAAGATCAACGGTTGTTTCTCTTGTGGCTCGGCGGACCACCTGATTAAAGATTGCCCAAAGAAAGGGAGCGGTGGAGGAAGCGGCCAGCAAGGGGGAGACAATAAACTGATGATTGGCGGACCGATGCAATCCAACCACCAGGACCTTTAACATGACCGTCCAGGACGTAGTAGCTACGAAGGACGTAGTGTCAGGTATTATACCGATCAATAATATAAATGACTATATATTATTTGATTCGGGTGCCACCTGTTCTTTTGTATCTGAAGAATTTGCTAGTCGACTTAATTTACCCTGAGAACGATTAGGAAATCCTTTGAACATAGAAGTTGCGAATAAGGAAGTAATTCCAGTAGAATACGTTTACCGAAATTATCGCGCAAACATTAGAGATCATGAACTAAGCGTAAACTTGATTCTGATAAGATTGGGAGAGTTTAACGTAATATTGGGAATGGATTGGTTGTATAACCATGCTGCGATAATTGATTGTCAAAATAAAAATGTAAACCTTCAGACTCCGAATAAGTCTAAGGTAGTGTTTTATGGTAGCTCATCGCTTAAGCAATCGTGTTGTCATATGAGGATGCAGGCCAAGAAATTGTTAAGGAAAAGATGTGTAGGTTATTTAGCTCACATTGTAGATACTCGACAAAAGGGAGTATAAATTAAGGATATATCTGTAGTGAGAGAATTCCAAGATGTATTTTCGGATGATTTTCCTGGTCTTTCGCCAAACAGAGAAATTGAATTCGTAATAGACTTAGCACCGGGAACTGCACCGATTTCGCAAGCCCTATATCGTATGGCGCCAGTAGAAATGAAAGAATTGACGATACAACTACAAGAGTTACTAGATAAAGGTTACATTTGACCGAGTGTGTCTCCTTAGGGAGCACTAGTGCTGTTTGTTAAAAAGAAGGGCGGATCGATGAGGCTCTGTATCGTTTATCGAGAATTAAACAGGGTAACGATCAAGAATAGATATCTGTTACGAAGGATAGATGACCTTTTTTATCAACTGAAGGGAACAAAGTGTTTCTTGAAGATAGATCTAAGGACGGGCTATCACAAGTTGAAGGTACGGGAGGAGGACATATCAAAGACGGTGTTCCGAACTCGTTACGGACATTTTAAATTTTTGGTAATGTCATTCGGATCAACTAATGCTCTGGTAGCATTTATGGACTTGATGAATCGAGTCTTCAAGCCATTCTTAGATAAATTCGTAGTAGTTTTCATCGACGATATCTTGAACTACTCAAAGACGGAAGAAGAACACGACGAACATCTGAAGATGGTTTTGGAGGCGCTAAGGAAGGAGAAGTTGTATGCAAAGTTTTCCAAGTGTGAATTTTGGATGAAGAAGGTTCAATTCTTAGGCCACGTGGTGGATAAGGATGGAATTTTCGTAGACCCTACAAAGGTAGAAGCAGTGAGCATTTGGGAGCAGCCAAAGACGCCAACTAAAGTTAGAAGTGTCTTAGGGTCAGCTGGGTACTATCAAAGATTTATCTAGGATTTTTCTAATATAGCATCCCCGTTGACTAATCTAACGAGGTAGACAGTGAAGTTCGTGTCGACGAACAAGTGCGAAGAAAGTTTTCAAGAGCTGAAGAAGAGACTAAGCGAAGCGCCTGTATTATCATTACCAGATGATACGGGAGGATTTGTGGTGTATAGTGATGCGTCGCACAGAGGACTTGGTTGTGTGCTAATGCAGCATGGCAAGGTCATTGAGTACGCATCGCAACAACTGAAGGATTACGAAAAATGATACCCTACTCACGACCTAGAGTTAGCGGCAATAGTTTTTGCATTAAAGATTTAGAGACAATATTTGTACGGAGAGAAATGTGAGATATACACGGACCACAAGAGTCTGAAATATATCTTCACACAGAAGGAGTTGAACATGCGTCAGAGGAGGTGGTTAGAATTAATCAAGGATTATGACTGCGATATTCTTTTATCACCCGGGAGAGGAAAACGTAGTAGCCAATGCGTTAATCAGGAAAGGAAGAGAGAAGTTGTTTCAACTGACAACTCAGGAGGAGTTAATAAGGGAAATGGAGAAATTGGAAATAGAAGTAAAGGGACTGGGGAGGTCTGAAGAAAAATTGTTTGCAGTGGAAGCTCATCCAACCTTATTGGACAGAGTAAAGGAATCAAAAGAGAAGGATGAGGAGTGCGAGAAAATTAGGAAGAGGATCACAGAAAATGAAGAAGAGGGATTTAAAATGGATAAAGACAGTATTTTGAGATTTGAAGGGAGAGTGTGGGTACTAGCAATAATCAAGTTGAGGGAAGAGATATTGCACGAGGAACACAATACGATGTATTTCGTTCATCCAAGAGGCACAAATATGTACCGAGATTTGAGGCAATATTTTTGGTGGCCCAATCTGAAACGAGAAATCGTGGGGTACGTTAGTAGATGTCTTACTTGCCAACGGGTCAAAGCAGAGCACCAGAGGCCGAGTGGTCTACTTCAACCGTTGGAAATACCATAGTGGAAATGGGAGCACATTGCGATGGACTTCGTGGTGGGACGTCCAGTCACGCATAATGGTTTTGATGCCATTTGGGTTATCGTAGATTGACTAACAAAGACGGCTCATTTTCTACTGATCAAGATCCGATATAATTTGAATCAGTTAGCAAGCCTGTACGTAAAGGAAATTATTTCACGACATGGAGTGCCGGTGTCGATTGTCTCAGATCAAGATCTGCGCTTCACGTCAAAATTCTGGAAAAGCTTGCAAGAGAGGATAGGAACACAGTTGAGGTTGAGTACTGCTTATCATCTGCAGATAGACGGATAAAGTGAGCGAACGATACAAACATTGGAGGACATGCTTAGAACTTGCGTGATGAACTTCAAGGGAAATTGGGACGATCACCTACCCCTAGTGGAATTTGCCTATAACAATAGTTACCATGCGAGTATTGGCATGCCACTATACGAAGCTCTTTACGGGAGAAAATGTCAAACGCCATTATGTTGGGACAAAGTTGGAGAACGACGAATGTTGGGACCAGAGTTAGTACAATAAACCGCAGACGTGGTGACAATGATAAGAGCTAGACTGGTAGCTACACAAGATCGCCAGAAGAAATACGCAGATTTACATCGTCAAGACCGCAACTTTGAAGTCAGAAGTTACGTTTTCTTGAAAGTATCTCACTGGAAGGGAAAAATACGATTCGGCAAGAAAGGCAAATTGAGCTCGAGGTTCATAGGACCATTCGAGATATTGAAGCGAGTGGGCGAAGTGGCATACAAAGTTGCATTACCACCTGAGTAGGAGCACATCCACAGCGTGTTTCACATCTTCGTGTTGTGTCCGTACAAACCTGACTACAAACACGTGATTTCCTACGAGCCCATTCAAGTGGAGAAGAATCTAGCGTATGAAGAAATTCATGTCCAGATATTAGATAGGAAAGAGCAAACATTAAGAAATATAGTTATATCTTCTATAAAAGTACTTTGGCAAAACCACGACGCCGAGGAGGCCATGTGGGAATTAGAAGATAGGATGGCGAGGGACTATCCCCATCTATTTGTGTAACATTGTACCAATTTTGATGACAGAATTTTTATAAGGTGGGGAGGATGTAAAAATCGTGAATTTTATGAATAAATATTAATAATGATGTTAATAAGAATGTGAATATTTAATTTATATAAATATTTATGTGTCATGAGATGAGTAGCTCAATTAGATTAAATTGAAATTATGATAATTGAGAAAATATGGGAAGATATGATGAGACTGTGAAATGCCTTGTGTGGCACAAGAATGGAGATTATGATGGTTTAAATAAATTAAAGATTTAATTAAGAAGTGAATGATTAATTAATATCGTATTGTTAATTAATTGTTATTGTGAGTAATAAAATATTAATAAGTAAATAATTAATATAATAAGATTTATATTTATTCATTTAATTATTGAGTGCAAGACATGTGATAATATATAGTACCTACATTCAAAAAGGAAGTGTAGTGTGACACTTTAAGATAACTACATAATATATAAAACATTTCGTGACTACAAATCAGAACAATTCCTTGTCCCAACTTGAGTGACCCAAACAGTGTTTCACAGTAACTTAACTCTAATTACGCAAACACAAGTCGGCAGTTGAAGTCTAGCATAGCTGTGATGATGAAGAGGGGAGTGGAGGAGATGAAGTTGGTGATCTCTTTTCACCAAACTCTCTTAAACAATTAAATTCTTCTTCCATCTCTTGGTTTAATTTCTTGGGCAATAGCTTGGCATGGTTAGTAAGTTTTCTATAAATTGAGCATTCCCTTTCATTTCAATGTTGCTAGAAAATCTTCTGATAAGTCTATAAGAGTGTGAGTGTACTGAATTATTAAGCTATTCGAGGTTGGAAGCAAAAGTTAGCAATTTCATATCACAAAGGTAACATTACTGTTAAACATGTTCTTAATTTTGAGTTTTGTTGAATTCTTGGAAGTTCATGAACTTCTTGTTAATTAGTTTGGTAACTGTTATCCATGTGTTATCTGAGTTGATATGCATGTTTAGAAATATTAGAGTTAGTCTGAGTTACAACTAGAAGAGTTTAGCTATGCTTGTGTTAAGGCTCTGCAGAAGTAGAGCCATTTTTTTACCTCTAGACGAAGTGGCACGGCCGCGCCACTTCAATAGTATAATATTGTGCGGGTGTGCAGGCTACCAGTGTTGGAAAATAAATTTTGATGCTTTCTGTTATGTTGAACATGTTAGTTTGACTTGATTTTAGTTATAAATGTCCCTAACATGCTAGCGTAGGTTGCCTTACTTGTAGACACTCACTTTAGCTTGTTTTAGTTTGAGTTTTCAAGAAAACTTATAAGTTTGGAAAACAAACTTTGTTGCAAATGACCTCACTTGTATTATGACCTTGTGAGAATGTGTAAATAACCTATATATGTACGTAAATGAGTCTAACATAAGGCATAAGCTTGCTTCGTGTATAATAAGTTTTGTGAGCTTGGATTTAATGATTTTCTAAAGGAAAACTTGAAGTTTGAAATAAAAACTTGGTGGATCTTGTGACCTTTGAATTCAAAACTTTTGAGCATGATTATGTGACTTAGTTATATATACACATGAGTATAAAATGTGGGTTCAAAATTTTCTTGCATGCTTAGTTAGTATAACATGAGATTTTCAAGAAAGATGTTGAAGTTGAAAACCAACTTTGTTGGGAAATACCCTATTTGTATTATGGACTTTTGGACCTTCATGATAAGACATTTTATGCATCTAGACATTATTGATATGTGCATCCATCTAACTAAGTTTGTTGTGAACTAGTCAAGCATAGTTTCAAACGAATAACTATGTTAATTTGGAATACATGGGTAGAATAACTTGAGCATGTATATTTAAGGTTTATTAACCTCATTATGGGGTATAATGGTTAAACATGAGTAGCCTGTTGAAAATTGGTTCCATTTGGCCTTGTCGAGATAGAAATTTTTCTAAAAACAAAACCATAACATTAGAAGAATCTTGGAATGGCCATAGAAGAGACCAAAACTAATCATAAACAGCATGACATGTATGATTCTGCAAGTGTCATCATATGTGTATAAGGGTGCCATGCTTCTATTTTCTCAGATCTGGTTTAAACTGGGAGAAGCGCGGCCACACCACTCCTTAGTTCAAATCAAGCGCAGCCGTGCCACCCTGCAATGAAGACTGCTTATTCTGTTTGTGATCTGAGATGTTATGCATGCTTGTATTATTGTCTTAATATGTAATACATGTCTAAATAAAATATTCAAAGTGTCAATAAGCATGCTAAACGATAGAATCATATATTTGATAAGTGTTTATAAACTTTCAAATGTTAAGTCAAAAGATGATTACGAACTATGTTAGGTGATTTCATAGTGTCTTACAAACTGATTTTGTGTTATGTGTAGACATATGTATAGGATTATACAACTAAATTGGACTCTTATGTATGCATATCAAGTATGAGTATTAAATTGACGTAACTAATGAATATCCTTTACGCATAACTATGATATAATAGGATTCGAAAGGTGTTGATAAGATATACTTTGGTAAACTACACAAAAGGCAAGTTTTCTAACTTACACGACTTGAATATTGTGCAAGTATCCTAACCTATGCATTTACTTTATGCAAGGAATCTATGATTAAGCAAATTTCCTAACTTACACAACTTTGGATTTTGTGCAAGTTCTCGAACTTCATTTAATGTTCATATTGAATGCAAGCTTCCTAAGTTCTTTACACTGTATATATTGTATAATCCTAATTGTTGCCATATCAACCCAATTTATTACTATTCAGAAATCATTGATATTTTGACGATTGTTGCAAGCATTGAACTTATAGTTCTGGAATGAATTATAAAAGTAATCTAAGCCATTGATTCGGCTAGACCATTATCGTATGATAGAAAGCTATCCAAACCAAATTAACTTGGTGCGGACTCTTATAATTAATTGAGATGAACAACCCTCCTTGAAGGGGAAACTATATAATTGTCGGGAGACCGACATGCGCACATGAGTATGATTAAATGTTATGCATAATGTAGGGTACTTTAGGCTAATCACCTATTGTACTAATTTTTTTTGTTGGATTATCACTATATTACTGTTAATTCTAGTAGAAGTTCATAGTTCTTAGTGACTGCTCAGTATTCATTAATTTGAAATCTCGAATTGATTAAACGTTGAATCTTATTGCTATATGTCTATCCATAGCGACTATTGTTCAGAACCATTGATACTTCTTGCTAACCTTGAACTATCATTATTGTTATACCCTTGAGAAATTAAAATTATATTGAACACCCTTATTCCTATATTACTTGTTGAGCAAACTTGTTGTTCATTCTTGCTTTCCCTAAAAATATTTCAGTTAAGACAGAGCAAGGCGGACCCTCGGGAACTGATAAGGGCAAGGGCAAAGCTACGGAGTAGCTTCATATATATTAAATATTATTATTATGTAAAGACCTAAATCGTGTTATGTATTAGTTATGTCTAAACTTTGTTTAAGTATGTTTAAGGTATGAAAGAGATGTTTTAAGTTACGAAACCTTAGGACGTGAATGATTATATTAAATAAATATAATATATTCTGTTATTTTCGTTGCATGAGATGTATTTAGTCATTAGATTTGTAGCACGTGGCGAATCGAATTCAAGACATGAGTGGCCTGAATTTAGGTGCATCACAATAAAAATTATGGGATGGAGAAGAACAAAGTGAGAAGAATAGTGGATTTTAGGTGATTGAGGGTATTATGATGCAATCAGTAGCAAAATCCATCCACTAGAATTACTAGTGGACAACTGGTCCAAATTTTTAATCCAAACCATTGATAATTGGAACGGACGATTAAGATGGTATTTGTCCATTTTTGATCCATAGCAATTACATGTTATGGATCATTCTCATATATATATATATATATATATATATATATATATATATATATATATATACAGTTCGTTTTTAGTGCATACCCTTTGTGACACCCCCAAATCTTGCTACTTCATTTCCTCAAGATTTGTTACTCACGTTATCAAAACATTAATTTCTAACTACCCATTCATAATATACTTGAATAGTAAAAGAAAACCTGCCCATACAGGATTAAATTTAAATAAACATCTCCCAGGTTATCTAACCTTTAACAACAATCATTCAAATGCGGATAAATAAATAACTTCATTACAATCATTGAACCAAATTCTGAAAATAAACTATCAAACTATTACAAGTCTTCAGCATTTATTCATCTTTCATTTTCCCTTACTAGTGCTCGGTATGTCACCAGTTTCAACATTAGCTGTAGGAAATTTTACAAGCAAGAGTGAGCAAACACGGCCCACTTGAAATAACAACAAGTAAATCATTAAACTTTTACATCAATTGCCAATATCAGGCTCAATAGAACTGAACAATATATTCTATTAACTTTCTGAAAACTTTAACATTTACTGAGGGTCTAATGACCACGAATCATGTCCACAGTTATAAGTAATCTTTCAACTTAAACTTTAACAGTCATAAGACTATAAGGACTCCACGTACTTAGGGGGATCAACCCTTCGTACAATGTATTGTACACAATCATTTCAACGCTAAGCGTAAACCTCTATTAAAAGAGTTATTCATCTCAGTATTTAGAATACAAGTCCGCACCAAAGTAAATTTGGTTTGGATAAGCTTTCAAGGAAATTTGGCGTTTAACGAACATCAACTACGGAGTAGTTGAATAAGACCAATAACACTATACTATAGAATAATCGTGATTGAACCGATCATAGCAAGTCATGCATTAGGAATAATCTAATCGCATACAATTTGAATAACAATAGCATACCTTGCTTGAACAACACTAAGCCAAGGTTAATTAGAATTGAATAATAAACATGCATAGCAATTTAGTTATACATGAAAATTCATAATCGAAATACAAGAATAACTTGTTTGTCCTCAAACCAAAGTCTAGACGACTTACATCATTATAAGATAATCGAATTGAAAACAATAATTAGCTCAATTATAAGATAGAGTTAGAAAAACTTGCACAATGAAGTTTTGAGTTAGAGAACTTGCCTTTAGCACAAGCTAAACCCTTACCACTTGAATTAATACCCTATACATATGTCATACTGACATAGTTAGTCATTTCCAACATTGTATATTTATATAAACAAATGTATTCATCATATGGGTTAAATTACCCATTCACATAATCCACTATGTTACAAGTAGGTAACACTTAATAACATGATCATTCATAGTTTAATACTACTGAAATTATCATTTAAAATTATTATTATCAACACATAAGATTTATTTTCAAGTTTTGTACACTAAAACAAAACTGTCAGAACATTCTGCTAACTCGCGCTGCGGCGCCACAGTTTACACTATGGTTCGCACTGCGGCGCTGAGTTGGCGTTGCGTCTCGGGTCACAGGCCATTGGTTGGCGCTGCGGCGTGGCGTAGGCGCTGCGGCGTGAGATTTGTACTGCTGGGCCGCGCTGCGACGCCAGAGTCCAGAATCCGGCGACCAAACTCGGCAACAGCATGAACAAAATCCAAATTGGCCAAAAAGCTCGAATCTAATAGACTGATTATCATGTAATACACATATAAACTTCATATAAACATATTTTGAAGACTTCTAACATGTTTCTACTCATAAAATAACATAGACATCAAATATACAACACCCAATTTCAATGTTTTTGACAAAAACTCCATTTTTGATATTTTCAAAGAAAATCAACACTGTGATTTTGTTTTTCAACCAAAACACTAAATTCAAAACATCACAATTATGATTTTACATACTCTAGCAATTCCAAATATCAATTTATCAGTTTAACAACTAATTAAACCTTAATTTCTATTTTAAATTAAGCCATACTCATATATTTTTTATATGAACACTCTATAATATATTTGCTTCTACAAAACACATAAATACATGAATTACTATATCTATAATCAAATATAACTCATAAAATAACCTTATAATCAATAATCATACAAAACTATATTCATAACAACAATTTATCTTTTATAAAAATTTCCCAGAGAACTTTTTGGGAAGAAGAAAAACTAAGCTTTTAAAGAAAAGGTTAAGCTCCTACCTTTGATTAAGAAGATGATGGCTACTTTTGATTATCAATGTCTTTTCTCCAATTCCTTTATCAAAACATGTTAGAATTTCTCTCAAATTCTCTCTAGTTTTCTTCCTCTCTTCTTTTCTCTCTGTAAATTTCCACTGAGCCTTTCTTCTCCCTAACTCTAACATACGTAGAATATTATAACGTATATAGTAATAATATATATTAATGATATAATATAAGTACTGATATAATTATATCAGTTATGTTTTTATTTGAAAATCAAAAGTCATAAGGCTTGTTTGTCTAATCAAAATAATATAACTCATTAACCCTTACACCTTGTTTGGTAAATCTAATTAAAATAAATGGATTAATCTTTATACCTTGTTTGCTAAAATATTATTAGATTAAAGACTTATTATACAATAAGACATGTTTGGCAAAAACTAAATTAAAGTCCTTTAGCTTATTTTAATAACTCCTTTATAGCAAAGTTATTAGTCACACTTTTATTTAATTAATAAATCAATTAAAACATTAATCTATTAAATTACTTTAGCACATAATTTAATATCACATAACTATAATTTCTTTTATAATTATAATTTTATTTAACCAACTAATATTTTAAATTACAATTTCTCATTTAAAATATTATAATTTATTTAAATCACGGTAAGCTCTCTAGCTTACTTATTAAATTAATTTATTATATAATCTCATAATAATTAATTTCTTAGCTCCTTAATTATTTATTCAACAAATAATTAACTAAATCACATCAACTCAAATTGCCATTAAATACTTATATAATTCATTAAATATTTAATATTGCAAATAAATATTTGATATTTAATATTTAATTATTTATTTAGCAAATAATTAACTAAACCACGTCGACTCAAATTGAACAATTATTTATTCAACCATAAACATATCCATTAAATACTTATATAAATCAATAAATATTTAATATTACACTTTAAAATTCTGGAATGTTACATCATTCCCTCCTTACA
The DNA here is from genome assembly GCA_016801055.1 of Panax notoginseng. NCBI lineage: Eukaryota > Viridiplantae > Streptophyta > Magnoliopsida > Apiales > Araliaceae > Panax > Panax notoginseng. Next base: position 216,369,863 of record CM029013.1, on the reverse strand, counting down.
AGGATTCTGTCCTCAGAATCACAACTCAAATAAATCATTCGTTACATTCTTCCCTACTTACAAAGATTATGTCCCCAGAATCGAAGACACAGATTAAACAAATAACTCAGGGTACTCATTCAATATTTTCTCTTCGAGTTCCCACGTAACTTCTTCAGCGTTGTGGTTCCTCCATATCACCTTCACAGAAGGTATCACCTTATTCCTGAGCACTTGTTCTTTCCTGTCGACTATCTGGATAGGAACCTCTTCACCTTACGTTCGTCTGTGCAAACCTGATATGGCGCAAACCTCGCCAATTCGTTGAATCTCGCGGCATACTCAGATACCGTCATCATTCCTTGCTTTAGTTCCAGAAACTGTACTTCCAGTTGACTTTTCGAACTCTCTGGGAAATAGGTCTCGAAAAACAACTTCTTGAACCTATCCCAGGTCATCACTCTTGGCCCTTCACGAGTTTTATTGGCCTGCCACCAATAACTAGCTTTTGCTTTCAACATAAACGTTGCAAAAGCAGTCTTCTGATCATTCCCTACCCGAGCGACATCGAATACTTTTTCTATCTCCATAATCCAGGTCTGTGCTTCGACTGGATTCATGGACCCACGGAATTTAGGTGGTCCAACCGCCTTGAAATCCTTAAACGTCGTACCATAATTTTGTGGTTGGTTCTGCAACGCTCCTGTCAGTAGTGTCACTAGTTGTTGAACGGGATTCGCATCAACATTGTCGTTATTGTTAGTTCCTTCAGTGGTTCTCTGTCGTGTTGGTTGACGTCTGGGAGGCATTTTCTGTTAAAAAACATTCATTAGATTTTTATTCAATTCTTTTAAGAAATTTCTACTTAACTTGCCTCCAAAAGAAATAACCACATAACACATAACACTTTGAATAAGGTAATAACTTTTATTGATTCATAATCTTTTCGAGAACATAAAACAATAGCATCACTGCTATTTACATTACTTTCCTGAACTACAAACGTTTCAGGACAACATCATTATTATCATATCCCATAGTTACTTAACACTAGGGATTTACACATTATTTAATACTTATTACGTACATTACCGACACATTTTCTACGATGATCTATTAAGGTACTTCTTAGCCCTATCACGTTCTTCCTCCATGACTCGGAACATTGTTCTGCGATCTAACACGAATGATAGCAGCGTCTCGAACTGAATCGGATATCCCATGACCCGGTCTTGAGCTCGATTAATTGCGTTGTTAAATACTTTATCCATCTCTTTCATCTTCATCCTCTTTGCCTGCGCGTCTCTCGCTGCTCTTCCAGTTCGTTGATAAGCTTTCCTCGTATGTATCTTCAGCTCTTGCCCTCTTAGCAGCTTCTTCTCTCAGCTTGCTCTTCAGTTCAGCAACCATCTCGATCAATTGTTCTTTCTCTCCTTCAGTCTGTATTTGTTGGGTTTTGTGAAATTAAAGTAGCAACCAAATTGCAAAATTAGCGGAAGCATAATAAAATCAAATTTTAAAATTTTTCACAAACCAATTACCCGGATCATCCTTTATGCATATTATTAATTAAAACGAAGAACAAGAAATTATGAAATCATACCCTTGTAGAAACGAGCTTCCTCAGGTACGAGTTCACCTCCTACTTCTCCGCGATCTCCTTGAATCTCCGGGTAGATTCCTTCCTTTGATCAATGTAAGCCACCCAAGTGTATGACCTCTAGAGGTGATCCACTAAGGAAGAAGAATTTTCAAGAAGAAGGGTGTATTGGCCCAAACCCTAGTTTTTTCTATCTCTATAGAAAAAGGGGCGTACTCTCCAACTATTGGAATTACGTATATCTCAATATCTGATATAAGACTCCTCTTATAAAGATATCAGGTAACCCTATTTTAATTAAAATAAGGTATTATTTATTTAATTAAACTCTTTTAATTAAATGGGCTCCCTAATCTTATTAGGGATAATTAATTAAACTCCTTTAACTAATTTTCCCTCCTAATTCTATTAGGAATAATTGAGAGTACTTATATTAAATTAATTCCTAAACTCTTTTAGAAATTAAAATAATAATAATAATAATAATATTAATAAGACTCCTCTTATTAATTTATATTTAATATTTCTAAAATATTAAATAATAAAAATTAAGCTATTTAATTTATTCTATCACCATAGATTAAATTAAATATACTTAACATATTATTACGATTATGCCATTAATTTCTTAAATAATTATTCTTCCTTTTATGGTGTGACCCTTTAGGTTCTCCATATTAAACCGGTTGTGAATAAATCAATTAGAACAATTCTAATCATATTTAAATAAATAAATTAAACGATTAATTTATTTAAATAATATTTATTCTACAATAGGGATAAGCCTCCCTAGCGATCAACGACTTTTCAGATAATATAGATTTCAATATTAATCATAAAAGAACCTTTGAGTTAATAGTTACTGTACAATTCAATCCTTCTACCATACAATGTCCCAATTAAATATAAGACATGGAATTACTATCAAGTCTTATTTTATTTAATTATATGTATTTCGATTCCTAAATACACAACTCCTAATGAATGCAAATTAGAAACTACTTTCTAATTTCATTCCACCTTGGCCAAGGATTCCTGGGTTGTCATTTATCGAATCACATAGGACATTTCTCTTCTTTTACTAGAAGTGGTAGATTCTTTATTGATTATTCACTACCTTCATAGATAACTTATTACACCCAAGCATACCCTTTGATATACTCTAAGAGTCTTAAGGAATAAGTCAAAGTGTAATTCATTATATATAAGATACTATGATGATCTCAAGTCTAAGGATCATTTGTACTACTATCACTACAGGAATTCCTATTGACAGGCAAGTAAAACTCCATTAGGTATTCCTTAGTGAGTCACGTTCAGTGAACTTATTCTCTAATAAGCACCTACATACTTACTTTAGTGTCTCCACACAAATGATCATGAGATCAATCATCCTCATCCAATGAGCAAGCAACGCACGTACCAAACTATCCGGATTCACTAATCCCCTTTTTAGTAATCCATTGATTAGGAACATTTTAGTTTTAAGCTATCTGAGAATTTAGATCTCATTAGCATGATCTCATCATGATTCTAAAAGCATTGCTTAAAACTATGGGTTTATCACATATTATTAAACAGCACCATGTAGATAATAAATGCCTTTAATAAATAATTCTTTTATTAATAAATAAATAAGATTGATTACAAAGTATATGCTTTATCATCATACATGATTGGCTTGTATGCATACTACTTTCAGTATTAATTTCTCCTCGGCGTTTGTCAGTCGTTCCTCACGATCCTGGATCTCGTCGTCTTTTTGTGTCATTGCAGTCTATTGTTCAGCTACTATCTCCTGCAACTCCTCAACTGTATCTTGAAGTTCCACGTTATGGTCATGCACCTCATCGTATATATGGCCTGCTATCGAGTTAAGTGGAATCCTTTCCTCCACGTCCTCGTCATCATCATCCTCCTGTGGTAACTCAACGGAATCCTCCTCATCTGTCTCCACATCATCATCCTCATCTTCAACTACTGTGACCAACAGGGCTGACCCCCGTGGCAGTAGTTGTTCTCCAACTACCTGAATGTCGCGAGGCTCCTCCTCTATAGGCATTTGAGGTCCCTCCACTCTAGCCTGACTGGATTCTCCGACATTAGTCATCATGACAACAAAGTTTTAAAGTTTTAGTTATTAATCATTCTACTCGACACTCGTGAGCACATAAGTTATAAACACATAAGCACATAATTATTTTATTACTTCTTTCCTAAAACTCAATAAGAGTTATCTCACACTATCTTTTCAAAGGTTACTTCCTAAGGCTTTTCCCCCATCTAAGGTTCATAACCTAAAGCTTTGATACCAACCTGTGACACCCCCAAATCTTGGTACTTCATTTCCTCAAGATTTGGTACTCACGTTATCAAAACATTAATTTCTAACTACCCATTCATAATATACTTGAATAGTAAAAGAAAACCTGCCCATACAGGATTAAATTTAAATAAACATCTCCCAGGTTATCTAACCTTTAACAACAATCATTCAAATGCGGATAAATAAATAACTTCATTACAATCATTGAACCAAATTCTGAAAATAAACTATCAAACTATTACAAGTCTTCAGCATTTATTCATCTTTCCTTTTCCCCTACTAGTGCTCGGTACATCACCAGTTTCAACTTTAGCTGTAGGAAATTTTACAGGCAAGAGTGAGCAAACAAGGCCCACTTGAAATAACAATAAGTAAATCATTAAACTTTTACATCAATTGCCAATATCAGGCTTAATAGAACTGAACAATATATTCTATTAACTTTATGAAAACTTTAACATTTACTGAGGGTTTAATGACCACGAATCATGTCCACAGTTATAAGTAATCTTTCAACTTAAACTTTAACAGTCATAAGACTATAAGGACTCCACGTACTTAGGGGGATCAACCCTTCGTACAATGTATTGTGCACAATCATTTCAACGCTAAGCATAAACCTCTATTAAAAGAGTTGTTCATCTCAGTATTTAGAATACAAGTCCGCACCAAAGTAAGTTTGGTTTGGATAAGCTTTCAAGGAAATTTGGAGTTTAACGAACATCAACTACGGAGTAGTTGAATAAAACCAATAACACTATACTATAGAATAATCGTGATTGAACCGATCATAGTAAGTCATGCATTAGGAATAATCTAATAGCATATAATTTGAATAACTATAGCATACCTTGCTTGAACAACACTAAGCCAAGGTTAATTAGAATTGAATAATAAACATGCATAGCAATTTAGTTATACATGAAAATTCATAATCGAATTACAAGAATAACTTGTTTGTCCTCAAACCAAAGTCTAGACGACTTACATCATTATAAGATAATCGAATTGAAAACAATAATTAGCTCAACTATAAGATAGAGTTAGAAAAACTTGCACAATGAAGTTTTGAGTTAGAGAACTTGCCTTTAGCACAAGCTAAACCCTTACCACTTGAATTAATACCCTATACATATGCCATACTGACATAGTTAGTCATTACCAATATTGTATATTTATATAAACAAATGTATTCATCATATGGGTTAAATTACCCATTCACATAATCCACTATGTTACAAATAGGTAACACTTAATAACATGATCATTCATAGTTTAATACTACTGAAATTATCATTTAACATTATTATTATCAACACATAACATTTATTTTCAAGTTTTGTACACTAAAACAAAACTGTCAGAACATTCTGCTAACTCGCGCTGCGGCGCCACAGTTTACACTGTGGTTCGCGCTGCGGCGCTGAGTTGGCGCTGCGTCTCGGGTCACAGGTCAATTGTTGGCGCTGCGGCGCGAGATTTGTACTGTTGGGCCGCGCTGCGGCGCCAGAGTCCAAAATCCGGCGACAAACTCGGCAACAGCATGAACAAAAGTCAAATTGGCCAAAAAGCTTGAATCTAATAGTTTGATTATCATGTAATACACATATAAACTTCATATAAACATATTTTGAAGACTTCTAACATGTTTCTACTCATAAAATAACATAGACATCAAATATACAACACCCAATTTCAATATTTTTGACAAAAACTCCATTTTTGATATTTTCAAAGAAAATCAACATTGTGATTTTGTTTTTCAACCAAAACACTAAATTCAAAACATCACGATTATGATTTTACATACTCTATCAATTCCAAATATCAATTTATCAATTTAACAACTAATTAAACCTTAATTTCTATTTTAAATTAAGCCATACTCATATATTTTTCATATGAACACTCTATAATATATTTGCTTCTACAAAACGCATACATACATGAATTACTATATCTATAATCATATATAACTCATGAAATAACCTTATAATCAATAATCATACAAAACTATATTCATAACAACAATTTATCTTTTATAAAAATTTCCCAGAGAACTTTTTGGGAAGAAGAAAAACTAAGCTTTTAAAGAAAAGATTAAGCTCCTACCTTTGATTAAGAAGATGGGGGCTACTTTTGATTATCAATGTCTTTTCTCCAATTCCTTTATCAAAACCTGTTAGAATTTCTCTCAAATTCTCTCTAGTTTACTTCCTCTCTTCTTTTCTCTCTGTAAATTTTCACTGGGTCTTTCTTCTCCATAACTCTAACATACGTAAAATATTATAACGTATATAGTAATAATATATGTTAATGATATAATATAAGTACTGATATAATTATATCAGTTATGTTTTTATTTAAAAATCAAAAGTCATAAGGCTTGTTTGGCTAATCAAAATAATATAACTCATTAACCCTTACACCTTGTTTGGTAAATCTAATTAAAATAAATGGATTAATCCTTATACCTTGTTTGCTAAAACATTATTAGATTAAAGACTTATTATGCAATAAGACATGTTTGGCAAAAACTAAATTAAAGTCCTTTAGCTTATTTTAATAACTCCTTTATAGCAAAGTTATTAGTCACACTTTTATTTAATTAATAAATCAATTAAAATATTAATCTATTAAATTACTTTAGCTCATAATTTAATATCACATAACTATAATTTCTTTTATAATTATAATTTTATTTAACCAACTAATATTTTAAATTACAATTTCCCATTTAAAATATTATAATTTATTTAAATCACTGTAAGCTCTCTAGCTTACTTATTAAATTAATTTATTATATAATCTCATAATAATTAATTTCTTAGCTCCTTAATTATTTGTTCAACAAATAATTAACTAAATCACATCAACTCAAATTGCCATTAAATACTTATATAATTCATTAAATATTTAATATTACAAATAAATATTTGATATTTAATATTTAATTATTTATTTAGCAAATAATTAACTAAACCACATCAACTCAAATTGAACAATTATTTATTCAACCATAAACATATCCATTAAATACTTATATAAATCAATAAATATTTAATATTACACTTTAAAATTCTGGAATGTTACATCATTCCCTCCTTACAAGGATTCTGTCCTCAGAATCACAACTCAAACAAATCATTCGTTGCATTCTTCCCTACTTACAAAGATTCTGTCCCCAGAATCGAAGACACAGATTAAACAAATAACTCAGGGTACTCATTTAACATTTTCTCTTCGAGTTCCTACGTAGCTTCTTCAGCGTTGTGGTTCCTCCATATCTCCTTCACAGAAGGTATCACCTTATTCCTGAGCACTTATTCTTTCCTGTCGACTATCTGGATAGGAACCTCTTCACCTTACGTTCGCCTGTGCAAACCTGATATGGCGCAAACCTCGCCAATTCGTTGAATCTCGTGGCATACTCAGATACCGTCATCGTTCCTTGCTTTAGTTCCAGAAACTGTACTTCTAGTTGACTTTTCGAACTCTCTGGGAAATAGGTCTCGAAAAATAACTCCTTGAACCTATCCCAGGTCATCACTCCTGGCCCTTCACGAGTTTTATTGGCCTGCCACCAATAACTAGCTTCTGCTTTCAACATGAATGTTGTGAAAGCAGTCTTCTGATCATCCCCTACCCGAGCGACATCGAATACTTTTTCTATCTCCATAATCCAGGTCTGTGCTTCGACTGGATTCATGGACCCACGGAATTTAGGTGGTCCAACCGCCTTGAAATCCTTAAACGTCGTACCATGGTTTTGTGGTTGGTTCTGCAACGCTCCTGTCAGTAGTTTCACTAGTTGTTGAACGGGATTCGCATCAACATTGTCGTTATTGTTAGTTCCTTCAGTGGTTCTCTGTTGTAGCATCCCCAAATCCCGGTTCTAATCACCAAGGATCTGGTATACTATTTCTATAACAATTGTGGAAGATATAAACATAAATTGTTTATACATTAAACTTTTACACATCATTCCCATGGTCTACAACCTTAACTTAATACATACCTTCAATAACTTAAAGGTTTACAATGTTATTTTCGTCAGAAAATTTAATAGATCTAACTGCACCATAATTTAATCTTGCACTTTGTCTTCGCTTCTGTCTTTACTCAAGCTTTCATCTAAATCTGAAAATTTTTTTATCATGATATAGCAAGGGTGAGCATCAAATTTGCTTGGTAAGTTTTAAATACAATGAAGATATATCATGATTGAAAAGAATGAATAAGCTTTCAAGTTTTCAACAATATATTAATTGTGAAATAACATGAATCAAGTTTCAATAATTTCATGACTGAATCAATAATGTTTGAAGGTCAACAATGACCATAAACAATTTAACTGAACCTTATGGTAATGAAGGTGATCAGCCTTTCATACCTGATGAACATATGCAACATGCACTAAGTGCGAATCAATAACCAGTGTAGACGTGAATAATCAACAATAATCATTCACTAACATGCTTTGAATATACAACTCAAGTTTGAGTTAGGAAACTTGCCTGATTCGTTGACTACTGCTACGCAGTTTAAGTTAACTTCTTTTGGTAAGACCTATCAGTAATAATAAGATTGGTCTTTCAATCAGCATATTCTACTTTGTATCATAATACAATTACTTTGTTAATAGATTATCTAACACTTAATCAAATATTAGATAACATCCTAACACATTGGTATTATTATCATTCTTGGATAATTTTTCAATCACTGTATCATATCCATTATGATTAAACACTTAATCTTATACATTATAAGTTCTTCTTTATACTCTAATAAATCAAATATTAATCCAACAACCTGGATTTTAAATTTAACAACCAAATTGCCAATCCAGCAGACTGGATACAGAATCCAGCAACCTGGATTCAACAAATATCCAATCCAGCAAGCTAAACTACAATCCAGCAAACTGAATTACAAATCCAGCAACTAGATTGCAATCCAGCAAGCTGGATTCAACATATTTTCAATTCAGTAAACTTCTTTTCAATCCAGCAAGCTGGATTCATCAGATTTTCTAATCCAGCAAGCTGGATTCCATATCCGTTCACGAAAATACCAAATCAACTTATTATTTTTCTATCCTTTGTACAAACATGTATACACATATTTCATACACAAAAAGTATTTTTCCAAAATTTTCCAAGTTCCTTTGGTATTTTTTAAAAATTATTTTTAGTTAATTCCTTAAGAAATTAGCTACCTCGTGTTTAACTCCAGAAATTCCCATCTCTTGGCACAATCTTATACGTGTTAACGTGACACTCCAGTTTAAATTTCGTGGCCATCGGAGTTATAGAACTCCGGTTATAGCCATTTTCGTCGGAAAATCACAGAAATTGAAATGGTCATAACTTGCTCATTTTAACTCGGAATGAGCTCATTTTTGGACACAAGGTACTTAATGCCATATATTTTCATGTCCCAAAAGGCCAGAATTTTTCTCACACTTTAAGTAGCCAAAACTGCCATTTTAAAATTTTGGGCAGAAGCAAAATGGCCTTTTTGCAGTTTTTCGTGCTTTATTAAACATTTTCCATACGGAAATCTACAACTCCTTTTTCAGTGATTCCACTTGGAGATGTTAGATAACTTATCATAGTATACTCCCAAAGTTTTCCAGAATTTTTACATGTCCGAAAATGACCAAACTGCCCCTACTCTTTGACTGTCCAAAACAGTCCATTTTTCCTTAAAAACACAAAACTGTTTTTGCTAAAACAGTCACTAAAACTTGTGTACTAAACATTTTTGAGTTCTACGACTTGGGTTTAGTAGTTAACTTACATATCTAGCACCTCTCTTTTACGGATCGCAAAAAGAAGGTTTAGATCAAAAACGGTGGAAATCCAAAGTACATAGAAATTTTAGAGCTTATAAAACTAGAAAAATCACTTTTCTTTATTTTCGATTTCCAACTAAATCAACACCCAATATGGGTAGATCTAAACATTAAACACTCATAAACACATAGATCTAAGGTTTTTGAATTTAGAAACATAGATTCAAAGTTTGATTTGGAATAATCAAAAATTACATAACAAATGGGGTTTATACCTTTGATTTTCATGTTCTTCTTCTTCTTCTTCTTCTTCTTCCATGGATGGACTTTCTCTCTCCTCTCCATCTCCCACATGGTTGCCGAACCTCCTCTTTCTCTCTTCCTCTCTCTAGTTCTTTCTCTTTCTTTCTTAGTTACCAAGAGCTTGCTTGCAAGTTTAATTAATGTGTTGGTGAAATAAACAAATGACACATGTAAGAAGTAGGTTACCAACTAAAGTAACCCATCATCACATTCATCTCCCTTATCCTTATCTCTTTACTTGCACAATTGGGTTAAGAATGTTGGCAAAATAAAAGGGTGACACATGGCTAGAGTTGTTGGAACCAATATTGCCAAATGAATTAACCATGTGCTTAATTACAATCTCCAACAAATCTCTTCCTTCCTCTCCTTGTAAAATCCGGCCATGTGGCCTTCTTTTAGCCCAAATTGGTTAGATTTTTATAGCTTTTATTTTACTTACCAAATGACCATTATGTCCTTCCATACTTGGATCAAGTTTTGGGCTTCTTAAATAATTCATTTGGACTTCAAAAATTAAAATGTTTGGGCTAAAACAATTAACATGCTTGGGCTATGTAATTTACATAGTCCACTACCTATCCATCTTATCTCACTTTAAATATTTAATTAGGGTATCCATTCCAAACATTTAGAATTTAAGTCACCACTCTTGTATATTAAATTCTATAACCCAACTAAACTTGTTTTAATTAAGTTATAAAATTAATAACTTGAGATAATAAAAATATATCTCTTAACTTAATATTATTTTTAATATTATTGTTCTCCCACAAGTGGGCCTAGTTTGGGCCCTTAATTAATCTCATTGAGCTAACAAATTTAATTGTTTTACTTACTAACAAAACTAACTTGGGCTTTCAATCCCTAATTAAATTGGGTTAATATAATACTTGTCCCATACATAATATATTGGGCTAGATTACATAATTTAATCACCCTTAGTCACTTTATCTACAAGTCTCATGCTTAATTAATTAATTGGGCTTGTTTAAATAATATTGCCTCCTTAGCCCATTAAATCCAATTCTCTTGAACTGTAAATAATTTATTGGGCTATGACATTACTATAGTCCATTACTTTTAATTCTATTTTACCCTAATCATTTAATTAGGATTTTTATTTCTCACACTAGAAAATAAATTCATTACTTATGCCGTTTCTTTCCTTAACCCAATTAGACTTGCTATAATTAGGTTATAAAATTAATTAACTGAGATATATAAAATAAATCTCTTAATGTTAGTATATAAATTTATATACTAATATTCTCTCATCCCATAACCCTTAAGTTATTTAATTCTTCATTCCTAATATATAATTAGGATCATGCTAATTTCTTTTATTTGTCATCACATAATATTCGTATTCACTTACTCACATAATCATTAAATAAATTATGACATGCTCCACAAATCTCTTAGATTAGGTCACTAGTATATATTTAAATACTAGAACCACCAAATAACAATAACCATCTAGGTTATTTAATTCTCATACATAATTTAAATAACTTATTCAAGTTATACAATTCATATTGTATACTTAAATTTAATTTCATCCTCCTCTCCATAAATTGTTTTCAAACAATTTATTTATATACTAAATATATAATTTAATATATTCAATCATTTATTCAAATATGAATTTAATTTACTAACTACTTTGATACCAATATTCATATCTACATATTGGATCTCATCTCATATTTTAACTTTACATCATTGGTATAATATTAAATATTATATCATTATCCATATAACATCATATCATAACATATTTTACTTCTCACTCTAATTTTGACTTTTCTCCATAAAAGGCCAACTGTTGACTTTGAACAAAAGTCAACATTTACACATTTTGTGTTTACTGTCCATTCTGACTAATCTTGACGTTCCGGACGCAACCGAGCAGTCCATGCTTCAAAATTCTATCTCTAACTCAAATTTTGAGTTTTAAATTACTCCCTTCTTATTGTTAATCGTATTAACTAACAACTTTATACTTATTCAAATTCTTATTTGCCAGTCAAGGCTAACGTTCAAGCTATGTTAATTACTAACATAGTTTTATCTTGATCCTTATATCATTAACTTAATTCATCATTCCTCTTGCTAAAATATTATATATAGCACCTTACTAAGTATATATATTTATATACATATACTCATCTTCGTTTAACCTCATAGCATCTCTTCATGTGAAATCTTATCTTACTAAAATTTCCATATGTACTTATATAACATTTCTTAGACTATTCAGTTCACACCGAATTTACAGGTATCGTAATACCTTATTCTCGATATTCCTTCAAGTACATATTAATTCATTTCTAGGGTTTTGAAATTTTGTAACCCATATTTCTTTATTCTCATTCAATTAAGAAACCAAATAGGTTCTTCTTAAAAATTTTGAAATCCTTAAAATTCCTTTACAGAAACGTCAATTCCATACACTTATTTTCTGTCTAGGTTAATCTTATAACCTTTAATCCATCATTTTAGGATTTTAATAATTATCTAAATTCTCGGGTTGTCACATCTGTCGTGTTGGTTGACGTCTGTGAGGCATTTTCTGTTAAAAAACATTCATTAGATTTTTATTCAATTCTTTTAAGAAATTTCTACTTAACTTGCCTCCAAAAGAAATAACCACATAACACATAACACTTTGAATAAGGTAACAACTTTTATTGATTCATAATCTTTTCGAGAACATAAAACAATAGCATCACTGCTATTTACATTACTTTCCTGAACTACAAAAGTTTCAGGACAACATCATTATTATCATATCCCATGGTTACTTAACACTAGGGATTTACACATTATTTAATACTTATTACGTACATTACCGACACATTTTCTACGATGATCTATTAAGGTACTTCTTAGCCCTATCACGTTCTTCCTCCATGACTCGAAACATTGTTCTGCGATCTAACACGAATGATGGCAGCGTCTCGAACTGAATCGGATATCCCATGACCCGGTCTTGAGCTCGATTAATTGCGGTGTTAAATACTTTATCCATCTCTTCCATCTTCATCCTCTTTGCCTGCGCGTCTCTCGTTGCTCTTCCAGTTCGTTGATAAGCTTTCCTCGTATGCATCTTCAGCTCTTGCCCTCTTAGCAGCTTCTTCTCTCAGCTTGCTCGACAGTTCAGCAACCATCTCGATCAATTGTTCTTTCTCTCCTTCAATCTGTATTAATTTCTCCTCGACGTTTGTCAGTCGTTCCTCACGATCCTGGATCTCGCCGTCTTTTTGTGTCATTGCAGTCTGTTGTTCAGCTACTATCTCCTGCAACTCCTCAACTGTATCTTGAAGTTCCACGTTATGGTCATGTACCTCATCGTATATATGGCCTGCTATCGAGTTAAGTGGAATCCTTTCCTCCACGTCCTCGTCATCATCATCCTCCTGTGGTAACTCAACGGAATCCTCCTCATCTGTCTCCACATCATCATTCTCATCTTCAACTACTGTGACCAACGGGGCTGACTCCTGTGGCAGTAGTAGTTCCCAAACTACCTGAATGTCGCGAGGCTCCTCCTCTATAGGCATTTGAGGTCCCTCCTCCCTAGCCTGACTGGATTCTCCGACATTAGTCATCCTGACAACAAAGTTTTAAAGTTTTAGTTATTAATCATTCTACTCGACACTCGCGAGCACATAAGTTATAAACACATAAGCACATAAGTGTTTTATTACTTCTTTCCTAAAACTCGATAAGAGTTATCTCACACTATCTTTTCAAAGGTTACTTCCTAAGGCTTTTCCCCCACCTAAGGTTCATAACCTAAAGCTTTGATACCAACCTGTGACACTCCCAAATCTTGGTACTTCATTTCCTCAAGATTTGGTACTCACGTAATCAAAACATTAATTTCTGACTACCCATTCATAATATACTTGAATAGTAAAAGAAAACCTGCCCATACATGATTAAATTTAAATAAACATCTCTCAGGTTATCTAACCTTTAACAACAATCATTCAAATGCGGATAAATAAATAACTTCATTACAATCATTGAACCAAATTCTGAAAATAAACTATCAAACTATTACAAGTCTTCAGCATTTATTCATCTTTCATTTTCCCTTACTAGTGCTCGGTACGTCACCAGTTTCAACTTTAGCTTTAGGAAATTTTACAAGCAAGAGTGAGCAAACAAGGCCTACTTGAAATAACAACAAGTAAATCATTAAACTTTTACATCAATTGCTAATATCAGGCTCAATAGAACTGAACAATATATTCTATTAACTTTCTGAAAACTTTAACATTTACTGAGGGTCTAATGACCACGAATCATGTCCACAGTTATAAGTAATCTTTCAACTTAAACTTTAACAGTCATAAGACTATAAGGACTCCACGTACTTAGGGGGATCAACCCTTCGTACAATGTATTGTGCACAATCATTTCAACGCTAAGCGTAAACCTCTATTAAAAGAGTTATTCATCTCAGTATTTAGAATACAAGTCTGCACCAAAGTAAATTTGGTTTGGATAAACTTTCAAGGAAATTTGGAGTTTAACGAACATCAACTACGGAGTAGTTGAATAAAACCAATAACACTATACTATAGAATAATCGTGATTGAACCAATCATAGCAAGTCATGCATTAGGAATAATCTAATAGCATACAATTTGAATAACTATAGCATACCTTGCTTGAACAACACTAAGCCAAGGTTAATTAGAATTGAATAATAAACATGCATAGCAATTTAGTTATACATGAAAATTCATAATCGAAATACAAGAATAACTTGTTTGTCCTCAAACCAAAGTCTAGACGACTTACATCATTATAAGATAATCGAATTGAAAACAATAATTAGCTCAATTATAAGATAGAGTTAGAAAAACTTGCACAATGAAGTTTTGAGTTAGAGAACTTGCCTTTAGCACAAGCTAAACCCTTACCACTTGAATTAATACCCTATACATATGTCATACTGACATAGTTAGTCATTACCAACATTGTATATTTATATAAACAAATGTATTCATCATATGGGTTAAATTACCCATTCACATAATCCAATATGTTACAAGTATGTAACACTTAATAACATGATCATTCATAGTTTAATACTACTGAAATTATCATTTAACATTATTATTATCAACACATAACATTTATTTTCAAGTTTTGTACACTAAAACAAAACTGTCAGAACATTCTGCTAACTCGCGCTGCGGCGCCACAGTTTACACTGTGGTTCGCACTCCAGTGCTGAGTTGGCGCTGCGTCTCGGGTCACAGGCCATTGGTTGGCGCTGCGGCGTGGCGCCGGCGCTGCGGCGCGAGATTTGTACTGCTGGGCCGCGCTGCGGCACCAGAGTCCAGAATCCGGCGACCAAACTCGGCAACAGCATGAACAAAATCTAAATTGGCCAAAAAGCTCGAATCTAATAGACTGATTATCATGTAATACACATATAAACTTCATATAAACATATTTTGAAGACTTCTAACATGTTTCTACTCATAAAATAACATAGACATCAAATATACAACACCCAATTTTAATGTTTTTGACAAAAACTCCATTTTTGATATTTTCAAAGAAAATTAACACTGTGATTTTATTTTTCAACCAAAACACTAAATTCAAAACATCACGATTATGATTTTACATACTCTAGCAATTCCAAATATCAATTTATCAATTTAACAACTAATTAAACCTTAATTTCTATTTTAAATTAAGTCATACTCATATATTTTTCATATGAACACTCTATAATATATTTGCTTCTACAAAACGCATACATACATGAATTACTATATCTATAATCATATATAACTCATGAAATAACCTTATAATCAATAATCATACAAAACTATATTCATAACAACAATTTATCTTTTATAAAAATTTTCCAGAGAACTTTTTGGAAAGAAGAAAAACTAAGCTTTTAAAGAAAAGATTAAGCTCCTACCTTTGATTAAGAAGATGATGGCTACTTTTGATTATCAATGTCTTTTCTCCAATTTCTTTATCAAAACCTGTTAGAATTTCTCTCAAATTCTCTCTAGTTTTCTTCCACTCTTCTTTTCTCTCTGTAAATTTCCACCGAGTCTTTCTTCTCCATAACTCTAACATACGTAGAATATTATAACGTATATAGTAATAATATATATTAATGATATAATATAAGTACTGATATAATTATATCAGTTATGTTTTTATTTAAAAATCAAAAGTCATAAGGCTTGTTTGGCTAATCAAAATAATATAACTCATTAACCCTTACACCTTGTTTGGTAAATCTAATTAAAATAAATGGATTAATCCTTATACCTTGTTTGCTAAAACATTATTAGATTAAAGACTTATTATGCAATAAGACATGTTTGGCAAAAACTAAATTAAAGTCCTTTAGCTTATTTTAATAACTCCTTTATAGCAAAGTTATTAGTCACACTTTTATTTAATTAATAAATCAATTAAAATATTAATCTATTAAATTACTTTAGCACATAATTTAATATCACATAACTATAATTTCTTTTATAATTATAATTTTATTTAACCAACTAATATTTTAAATTATAATTTTCCATTTAAAATATTATAATTTATTTAAATCACTATAAGCTCTCTAGCTTACTTATTAAATTAATTTATTATATAATCTCACAATAATTAATTTCTTAGCTCCTTAATTATTTATTCAACAAATAATTAACTAAACCACATCAACTCAAATTGCCATTAAATACTTATATAATTCATTAAATATTTAATATTGCAAATAAATATTTGATATTTAATATTTAATTATTTATTTAGCAAATAATTAACTAAACCACATCAACTCAAATTGAACAATTATTTATTCAACCATAAACATATCCATTAAATACTTATATAAATCAATAAATATTTAATATTACACTTTAAAATTCTGGAATGTTACACCCTTTATTTTACATACCATATTCATCACCTTTAGCGACAGACCGAGCGACGATTTAGTCCGTCGCTAAAGAACAGATACACGATTTATATGTTATGGCGACGGTTTGATGCATCGTTGAAAGTTAAGACGATAGTTATCTGATATACATGACGAATTGAACCGTCGTCCGATCCGTCGCTAAAAGTGGTGAGCAATGTATGTTAAATAAAGGGATATGCACTTGATCATCTCCGTGTGTGTGTGTGTGTGTGTGTGTGTGTGTATATATATATATATATATATATATATATATATATATATATATATATAGTCCGTTTCTCTAGCACACTGGAAGAAGGGAACTAAGAACGAACCGACTATAACGATGGTTTTTTCCGTTACTATAGCATAGAAAACTGATTTTTTATGCTATAGCGATGGAAAAAACCGTCGCTATAGCCAGTTCACTTTTAATTCACTCATTTCAGTTCGCTGGAGAGAGTCAGACTATATATATAAACTATGAACTAGTTTTATATATTCTATATGACAAATTAAATAATCAAATAACGAACCAAAAATAAAAGCCCTTGCCTTGCATAGGCATGCGTACTGGTTCGAATAATAAAATAAAATCTCAAGTTATACTCTTCTTAAATTTTGTTAAGATATATGCAAAAAACCGATGCCCCTTTGCTTGAATAATGCCAAACATTTTTATACTTAGTATTATAAGCCTACCAACATGGAAGCTAATTGGTGACCATAAAACTTTATATTAGACACAACCTGTCAAAGTATCTACTTAAAATTTCATCTTATTAATACAAGAAAACCATGATATTATAATGCAAATAAAACAAAACCAGAAAACCTTCCGATACAACCAAAGCAAAATTATGGACGAGCCAAAAGGTTTGTCAAAAATTACGATGAACCCAAAGCATATCGAGAAGCAAACACAAAGTTCCTCTCAGCCTTGCCGTCCAGGTCTGTATTCTTTTCTCTGTTTCTCCACTAGCTATAGAACCCTCCAAAGCTTCATGAGTCATAACTGTTTTCATTTTGTCCTTGGTCCAAACCATCTCCTTTTAGGTGTCTCGTAGCTCAACTTAAGTTCTAAGGGCACTGAAAAATTACTAGGCAGCAGAGGAAGAAGTATTGGGCTGAGCATCGTAATGGCGAAGTTTGTTCGGACAGACACAAATAAGAGCCTCGAGGCTCTGCTAGACATGGACAAATCAGCACAGATGAAGAAAAATTTGGCAAGGCAACCAACCCGAAAGATGATTCCTGGCCATGGCCTCGAGTTCAACAGCCTCTCATATAGTGTTGTGAAGAAGCAGAAGAAGGATGGCGTGTGGATAAACAAAGAAGCGTACCTTCTAAATGATATCTCCGGCCAGGGCATGAGAGGGGAAGTTTTGGCCATCATGGGGCCTAGTGGTGCCGGGAAATCCACATTCCTTGATGCTTTAGCTGGGAGGATTGCACAAGGGAGTCTTGAGGGATCAGTTAGAATTGATGGAAAGCCGGTTAGTCTCACCCTCTTATCTCACACAAGCACACGCACACACACAAGGTTCACACACATGAATTCAAATCTCCTGTCCCATTTCATATATTAATATCATGTAACAGTTATTGACTTTTTAAAGTCAATATATGACATTTTTAAATTCAAAATTAACATGAATTTATTAGATTTTATGAATTATTAGATTTTAGTCAATACAACGAGGCATATTGTAAACAATATAAAAAGTACTACTAATTATAAATTAAATTTTTCGTAATTATTAATGAATCATATGAATTTTGACTTCAAAAATATGTCAAATGACTTTCAAAACTCAATAATAATCTTATAATTTGGAATGGAGAGAGTACCTGACAGTGACAGCCCTACAGAGTTGGGATAGGAAATGAGAGGAGATTTGGACTTGCAGTACCTTTACATATATATATATATGATATATATTGCGACTGTCAGGTGTCAACAAGCTACATGAAGATGATTTCATCGTACGTTATGCAAGATGACCAGCTCTTTGCTATGTTGACAGTCTTTGAGACGTTCATGTTTGCAGCGGAGGTCAGGCTTCCACCTTCTATTTCCAGGTCTGAGAAGAAGAAAAGAGTCTATGAGCTCCTTGACCAACTCGGTTTAACGGTATAAATCATTTCTCTCTCTGTCATTTCTCTCATGCTCAAACAACTATTTGATGAAATTTATTGCTGTACAGAGCACGGCACATACCTATATAGGTGACGAAGGAAGGAGAGGAGTGTCAGGTGGTGAGCGGCGCAGGGTGTCTATTGGGATTGATATAATCCACAAACCGTCTCTGTTGTTCCTTGACGAACCAACATCTGGTCTTGACTCTACAAGCGCTTTCAGTGTTGTGGAGAAAGTCAAGGAAATTGCTAGAAGCGGTAGCATTGTCCTCATGACAATCCACCAGCCTTCTTTTCGGATTCAAATGCTCCTGGACCACATAACTGTCCTTGCAAGGTACCATCAGCCTATCTTACTAAAGTATCCGGACCATTCGGTTAGGGTAAAGTTGTCACAACCTTGACCACTATGAAGTTCATAGTTTTTTGCTGTATTTGTTATAGAAATGTTGCATTTTAACTCTAGTACCCTGTTTGTGGGTCAGCACAAATACAACATTTGTTATAACCAATGTAACAAAAGGCTATGTGAATCCAAAAGTGCAACTTCTTTACCCTAATCAGATCCCTTGCTGGATACCCATATGTATGAATCCGAAAGTGGCTTATGAGTGGTGTGATTTCAGGGGAAGGCTCATATATATGGGAAGCCCAACTGCTCTTTCAGGTCATCTGTTGGGATTCGGGCGGCCAGTTCCAGACAACGAGAATAGCCTAGAGTACCTCCTAGATGTAATTAAGGAGTACGACGAATCAACCGTTGGGCTTGATCCTCTCGTTCTGTATCAACGCGATGGCATAAAACCTGATCAAGTGGCCAGAACCCCCATTCAGAGAACACCAAAGACACCCAAAACACCGCGAACTCCTTATGGAAAGACCCCTGGGCTAAAACACATTAGCCTTCGTAGTCATCAGTTCTCCACCGGAAATATGACACCTAGAGCAGAATCTAGGAGATTTGATTACGAAGATGATGATGACGATGATGATTTTGACAATTCCCTGGAACGTAAAACTGTTCAGACACCTATGCACATGCAAAGTGGTGCCTATTACCCACGGTTAGCCTCTCAGTTCTACAAAGATTTCTCAGTTTGGATCTACCATGGAGTCAAGGGAACCCCGCGTCGTCCACCATCATGGACTCCGGCAAGAACTCCAGGACAAACACCTGGAAAGACACCTATCTCTGGTGTGAGAAGTCAAATTTCCAGCCGATATCCAACACCTCAGCAAATCCATTCCCACACAAAGACTCCTGTAGTTTTCAGCCCATCACCAGATCCTTACTCTCTTTCTTTTGAGCAGTTTGACATGGAAATGCTAGATGAGCCAGATCATGGGCCTAAATTTGCAAATCCATGGCTCCGTGAAGTTGCAGTCCTCTCATGGCGCACTGCACTCAATGTGGTTCGAACACCCGAACTCTTTCTGTCCCGTGAGATAGTTTTGGCTGTAATGGGCCTCATTCTTGCCTCCCTCTTCAAAAACTTGCACGATCTTGATTTCAAAACTATCAATCGCCTTCTTAATTTCTACATCTTTGCAGTTTGCCTAGTGTTCTTTTCCTCCAATGACGCGGTTCCTACTTTTATCCAAGAGCGATTCATCTTCATGCGAGAAACTTCCCACAATGCTTATCGAGCTTCTTCATATGTCATTTCCTCCCTCATTGTTTATCTCCCGTTTTTTGCTGTTCAAGCTTTCACATTTGCAGCAATCACTCAGTTCATTCTTAATCTTAGAAGCAGTCTTCTTAGCTTCTGGATAATCCTTTATGCCTCGCTCATCACTACCAATGCATATGTTATGCTTGTTAGCGCTCTTGTTCCAAGTTACATCACTGGCTATGCAGTAGTCATTGCCACAACTGCTCTCTTCTTCTTGACTTGTGGATTCTTCTTAAAGGTGTCTCAAATTCCCATGTACTGGAGATGGCTCCATTACATATCTGCGATCACATACCCATTTGAGGCATTACTGATAAACGAATTTAAAGGCAAAAAATGTTACACTGGTGACGCTGCAGCTCTCTCACCTGGTCCTTTAGGAGAAGTGAAGTTCAGCAAACTGCACAACAGCTCAGCGGTTCTTCTGCAGAAGTGCGGTTTGATAGGAGAAGATGTTCTCTTCTCCATGGGTATTGTAAAGGAGAACATCTGGTATGACATTGGCATTTTGCTGGCCTGGGGAGTACTATATCGCCTCTTATTCTATGTGGTTCTCAGATTTTACTCCAAGAACGTGAGGAAATAGGGTTTGTGTAGTAGCATAGGTTATTTTTAAGTATAACTATACTGAATCTCGGAATTTTCAGTTTATTACCCCTGGACTAGTGAATGACAATAATACATACATATTCTGTTTCAAAGCTTGGGTACATTACAAAGCCTACAAATTCAAGGTCATCAAGGTTAAGACATGAACCTTAAACCAACTGGATACACTTCAATCTCAGAACAGTAAAAAGAGCAGAAGTGTAAATCAGTATCTACTTGGTGTCCCCACATTTCTAAACTATCAATAAATGAAGATAAACTCCGTCTTGCATCTCCAAGGATGATCAACATACCCCCCCCCCCTTTATTTTAGGAACTAGCACAATATCAAAGAATCTACAGGAATAAGCACAACGTAAACTTAACCAATAAAAAAGTAAGTTTAAGCACAAAAGTTAACTAGAAGAAGAAGTAGCATAATTAACGTATCTACAATGTAAAGAAAGGGATGATTGAGTTCATGCATAAGTTTCCTCAGTCTTTCGCTCCAAATCACAGAGGAAGTAGAGTATATCACAAAAGGAGCAACATTGGTGAAACAAGCACAAAAGAAAAAGTAAGCTCCTGAGCAGACAATGTTACAGAATAGTAGCCAATAAAACATGAGGGAACTGGTTACACAAGGCAATTGGCAAAGCGGCGGTATGAAAAGAGACATTATTGACACAATCAAACTATGAGGAACAACTGCTAAATTTGTTTCAAGCTCATGGCAGGCCAGCATGCTGGCAAATCTTCTTTTCAAGTGCATTTTTGTCAGCTCCAATAACTTTGTCAGCCTCCTTGCCATTCTTAATAAAGAAAATAGTTGGAACACTGCTAATATTCCACCTTGAAGCCACATCTCTGGCCTCGTCAATGTCAACTTTCAAGAAACCAACTTTCTGGTACTTCGAAGCTAAGTTTGTATAAAGAGGAGAAAGAAAACGACAGGGCCCACACCATGATGCAGTGAAGTACAGAAGCACCAAACGGGATGCCCTTGAAGCAGCATTCAACATAGTATCCAATTCACTAGTAGAATGAATCCCAATAACTTGCCCTGTAGATAACAAAAGTCAACTCAAGAGACATCGTTGGCATGTACATCACTTGCATAGCTAAAAAAGTAAGAGAATAAAAAGACCACGTTATCAAATAGAATATAAAAGTATCATCATTCATACCCAAGTTTTGTAAAATGCTTTTATCAGTCAGTACCACATAGTACCTGGACTTTGCACTCTAGGTATATCCAGATCTATACATGAGAGAACCCACCGTTAAACAAGCAGCAGAGCGGAGGGGGCGCTAACTGCAGCCCGTTTGGCTAAGTCTCTTCCAAGCTTAAAAAGTCTAAGAAACCCCAACTGTTATTACTAGAATTGTGCCAAGAACAATGCATGTGCCTTAAAAGTGCTGCGTCTTTTCTTTTTCTTCTTTATCAGAGTAAAATGCAGCAACTATCCTATTTTGGTGTGCATTGGGAACCCAAAGCGCCTCTATGGAGTTTTGAACCCATGAAGAAACAGACTAAATTAGAATGGAAAGTCACAACAGTCGAATTTGTAGTACTAATGCTGGTGACTCCATTTATCCCTCATTGAGGTACTAATCATGATGTTCACTACGCATGAACTCCTTGGGATTATATCTTTTCTTATTTTTCTTATTCAATAAAATGCTTTTAGTTATAACTTAGAACTATCCCAGTAAATTATGAAATTTGTATTTTATCCTTCTTTACAAAGAATGTTTTAATCTTCAGAATTAAATATTATCCTCGTATTCTCCAATTGAATGATTTGGAAGGGAAAGATTATATAAAACACAAAAAAATGATTTTTTTTTATTTTAAGAAAAACATTGAAAAGGGTGCATTCCCTTACATTACAATGTATACAAAATGGAACATGTAAAAAATTATCCGTACTGTAAATGAACAGAAGAAAACAGTGAGAGTGAGAGACAGAGAGAGAAACTTCAACTAACTCCACAACTTTCTTTCGACGAGAAAAGCAGAAAACCTTTCACATCACAGAAGTTGGCAGATTCTGAATTTTTTCTTGAATTGGCATATAGAAGATTCTTGCATCACGACATTAGTACATTCCCTTATTCTAGATCCTTATTTACACTTTGGTTACTCACATATTTTTCCTTGCAATTGCATAATTGAACTGAAAAAAAGATGATCAACTGAAATTAGAGAACTCTTGTCAAATTATTTTAACAGCGATCCTATGCGGCAAACGTTAGGACACATGTATGGATGAAGTGGACAACTGGTAAACTTAGACAAAAATAAAATTTAAACTGAATATAATACGTATAAAAAAATTAAAATAAAAAAGGCCTTATCCCTTTCGCCATGTCTGTAAGAACCCGAATTTTCAGAAAATATTAAAATAAGAATTTAATAAATAAATTTCTTAAAGCATGAGCTGAGTTCGAATAAGAATATTATTGTGTTACATAGGGTAATATGAGCTATGTAATAAGTGATGTTGTGTTTAATAAATTTATATCATTATTATATATTAATTGTAGAGATGAATAGTAAAGAAGATGGATAAGATTTATCTATCGGCATTAAATAATTTATGTGAAATTATTTTATTTTAGTAAGTTGGTGACATTGAATATCTTTGATAATCACCAATTTCTTGAGTATTTGTACAAGTAAGTATCAAGTCTAAGACAGTGCAACCGTACTCTTTAATGGTAGATGTATAGGAGATGGGCTAAATGATTCCTTCATAGAGCAGAGGTATATACGAATTAGTAACCGATCTAACTCACTGTGAAAACGGTGCAGACGAGACGGAAACTAATTTGTTAGTTGTTTGTGGGAAACCACTCAGTATACTATATTGAATACTATTAAATACTCAAGGTGTGCTAGGTTATGCGTGTACGTTGTTGACGAAAGAAGAAAATCGATATATATTTAAAGTGGTTAGAGAATTATTGAGTAAATTGATACACGGCGAGAAGTGAAGATTAAAGGAATGAATGTATGTGTTGTATTCGAGTTTGTGTTATTGGTGGTAAGAAACCGTGAAGGAAATGTTATAGTTGGTTAAACTAATAAGGGAAAAAGAGTTGCAAAACTTGAAGTGTGATCCTTAAATTGTTAAGAAATATAGTAACCGATGATGTAGAATCAAAGAGGGCATTGATGTTAGACAAGTTAACACATAAGGAGGATTTGTAAAGTATTTAGAAGCGTAGGTTTCAGTTCTGCTGATGCAGAACTTGTCTGTCTCTGATTTTGGTATGGCGCAGCTGCGCCATTTCAAAGTCTGTGACCAGCGCAGCTGCGCCGGTCTGTAAAATCAGTTTTTGAAATTTAAAGTTTAAAAAATGGGTATTAAAGACTCATAAGGATAATACAAATCTTAAATGATGGTTAAGTTGTCCATGAATGGATTTGAATAAAAGATAATTAATTAACCCGGATTAAATATTGGTTAATTAAGTAATATTATAGAATATTATATTCTATTAGAAGAATGCATAATAATTATATATTTCTAATAAAGGATATTAAAATAATTTCTAATATGAGTTATTTTAATAAAAGGAGGAAATGTTATTTTTGAATAATAATATTACCTTATATATTTTTGTATAGGGTATGATTAATAATATAGTAAATGTATTAAAACGTATTTGCTACATGTAAATAAATTGATGGAAACAATTTATTATAATGGAAAATAAACTTATTATCTATTTTCTATATATTATATATGTATATGTGTCGTACATATCGTTAATTGATATTATATTAAAAGAATAATAAGTGTGGAGAACGAGAAAAGCTTAAGATCGAGCTTGTAAAATAAGCCTTGTGTGGCACAGTGGTGGGATATATTGTCTTATAATATTAATTATTGTTATGGACAATATATTAGTATCTAGCAATTATTTGATGGTATATTGAATTATTACTATTGCAAGTGATAACATGATAATAAGTATATTGGTTACAAATATTATAAGATTTATATTTATTGTGATGAGGCAATTAAATGTGTACTCTCAAAGATGTGTTATTTATTTCTATTCTAATGGGTGGTAAATAGTAAAAAGGAGATATTAAATATATTATATATATGGAATACAACTGCATTATATAGTGCAGTGTGACACTTATGTGACTATACTATATATAGTGACCATATATTGAGAGTTATGGAAATCATATGATATGAATACATCATAAGAGGTGTATGTAACAATATGCATGTAGGTAGACATTAACATAAAATGTACATGGATTATATGTATATTACATCACACCTGCTACCTTGAAATGTTAAGTCATAAAGTGACATTACGTTATAAAATGTGGTTGATATGTGTATTAAAAATATAACCTAAGAGTGAGAAGGTGTAAGAGTATACAAGAATGCTGAGTTATTGGATTGTCCCAAATTGAGAGTCCCATTTGCTCCCTAATATCTCAGTCACGTGTTTAGACAAAAAAAAAAGGCTAAGGCCTATGTTCTTCATTTTCTTCCAAGCTTGCTAGATCATGATCATAGAGGGTGTGGGCATAATGATGCAATCCAACTAACCTCCAACAACTCCTTAATAACCTTTGTTTCCTCCCTTTACACCATGGACTCCAATCTTGTATAACGTCATTGCCTAGTCCAAATTTTCTTTATAAATAGAAGCTTGATTTTCAGTTTTGATGCTGGTGATTGTCTGAGTTTGAGAGTTTTAAGTGTTGAGCTACTATAGAAGTATACTCAGAGTGTAGGAGGTCCAATTCAAGCTCAAGAAGGTATAATTTCTAATTATGTTCTTGAAATGGGTCTTGTTTGATTCTCGGAATTTCTTGAATTCATACGTCAAGCATGATGAATTAACATGTTATTATGTGTTTAAGAAGTTCACTTACATATATGAACTCTTTTATGATAGTTGGAACAAGTTTAAAATCGTTAGAAATCAAGTTAGCTAAGACTCTGTAAAACAAGTCTGCTTCTGCTCCTGAACCAGACATGGCGCAGCTGCGCCCAAATTGAACTAGGGTGCAGCGCAGCTGCGCCCTCCTCTGAGTTCAGTTGAGCCTTTTGTTTTAAGAAACTGCTAAATGTGGTCAATTACTATGACTTAAGACAACATGATAACATGTATAACATGTATATATGAGTATCATGACATGACATGCATGATAGTATACATTATTGATGAAGAACTTATAGTTTTAATATGAACTTTGATACATGTGTAACATGTGTTCTGACCTTGCAAGCGCATTTGTATGACTTAGACTTGCATAAGAGTTAGTATTAACTTATAGTATGTGTTCATGAACTTTCATGGCCATGTTAGTCCATCCTTTGAAAGGAGAACGTATGATTTTAAAATAAAACTTATGATCTTGGATTTGAAGCTCATGTGCCTTATATTGACATGAAAGGCATGCTTGAAGTGTTGAGCACACACTAGCATACATGATTAAAGACTACATTGATTTCAAAAGACAAACCAAGAGTTTTTGGACCTATATATAGGATGTTCACATTCCGATCAGTTGAACACGTTTAAGTGACTTGTATAGGTGCTCTAATACATGAGAGTCGTGGTTACGAGGCACTTGACATGTACTAAGTTACGTTGTTGACTTAGTGCGATTCTTATGAAAAATTTAGAATGTGTAAGATGATAACATCAAACACTGTGTGAGTTACATTATGATCATGCGAGCATGTATATTAAGATTCATTATACCTATAGACATGTTGACATAAGCATCATGTGATGAAATCTGGATTTCACCTACGCACGCATATTCAAGGAAATGAATTTCTGAAGTATAGACTATGTGACTAAGTTTACATGTGTATTATAAGCATGCTTACTTAGTATTGTTTAAGCTTGTTATGTGATAGCATGACTTTAGTAGTTTACCTTGAAGCATGGGCTTGAATTACTTAAGATCTATGAAAGTCCGATATAAAGACCATGTAAGTTGTAAATTTAGAACTTGTAAAGATGAACACAAAAATGGTAAGGTGGTATGTGAAAGCTTCTAGCATGCATGTATGTTAAACTATATGTATAGCGGTATGTAAGAGTGGGACAGAAACAGAAAGGCAGTAGCTCAGTCCTGGTCTGGCTAGGGGACAGCGCAACTGCGCCGTCCCTAAGCCTAGACAGGGCGCAGCTGCGCCGTGCAGTAGTCATAAACGACTTCTGTTTTTGAATCTGATGTGTGAAGCATGCTTATATGATTACTTTAACTTGTAATATATGACCAATATGCTATGTAATGTGTTAAGGAGCATGTTATGTGATAGAGATGAATGATAATTAGGATTTTCAAACGTTAAAGTTCAAATGAATGTTTTCAAGATATAAAGCAACGATACGTTATTTGAATTTGTAATCTGATTTGTGCTATAGAGGTGATGTTTTATGACGTTACAACTAAGTTAGACATTTGTGTGTACATTTGAATCTACCTATATGAATGTTAAATGTGTCGAACACATAGCGAGTCAAAGTGTGTGATAAATATATATGAACGTTGATGTAAAGTGTGAGTGGTTAAGGTATATTTAGCTATTCCGAGAATGTGATAAGAAAGTGAAGTGTAGGTTTTACGAACCTAGTTAGGAAACAATGTAACATTGTTATTACATTGAGAATACATGAAATATGTTACTGATGGATATGAATCCATGATTATATAACTGTGTAGGAATACACGAAGTGCAGATAAGCGTTAAGCAGTTAAGTCGTAGTTCATAAACTACGAATCAGGCAAGTCTTTCAGTTCTAATTTGATATATAAATTTGATAACTGTTAGTTGATCTATATTATGCTATGCAAATGTTGATGTATATATATGAAGTACATATGAGATATGTATGAAATTGAAAGTTGATCTTTGATGATATGATTGTGATATAAGTCTTTATGCATGTTATATGTGCAGTAACATGCGTAGTAAATATTAATTGATTATGAATGCATGAATTGAGTATGTTATTATATGCTATGTGCTGCATGAAAACTGTTAGAATTGTTGGACTGTCGAGCTCACCCTTGCAAATAACCACTTTTGCAGGTGAAGGATTCACGGTAAAGGTTACGTGCTACTTGATTGATAAAGTCCAATAGTATCGAAAGAGATTGATTTATTATTTAAATGGATACTCTTGAACCATATTTAGGTTCTAGGAGATGTACATAACAGTAGTTTACAATGTGTAATACATGTTAAGTTATACTATGTGATACATAGATAAATTCGAATTGAGATGTAAATATTTATACAGTAATTCGAATAGACTGAATCATAACATAATTTGATTCAAGGATATGTAATTGATTCAAGTTAAGATATCAATAAAAGATTATTTTTCAAAGAAGATTGAAAAAGTTTAAATTATTCCGCATATTTATATAGCATCGAATGTGATGTAATACAGGAATAGTAAATGACCAAGATTAAAAACTTATAAAAGTTTGGGGTCATTGTGCAAATCCTGGTAATGGAACAAATTTATATTCTAAATTGTAATATGTAAAATTTATTCATTAAGTTATGAATGAAAAATATAAATAGTTTGACGATAGTAGTATCGTGGCGGACCGGATTCGGGGTTCGAAGGGACCCAGATTTGGGGGCGTCACAATGTCTCCACCCACTGATCCGTCTTCGACTCCGACGGAAACTTGATGCCTTGGCTCCGCCAAACTCATCTTTTAGTTCTTCTCTACAGCCCCAAACGATCATCTGAAGGTGAGACTTAAATCTACGAGTCCTTTTAATTTCATATGGCCCCAATCTTCATCTTCCTATGACTTTTCTTTTCAAGAATTTACAGGGGTTCATACCTTCTTTTGTTGGTAGAAATTTGTTCTGATTACGTATAGTTCGATGATTGTTACTGTAATTTTTTGTGTTTGATTTGACTGATTCTGCTAGGTACGGTGTTAATTACGGTTCACGGTAGCATCGTAAGTTTCTTCATCGCCGTCATTCTTTCCTCCTCAATCTAGTACTTGTACTCACAATCGAAAACTTTTCATATCTAACAATTTTGCAGATTTTTTTTATAATACTTTCTTGGTTATGGTATTTTTCTTATTTGTTATGATTTCAATACACTTTTCTTGACATTGTTGGCGGAAATACATTGTATTGACGATGTATATAATCACAGTAGCATCTTATGCTTCTCCATCATTAATCATTATCCTTCTGTCATCATCAATCTAACTCTTCTACTCATAATCTGAACCTTTCCATATCTAACAGTTTTGCAGATTTTTGTATATTATTTTTTGGTTATTTGTTATGATTTTTGTACATTGTCTCACATCATTGTTGGGTTTTGGGTGTACATAAAAATGTCCTATTTTGATTTTATATCAATATGTATCTGTTAATGTGGTGTAATAATTTACTTTGGTAGCTTTTGATCTCTGACACCAACCACAGTGGAAAGAAGCCTGATAAAAAGCCAGTGTGAGATTAATGGGTGTATACAGTTTCCGGTGACTGAAAAGAAAGAAGAGGAACAAGAAGAATGCCGGGGAGAACAAAGGAGGGAGGAGAGAGGAGGGTGGAGAGAGAAGAGAGAAGAGAGAAGAGGTAAGAGTTATTTTCTTCTTTTTTTCTGCTACTTATCCATGTACAAAATTTTATTTATCTACTAAAAAGTGAATGCATTCCACTTCATCTTACATGTGGCCAATATTTTCACATAAAAGATAACTATTAAAAATTAATTTGCCAGAATTCTCCAATTCCATTCGATGGAAAGTTATTTTTTGTTTACTAAGACTGCAATTTTAGGGGGGAGGGGGGGAGTTGCAGTTACAAATTGTAAACCAGGTCCTAGTACAATAACCAAAGCATCAATTAACACCCCCTCCTCCCCCCCCCCCCCTTTTTTTTCTTGTTTGTTATACTTCCAATAGCATCTATATTAATAAAAACATTTTAATGCTAACAACAAGTAATTTATGGATGCTTTTTATCAATCTTTACATTGCTGGAATTACTAAGATACACACAGAACATCATTACAATAACAATTACAGTGTTGCAGAAATATAATAGATTCAATGTTTTAGTATTACTTTAAATTTTATTTTTCTATCTGGCATTTTATGGTTTGGTAAAAAGCCAGATATAAGTTGCAAAAAAATTATATGAACGAATTCAATGAAGCATAGCACACATCTCTTCTAGAAAACCTTAATTCAAACAGAGCTAAAAGCCATACCATCTTTCAAAGCAAAACCAGCTTCCGCACCCTGATCAAAAATTGAGAATATATAAGCATTAGAATAATCTAACCAATGAATGAAAGCAAAGACATAAGGGATGGATGATTTTAAATTACTTTATCAGAACCAAGACAGGGGTATTGATGTTCTCTGATTACTCCTGCCGTTCAAAATTACTAGTCCTTTCTGAGATTTCATGCACTTAATTTTGAAATGGGTTAAAAGTTGTTAATTTCAAAATTACCCATCCTTGACGAAGCCTACTAATTTTCAGAACAAAGGACAAATTTACTAATTTTCAGAACAAAGGACAAATTGATAACGCAGCATAAGTTAAAACTAGGGTGACAGTTTTGGAACACCCAAAACGAAAAGAGGACAAGCAATCTGGGATGGACAGACTAAATTTTCTTGGAAATCTCACCATCATCCAGGGTGTTGGAACATCAGCAGAATAATTTAAATTAGAGAAAGAAGTGCCTCTATATAATTGTATTAAAGAGGATTAAGACATCGACAAAAAATGTAGGGAGCAGTTCTACTTTCAAGAATCTTTTATGTATATTTAAGAATAAGTTGAAAGTGTAGAACTAGGTCTTTTGGACTATCATTTAAAAGAAGCCCAAAACTTTTTGAGGTAGGTGAGTATAGTTATCACTGCGCCACGGCGAGTCATGGCGAGGTAGCCGACTGCCAGAACGCTTAGGCGTCCGTATGGCGACAAGTAATTTACAATGTGCAATTTATATATTATTTATTTTACTTAACAAGTATATTAGCAATAAAATTTCATATATATTAAAACTCAAAACATAAAATTATGGAATAACATTAAAAGCACAATTGCATAAATACTTAGCAATAACAATCCAAAAATAACACACTTAATATTAAAAAATACAAGACAAATTTTCGCCATTTTACTTTCTACAGAATACAATAAAAAAATATAAGACAATTTTTATCGGTATATATATTGTATATATGTATAAGTATGTATCAGTATATAACTACATTAAGTAGATAAATTGTATCACTATAAACCTCAAGTACATAAATTGTATGTATCAGTATGTAATATGTATCAATGAGAGTATCTAACATATTTAAATCTTGACAAAATACAGTTTAGTACCCCAATAGTTTTCTTAAACTTCAGATCTAGTGTAATATTTTGAATCCTTATAAGACTTGTAATGTAATCTTATATGATTAATAAATGATATTTTGGTGATTGAAATTATGTGTTATGTGATTGAATGTGTATGGTTTCATTATAGTACAAGTATAGAATTTTTTTGTAAAACTTAACTAAAAAATCACTATTCATGAAAATGAAATGTAAAGTCAACTATTTTTGACTAACCGGATTAGTTAGGAATGCTAACTAGAAAGTAAACTAAGTTTGGAGTAAGTAAATTAAGTTTGTAGTAACCAAACTAAGTAGGATCCGGTTAAGGTATACAGAAAGAAAGTAGGGATATTTTGACCACTATGAAAGTATGTAATACTTACAAGCTTGTAAGTATGTAATACTTGCTTTGAAGAGTTAATCACCAAATTGAGTTTTGCTAGGTCCTGGTGTGTTATCAAGCAATGAAAGGAGAGATATAGTTATTAGTTATTTGCTTTAGTGTTGTTAAGTATAGAAAGGTGAGATGTGACTTTTGGGTTGCAAGTGTCAAGCTTGGTAGGCCATTGGCTTTGTTGGTCACTTGTGAGTGGCTTAGCTTTTGGCCTTGTTGTTCATTTGTTAGAGGTTGAGCTAGATGGCCTTGTTGGCCACTTTGATTGGTTGTGGTGTGATGACCATTATACCCCAAGTATTGGTTGCCTATAAATAAGACCCTCATGCCATGCTAATAACCTTCATTAAATTCCAAAGCAATTCTAAGAGAGAGCATAGTAAGATCACATATATTTGAGAGGTAGAAAATCAAGTCTTGCTTATTCAAGATAATCGTAAATAATCGTAAAGCTTGCAACTTCCAAGAGGTAGTTTACGACTTGTCATATTCTTGTTAGTTAATCATTCTTATATTTGAAATCATGTAATATTCCATGCTAAACACAAATTGTATGTTAATAAGTAGCAAGTCATATGTTCGTGATAAGCTAGCTTAAGTAAATGTCCTAATCGACCTAATAAAGGAAGTAAAACATGATTATGCATGTTAGTATGATTATGTTGTAAAACTTAACAATTTAAAACACCTAAATTGCTTCATCAGACAAACTAAGTATGATATGTATGTTAACATTAAAATCAAACATAGTAAGTAATAAAGTATTGAAATAAAATTCATACTCAAGATTAATTAAGTAATAAGAGTAAAGTCATGTTTATGACTAATTGTATGTTCACTTAATATATTGTGTAGGCCATACGAAAGACAAGAAATTAATGTAAACTTATTCTGCACCTTGTGCAACAACGTGCTTTTAAATTGTTGAATTTCATTTAATTGTTTTTTTGAATTATGAAGTTCATTATATATTGTGAAATGATTGATGAGTGAGTTTTATACCTACGAATTGGACATCTTTCAGGCTTAATTCTTTACTTACTTTAGGTATTTTTAGTGTCATTTTACTTGTTCTTGTGTTTATTTTGTAGGAAACGGCTTCGGAGGGTCAAAACAGAAAAAATGGAGCTAGTGGCATTTTTGTAAATTCTAGATTGATGAGCTGGCCGGGGCGAGTTCTCCTAGTTCATTAAGCTCGTCGCGAAGATGGATGTTTCCTTGAAAGGGGGCAAGCTCCTCAGTGCATTGAGTTGGCCGAGGCTAGTTCGTCGGGAACAAGGAAGTTATGTTTTAGAAGTGGAGTTCAACAATGTTTCTGGTGGCTGATTCGTTTGAGGGACTTCAAGGGATTAAAAAGATAAGGGAGAGGCATAGAAATGGAAAATTGATGAGGATTTCAAGAAAACACGAAGGCTTTCTGCAGAGAATGACAAGGGAGAACACGAAGGAGGATTGCAAGGGCTGAAGATCAAAAGAGAGATTAGGAGCAAATTCACAGTTTCTTCTACTTCTTTCTTTAGTTTTTAATCTTTATAATTATCTGGGATGTTTAAATTTCTATTTTGGATGTTGTTTTCCTTTACCGCTATGAACTAAATTTCAATTAAGATTGCAACGGAACTTGGTATGTAATTTAAATTAACGCTATTTGTTTAATGGAAGTTAACTATTATTGAATCGTTTATTATATCTTTTGCTCGTTGATTAATTGTTTGGCATCAATTACTGTTATAATCTATATAAAATTGAAAAATGGAGTATAGATTGAGATTCGGATATAATAACATATGTTCATATAATCTGAATAAGGTTTAATATGATAAACATGTAGGATAGGAATATACTTATGTGTCATTTGTATCCATTGAAAGAATTTGTTCTTAAAATCCTAATTAACTTGATTCACATAGGAATATAGTGAGTTAATTGATTAGGGTGTTTATTGTAATTTTATGTCTTAAAGGTTGGATTTAGAAAAATTTGTTCATGTGTCTTTCGGAAGAAGTGCGTGAATATTATAAAGAATTATTGGTTAACGATTCAAGTAATTAACTGAATCAAATAGAAAGAAAATTGATTTAAATGAAATATCAAGGGAAATTGTAATCTTAGCTTATTAAATGTGCATTTACTCTTGTGAACTTTAATCTCAGTCATTAATTTTGTTAATTTTAATCTCCATATTATAAAAAATATTTCGTAGTTTAAAGTAAAATTAGTTAAATTAAATTTGATAATTGATAAATTTGTTGTGTAGTCATAGATTGAGGTAGTTGTACGAATGTGGCGAGCATGACTATGGTGCAGAAATTGGGGATGACTACCACCAAACATCCACAGCCGTATCGTTTGCAATGGCTCAATGATAATGTAGACATTAAGGTGACCAAACAAGTGTTAGTTCCATTTATTATTGGTCGATATGTTGATGAGATTTTGTATGATGTGGTGCTTATGCAGGCTGGTCATATGTTATTGGGTAGACCTTGGCAGTTTGATAGGAGGGTTAAGCATGATGGGTTTACTAACGAGTATTCCTTTGTGAAACAAGAAGAAAATCACTTTACATCCTATGTCACCACAACAAATGCATGAGGATTAAATTCATTTGCAAAAAAATCATGTACAAAGAAAAAAAGAGTGAAGAAAAAAAATCAAGAGAAAAAATAAGAGAGAAAAAGAAAGATGAGAGAAAAACTAACATTTTTGCAAAAAAGAGTGATGTGAGAAAAGCATTGGTTTCTAAACAGCCGATAATTATACTTCGATATAAGGAGGCGCTTTTTTATACTAACGCTAACAATTCTTCTTTGCCTAGTAATGTTTTATCTCTTTTGCAGGAATTTGTTAATGTATTTCCCGAGGAGCTTCCACAAGGATTACCACCAATGCGGGGAATCGAATATCAAATTAACTTTGTTCCTGGTGCGACCATTCCAAACCGTCCGGCTTATCTGAGTAATCCTGAGGAAACGAAGGAGTTACAAAGACAAGTTGACGAACTAATGGAAAAAGGGTTCGTGAGGGAGAATATGAGTCCATGTGCAATTCCGGTGATCCTAGTATCCAAAAAGGATGGAAAATGGCGGATGTTCATTGATAGTCGAGCGGTAAATAACATTACGGTAAAATATCGGCATCCCATTACTCGTTTAGATGACATGTTAGATGAATTGCACGGGTCTTGTATCTTTTCAAAAATTAATTTAAAAATTGGTAATCATCAAATTAGAATGCAAGAGGGTGATGAATGGAAAACAACGTTTAAAACTAAATATGGTCTTTATGAGTGGTTAGTATTACTTTTTGGTTTAACTAATGCACTCAGCACTTTCATGAGATTAACGAACCATGTTTTGCGTCCATTCATTGGAAAATTTGTCGTAGTTTATTTTGATGATATCCTAATTTATAGCAAAAACTTGGAAGATCGTGCATTACATTTAAAATCTGTTTTAGATATACTTGGAAAGGAAAAGTTGTTTGCTAACATAGAAAAATGCACATTTTGTTCTGATAGAATTATTTTTCTTGGCTTTGTTGTAAGTTCACAGGGAGTCCAAGTTATGAGGAGAAAATACGTGCAATCCCAAATTGGTCGAGTCCAACAAATGTGAGTCAAGTGCGAAATTTTCATGGACTCGCAAGTTTTTACCGACGCTTTGCTTGGAATTTCAGCGAAATTACAGCACCATTAACTGAGGTTATCAATAAAGATGTGGGCTTTAAGTGGGGTGATGAACAGTAAAAAATATTTCAATTGATCAAAGATAAATCGACTAATGCTCATTTACTTATTTTGCCTAACTTTAATAAAACTTTTGAAATTGAGTGTGATACTTCAGGTTTGGGAATAGGGGCTATTTTTATGCAAGGAAAACCAGTGGCATATTTTAGCGAAAAATTGAGTGGGGCAGCTTTGAACTATCCTACTTACGACAAGGAGATGTATGCATTGGTTAGAGCATTTGAGACATGGCAACACTACCTGTTGCCCAAGGAGTTCGTGATCCAAACCGAAAACGAGTCATCGAAATATTTAAAGGGACGACGTCAAGTTATCTTTGAACTGGGAGATTGGATGTGGTCACATATGCGGAAAGAAAGATTCCCAGCTCAAATACGGTCGAAATTGCTTCCGAGAAGAGATGGTCAATTTCAAGTTCTAGAGTGCGTTAATGACAATGCATACAGACTGGATTTAACGGGTCAGTATAATGTTAGTGCAACATTCAATGTTTCTGATCTAAGTCCGTTTGATGTAGGTGATGATTTGAGGGCAAATCATTTTCAAGAGGAGAGGAATGATGACATGCCTAGCTGGAACTCAAATGAAGGTCATGGATCAGATCCGGTGCAAGTACCAGTTGGCAGTGTTCTAAAAATTTTCACCTAGGTCCGCCTAGGCGCTAGGCCCCCCTGACGCCTGGCTTATGCCCCCCTGGCGCCTCAACTAGGCCCCCCTGACGCCTCAACTAGGCCGAAGGCAGCAAAAAAATCTCTCCAAGAAATTAGGCGGGGGGGTCTAGGAGGAGGTTTTTTTTATTTTAATGACTACCCAAACTAGATCTTGATATATTTATTTTTTTAATAATTTACCATATTTATAATACAGGTTCAAGTGAACAATATCAAGTCAAAATGGATAATTTTATTATAGTTGTAATTTTTTGAACTTTTACCAACTTCAAATTATATAAATGATGATACACTTGTAATATTTAGTTTAATTCAATATAATTCTTAAATTTATGTTTAGTTTCTTAAGTTTTAATATTGAATTAAATTCTTGAAATTTTAAATTTTATTATTTAATAGCAATCTTGTTTATGAATAAAACTAATACGTTAAAAATATATTTAAACTTTGAACAATTGCATATTTGCGTTTGAACTTTAACATTAACAATATGGATGTGTTTAAATTTTAAGCAAATGCCTCTATTATCTTTATTATAGATTGTTTTGCTTTATATTACTGTTTTGTTTGAATAAATATATAATAAAATATTAAAATTGGCTTAAAATAAAAAATCTCACCTAAGCCCCGCCCAGTCCCCCAACCGCCCGCCTCCCGCCTTTTAGAACATTGCAGATAATTACAAAGATTAAAAACTAAAGAAAGGAGTAGAAAAAACTGTGAATTTGTTCCTAATCTCTCCTTTAATATTTAGCCCTTACAATCCTTCGTGTTCTCCCATGTTCTTCTCTGTAGAAAGCTCTCCGTACGGGTTAGTATATGGGAAGACATGCCATCTTCCGGTTGAATCGGAACACAATGCTTATTGGGCTATCTGAAAGTTAAACTTTGATATGTCTGCTGTAGGAGAAAAGCGCCTCTTACAAATGAATCAAATGGATAAATTCAGACTCCAATCGTACGAGAATGCTAAGTTGTATAAGGAGAAGCTCAAGAGGTGGCATGACGAGAAAATAATAGAACTAAAGTTTGAAGCGGGGCAAACGGTGTTGCTATACAACTCCAGGATAAAAGTTTTCCCAAGAAAGTTAAAATCACGTTGGTCAAGCCCATTCACCAACACAAAGGTCTTTCCTGACGGAGCTGTGGAAGTGGAAGAGCCGAATTCGAAACGCATTTTCAAAGTCAACGGTCAGAGGTTGAAACATTATTGCGGGTGTTATATCGATTGTGAAAAGACATGTTAGCCTCGCTGATTAGAATAGAGAAGAAAAGAAAGTCAAGCTGAAGACGTTAAACTAAGTGCTACCTGAGAGGCAACCCAGATTTTCAATTAATTCCTCTTATTTTTAGTACAATTACTTTGTTGTAGTAATCTAATTCCTTATTAAGCTCTTTGCATATAATGTTTGATATTGGGTTTGTGATTTGCAGGTTAGAAGCATGAGAAAGCACAAAAAAAAAACTTATTAAGTGAGAAGTACTGAGACTGCAGAGCAAAGCAAAAAGGAAAAGAAATTTAAAGAAAAGGGTAGATCGCCCCGGCGGGCCCAATAGCCTGCACGAGCTCGCCCTGGTGAGTAGCTCTCTGCCCAACTGCGCCCCGGCGAGCTCTGAGCTCACCCCAGTCAGCCCCTTTTCGCCTAGACGAACTCACAGGCCAAACAAGCTCGCCCCGACAAAGAAGTCGAGATTCAGTTTTTAAAAACACTCTAAACCCTCGATCTCGATCAAACTCATTCTATCCCATTCCAACCTCAATTTCCTTAACCCTAAATACCGAAATCAATTCATACCCCCTCCAAACAAAATTCTTCAGGCTCCAGACACCTTCTCTCGGCCTAAATCAATAGACCTCCACACGAATTCATTCAACAACTGCCACGACTTTCACACGGATTCCTTCTCTCAGCCTTCCCCCTCTCCCAAACGAAATTAGGTAAACACTTCTAATTTGTTTATGTTCGGATTCAAGCAACAAGGGTATATCAAATTAAAAAAAAAAACCTTCAACCACACCCACAAGGTTTCACCACCAAATTGAGGAAACCCAATACAAATTAAACCCACCGAGTCTTCAACCAACTGGCATTCACAAGGTATTCCAACACTAGGTAAGGTATTCAACCTAGATTTTGTCAATTGCTTATGATAGTAGTTTACTTGGATTTGCATTGGCTAATCATTACTGTTGAATTTGGATAAATTTAAATTGTTGGCCCAATTGATTTTTTCTTGGCTCAATTAGATGTATCTTGGTTCGTTACTACTATGTATTGGTTATGATACTATAAGATCCGAAATTTTTTGCTAAAACGAGTTTGCGGGAATTGAGAAGATAGATTTCTGTTAGGGCACACTAGGTGTTCGACAGATTGTTTCAAAGACAAAGTAGTCTGATTGAGCAGGTGTTCGCCAGTTCTTCAACCATGTTTTGACAGTTTGTTGCATAAGCTTGGGTTCCTGGCACATGGCACCTAAACAGCAAAGAGGCGAAAGTCGTCGACACCGACACGAGCATATGTCAAGAGGAAATTTGTTGGTGCCGAGGCTACAGACAAGTTTGATACATACTTAGTGGGTAAAACTCTAACTCCCAAGCGTAGCCTTCGTCCGGATGAAATGCTAGATGGCAAAATGGCACATCAGATTGTTGAAAGAGGTTGGGACACTTTCACAGACCAACCAGACCCGACAGTGGTAGCAGTTGTCAAAGAATTCTACACTAATGCCGAGGACAAGACACCATATGAAGTGCTGGTTAGGTGAAAAATAGTATCTTTCAGTGCCCATACGATTAATGAGTTCTACAATTTGAGGCCACTAGAATATTTCCAGTATGCACAGTATCTGAATGAAAATCCAGACTATGAGAAAATTGTGACAGACTTATGCAAACCTGGGTCTGCTTGGATATCAAAGGGTCCACGGGGTGCTACTTATTTCCACAACAAAGATTTGAGCCGATACGGCAAGATTTGGTATGCTTTTCTTTGTTCTAAACTCATGCCATCTCATCACGTTAGCGATGTAACGAAAGAAAAGGTTGCATTGTTATATGCTATCGTTAAGGGATTCAAGATCAATGTTAGAAATGTCATTGTGCAGTCTATTAGAAGGCGCTTGAGGGGAAACACTCAGGGCGGATTTCTACATCCATCGCTCAATGTGGCTTGTGTAATCGAGCGGGCGTGCGATGGGGACCTGATGAAGTCGTGCAGCAGCCTTTGCTCACTTTGGATCATGGTTTGATTGAGAGGTATAAGGTCTGGGAAGGACGTGAATCAGATTCTCGTGGATTGGGCTTCATCATTCACCCTCAATCCAATGATGAAAATGATAATGATTCAACTGATGATATGGCTGCACCAACGCCTTCTAGACCGTAACCTAAAGCCAGATTTAGCACTCAGTTTCAAAACTTTTAGCTACAGATAGATGATTGGGCCAAGCGACTCGAGCGACAGAATCAAAGATTGGCGGCACGACAGGATCATATGTTCGGCTATCAGACTAACTTCAATTCGGCATTGACAGAAATGTTCGCTAGGATGAATTTGAATGCCGCTCCAGTGCATTATCCTGAGCCACAGCCGTTGCCGGTTTATCCCCCACCAGATATAGACGATGATGAGGAGGTTGAACACAACGCTTGACCAGTCAAGGAAGTCCTCTGTTTAAATTTTTGTATTTATACACAATGAGGACATTGTTTATTCTGAGTTTGGGGGTGAATTTGCATGTCTTTATACAATCATTTTATATTGCATTACTTAGTAGTTTGACATACATTGTAGTGTTAGTTATTTTTGCATTTTATTAAAAAAAGAAGTTAAAATTTAAAAAATCACAAAAATACTCTTTTGCATTAGAGTTAATTTATTGCATACGCATATAAAAATTAGGATCATATAAAATTGCATGTGGTTCACTAGAGCAATGAAATAATGTAAAGCATTTAAGGAAGGCCGATGATGAGATTTTGATCAGTTATCTAATCAGTTTAGTAAGACGAATAAGGATTGCTAAGTTAGAATGTTAACTGTTACTGGTATTGTCAAATTTGAGACCCTTGGATTTTACTTGCGCGCGTCAATGTATTGAATTGGTTAAGTTTTAGTTCAATTTATTGAACTAGGTGCTCATTAAGGATATAAAGTTCTCTATCACTTGTTGGAACACAAAAATATGAATAATCGCTGCTTCGATGTCGGTCTAAAATGGAAGGAAAAGAAGAAATATATAAAAGTAAATTAGAAAGATATGAGCAGATATTGACTAGTTTGTTTTTGTGGCCTTTGTCATTTGAACAAGTAAGCCCTTAGGAGTGTCTCTACACTTAATGCTTTAAAATCATCTGGTTTGGGAGTCATTGGTCGAAAGTTCGCTACATGGGTGACATTGAAAAGCCATTAATAAAAATAGGCATTGCACAAGTACGAATTCAGGAATTAAATGGAAAATCAACGAGATGGAAC
This sequence comes from Panax notoginseng, assembly GCA_016801055.1. Taxonomy (NCBI): domain Eukaryota; kingdom Viridiplantae; phylum Streptophyta; class Magnoliopsida; order Apiales; family Araliaceae; genus Panax; species Panax notoginseng. The sequence goes on along the minus strand of CM029013.1, from coordinate 216,328,800 downwards.
ATAAAACGCACTCGTTGGATAATAATAATAAAAAAAATTGTGAAAACAAGTGTATAGGAGGGGTATTAAAGTCGTATACAATAAATATCTTTTATTGAGCACTGTGGTACATGGATTGGATTAAGATTTTGACTAGTTTGATATGTTGACTACACACGAAAGGGTCAAAAATAAGATGAGATTAGTGATATGTTACATTTATGCTGGTGCATGAATTTGAAGTTTTGCTGAATTGTTAGTTACTTATTTTTGAGGCCTGAGATCTATGAATTGTGTTGATTTATTGCTTGAACTTAGTATATCATGCATATGCAGTCATTAGTTAGGTTAGTGAGTTTTGTTTATTTTTATTTCTTATGTTTTTGCTTAAAGGACAAACAAAGTCTCGAGTTTTGGGGTATTTGATTAATGGGTTTATATCTACGAATTGGACATCTTTTAGGCTTAATTCTTTACTCTAGGCATTTTTAGTGTCATTTTACTTGTGTTTATTTTGTAGGAAACGACTTCGGAGGGTCAAAACAGAAAAATTGGAGCTTAATGACATTTACGTAAATTCTGGACTGATGAGCTGGCCGGGGTGAGTTCCCCTAGTTCATTAAGCTCGTCGGGGCGAAGATGGATGTTGACTTGGCCAGGGCGAGCTCCTCAGTGCATTGAGGTGGTCGGGGCCTGTTCGTCGGGAACAAGGAAGTTGTTATGTTTTAGAAGTGGAGTTCAACAAGGTTTCTGATGGCTGATTCGTTTGAGAGACTTCAAGGGGATTAAAAAGACAAGGGAGAGGTATAGAAATGGAGAATTGACAAGGATTTCAAGTTATGTAATTTAAATTAACGCTTTCTGTTTAATGCAAGTCAACTATTATTGAATCGTTTATTATATCTTGTGCTTGTTGATTAATTGTTTGGCCAACAATTACTGTGATAATATATATGAAATTGGAAAATAGAGTATAGATTGAGATCTGAATATAATAACAGTTGTTCATATAATCTGAATAGTGTTGATATAATTAGCATGTAGGATAGAAATATATATATGTGTCTTTTATATCCACTGAAAGAATTTGTGCTTAAAATCCTAATCAACTTGATTCATATAGGAATATAGTGAGTTAATTGATTAGAGTGATCCTTGTAATTCTATCTTAAAGATCGAATTTAGGAGGATTTGTTCATGTGTATTTCGGAAGCAGTGCGTGAATATTATAAAGAATTCTTGGTTAACGATTCGTAATAATTAACTGAATCAAATAGGAAGTAAATTTATTTAAATGAAATTTCAAGAGAAGTTGTAATCTTAGCCTATTAAATCTGCATTTACTCTTGCAAACTTTGATCTCGGTCATTAATTTTGTTAATTTTAATCTTCATATAATAAACAATATTTCGTAGTTTGAAGCAGGATTAAGTGAATTAATTTTGATAATTGATAAATATTAATTTATTTCCTCGTGGGAACGATATCCTTGCTTGCTAAGTATTTCAACGAACGCGTATACTTGCGTGTTAGTAAGAAATTAGGCAACAAGTTTTTTGGAAAAAAATGAAATTTAAAAAAAAATAAAAAAACAAAAAATTAAAAAAACAAAAATATATACAAAAAAAAAAAGAGAAAAAAGGGGCAGAGAGGGTGGGTATGGGTGCCTGGGAGCTTGTGCTTGTGACTGATTATTGTTTCAAGACAAATTTGGGTGGTTCCTCCATCTTGGATTCTAGCTGTTAGATTTACTGCTTCATGATTTATTGCACATTGATCACTGGAATGGCTACCTACGCATATTTCACAAATCGACTCCACTCTTTGAACATTTTGTACCCCAAGTGCATCTATCTTCTTTGTGAGAGCAAAAATCTGAGCTGTCACTTGAGCTGATAATGTTGTCATCTCATTCACTTCATATAACCTAGCTGTCTTAGGTTATTCATTCTTTCAGTTGGCCACTGATAATTATTAGTTGTCATTGTATCTAGCAACTGATATGCTTCATCACAATTCTTGGCCATAATTGCTCCACCTGTTGCAACATCAATACTAGTCCTCACTGTACTGGCTAATCCATTGTAAAATGTTTGTACCTGAAGCCATTTAGGGATCCCATGGTGTGGGCATCTTCTCAACAAATCTTTAAACCTCTCCCATGCTTCATACAATGATTCCGAGTCTAACTGAACAAACGACATAATATCATTTCGCATTTTGGCTGTCTCTGCAGGCGGGAAAAACTTTACAAGAATTTTTTGTGTTCGATCATTCCGTGTAGTAATTGAGCCTGGTGGTAATGATTGGTGCCAACTCTTGGTTTATCTCTGAGTGAATGGAAACAATCTAAGTCTTATCGCATTTTCAGACACTCCATTATATTTGAACGTATCACAAATTCCTATGAAACTGACCAAGTGATCGTTCGGATCATCATTCGACAACCCTCCAAATTATATAGAATTCTGATTTATCTGTATTTTGATGGACTCCATGACATGTCTGCGTGAGGTGGTCGTCGCCCAGATCGTTTTTAACGAAGTTGAAGTTGTTGGGTGAATTGCTTGAAAAACCTTAACCCCTCGTCTATATGTAGATGGTAATCTATGTACAATTGCTCGCGTTCGGAAATATGCGTTGAATGGATACCAACGACACCTTAACCCCTCACTTATATCGAAGCGGTAATCTCGGTACAATCAACGATTTATGTGGTAGAAGATGTCACACGTAACTATGAATTGTTGTATGATTAGTCAAATTGAATCTCAAAGAAAAACTAAGAAAATAACTTATGAATTATTCAAAGAACCAAAAGTAGAGAATAATCTCACTCTGAATGATATTGAATAATAATAATGTGAATTACATCCATAAACCTTAAATAGTAGTAATTGAAACCCTAGAATTCCAATAAGAAATTACAAGTGTTTTGTAATCAAATCTTTAAGTTAAAAGAATCCTGATTACATTAGAAGTCTGGAAATATACAAAAATGAACAAATTTAGAAAGTAATCTGCAACCCAATCTGTTAAAAAGCGTAATGAAATCTGACTGAAATCGACGAATTTGCCGAAGCAAATTCAATTGCACTGTGGGAATTTGCCGCGGTGGATTGGGCGTCGGGGCGAATACAAAAGCCCTTGGGAATTCGCCAGGGCGAATAGATACAGGGAGCGCCGGGGTTGGTTCAGTACTCTCTGGGGCGCATTCGGACAGAAAGGAATTCGCCGGGGCGAATTCAAAAAGCTTGGGGGAATCCGCCGGGGCGGATCGGCTATTTTTCCAATTTTGATTTTTATTTTCTTGGCTTGCATCGGATCGATAATGTCTACTGGGAATCAGCAAGGAAGTCAGAAGAAGAAGGTGGAGGCATGTCTTACCTGCGGGAAGAATCACCTAGGGGTATGCATGAAAGGAAAGAGAGTTTGCTACAATTGTGGTAAAGAAGGCCACATAGCGCCAAATTGCCCTAACCCTAAAAAGGGGGCTTGTTTCACGTGCGGGTCGAGGTATCATTTGGCTAGGGATTGTCCCAAAAAGGCAGCAGGAGGAGCAGGAGCGAATGGAAGTAAGGGGAGAAACAGCGGTGGTAGCACTCTGACTATCACTGGTCCGACGCCGCCAAACCGACCCACCGCCAAAACATTCAATATGACCGTGCAAGATGTTGTGCAATCCCGAGATGTGGTGTCAGGTATCATTCCAATCAATAATGTTAATGCCTACGTATTATTTGATTCGGGTGCTACTTGTTCATTTATATTCGACGATTTTGCTAAGAATTTGAATTTGCCTAAAGAGGAATTAGAATACTCATTGAACATAGAGATTGTGAATAGGAAAGTGATTCCTGTTAGGTTTGTACATAAGAACTGTAGGGTGGACATTAAGGGTCACGAAATGATGGTAGATCTAATTCCAATTAAACTTGGGGAATTTGACGTCATTCTAGGAATGGATTGGCTATTCAATTATGGGGCAATAATTAATTGCCAAAAGAAGTGTGTAAACCTTATGACTCCGTCAAATGTTGTATTTTATGGCAGTTAGCCGCCTAGACAAGCGAGTTGTATGACGATGATGCAGGCCAGAAAGTTGTTGAGACAAGGATGTGTAGGATATTTAGCCTATATAGTCGATACTCGAAAGAAGAATCCAAAATTAGAGGAGATACCAGTCATTAGACTTTGGAGACGTATTTCCAAATGACTTGCCAGGACTTCTGCCAGACAGGGAATTAGAATGTGATCGACTTAGTGCCAGGAACTGCCTCAATATTGAAGGCCCCGTACCGCATGGCTCCGGTAGAGATGAAAGAATTGATGGTGCAACTGCAAGAATTGTTGGACAAGAAATATATTCAGCCGAGTGTATCACCGTGGGGAGAACCGGTGTTTGTCAAGAAGAAGGATGGGTCGATGCGAGTTTGCATTGATTACAGAGAGTTAAATAAGGTCACAATTAAGAATAAGTATCCATTTCCAAGGATTGACGACCTGTTTGACCAATTTAAAGGAGCTAGGTATTTCTCAAAGATAAACTTGAGAAGTGGGTACCATCAGTTGAAGGTGAGGAAAGATGTACCGAAGACAGCATTCAGGACTCGTTACGGTCATAACAAGTTTCTGGTGATGTCATTTGGTCTAACGAATGCTCCTGCAGCGTTTATGAACCTGATGAATAGTGTTTAAACTGTTTTTGGATAAATTCGTGGTGGTGTTCATCGACGATATTCTGGTATATTTTAAGACCAAGGAGGAGCATGTGGAACATTTGAAGGTGACATTGGACGCGTTAAGAAGAGAGAAGCTATACGCCAAATTTTCGAAATGTGAATTCTGGATAGAGCGAGTGCAATTTCTTAGGCATGTGATTGACAAGGACGGGATTTCGGTACCATCAAAAGTTGAAACTGTGATGAACTGGGATCAGCCGAAGACACCGTCAGAAGTAAGGAGTTTTCTAGGACTGGCAGGTTATTACAGAAGATTTATTCAAGATTTTTCCAAAATCGTGACTCCGCTTACCAATTTGATTAGGAAATCGGTAAAGTTCGTTTGGACAGAAAAATGTGAGGAAAGTTTCCAAGAGCTGAAGAGAAGGTTAAGTACGGCACCTGTGGTCTCTGGAGCACGGGAAATTTTGCGGTGTATAGCGATGCATCGCATAAAAGACTAGGCTGTGTGCTTATGCAGAACGGCAAGGTCATTGCGTGTGCATCACGCGAACTGAAGGATTATGAGAAGGGGTATCCTACCCATGATTTAGAATTGGTTGCAGTTGTGTTTGCTTTGAAGATATGGAGGCACTATCTCTACGGGGATAAGTGTGAAATATATATCGACCATTAGAGTCTGAAATATATTTTTACACAGAAAGATTTTAACATGCGTCAGAAGAGATAGTTGGAGTTACTTAAGGATTATGACTGTGAGATTTTATACAGCATTTCTGGTGGCCGAATATGAAGAGAGATTGCCGATTGTGTGGCCAAGTGTTTGACATGTCAGAAAGTTAAAGCAGAACATTAAAGGCCGAGTGGGTTGTTGCAACCTTTAGAAATCCCATAATAAAATTGGGAACATATCACAATGGATTTTATGGTAGGTCTTCCAACGACTCAGAAAGGTTTTGACGCAGTAAGGGTTATCATGGACCGATTGACGAAATCAGCACACTTCTTACCGATCAAGATCAAATTTAACTTGGATCAGTTGGCGAAATTGTATGTGAAGGAAATTGTTTCAAGGCACGGTGTTCCGGTGTCTATAGTCTGATCGAGATCCGCGTTTCACATCCAACTTCTGGAAGCGACTGCGGGAATGCTTGGAAACACAGTTAAGAATGAGTATGGCTTATTATCCTCACACGGACGGACAGAGTGAAAGAACCATCCAGACATTAGAGGATATGTTAAAAGCTTGTATAATTTACTTTAAAGGAAATTGGGATGATCATCTGTCAGTGGAATTCGCTTACAATAACAGTTACCACGCAAGTATTGGCATGCCGCCTTACGAAACGTTGTACGGCAGAAAGTGCAGAACCCCATTATGCTGGGATGAAGTTGTTGAATGCCAACTACTAGGACCAGAATTGATACAACAGACCGTCGAGATTGTCAAAGTGATCAGGACAAGATTGGTAGCTGCTCAAGACAGACAGAAGAAATATGCCGATCAACATCTACAGAATCGAGAATTTCAATCTGGTAGTTACGTTTTCTTGAAAGTCTCCCTGGAAGGGAAAAATCCGATTTGGCAAGGGAAAATTGAGCTCGAGGTTCATTTGACCCTTTGAAGTATTGAGGAGAATTGGTGAAGTCGCGTATGAGGTAGTCTTACCTCCGACCTTAGAACATGTTCATAATGTTTTCCATGTTTCTGTCTTACGACCGTATAAGCCCGATTACAAACACGTTATCGAATATGAACCCCTACAATTTGAGAAAGATTTATCTTATGAAGAAGTTCCTATTCAGATAATCGACAAGAAAGAGCAAGTACTCAGAAATAAAGTAATACCTTCTATTAAGGTAATCTGGAGAAACCACAACGCTGAAGAATCTACGTGAGAACTCGAAGAACAAATGATGAAAAATTATCTTTATTTATTTGCTTAATATATGTTTAACGTTCTGGGGACAGAATCTTTGTAAGAGGGAGAGAATGTAACGGGACAAATTAAGTTAATCGTGATTCTAGGGACAGAATCCTTTTAAGAGGGGAAAGATGTGACGAACGAGAATTTTGTAATTAATTTTTAAATATTTATTGAATTAAATAAATATTTGTTGATTTACTAATGGGATAAATCAACTTTTGGTACCTGTACTGGGACACGATTTACAATTTGGTACCCGAAGTGAAAAAAGTTACAAACTGGTGATTGTACTCGAAAAATGTTACACTCCGTTAAACAGTAGGGTTTCATCTTAATTTATTCAGTTTGAAAATTAGAGTTCTCTTCTTCTATCCTTCTTCTCTCATTCTTCTTGTCTCGATTCTCCATTGATTACTGGTTCTCATATATTTATTAAAGGGTTTTCAGTGTTTAATTGAAAGGATGAGCTCGTCTTGGAGTGGAATCGTAAATGAAATCGAGGAAGAAGATTGTCGTTCATGCAACAAAAATGAATGGATTACACCAGAGTTCCCAAGTCGGTGCCACTGTGGAGCAATGGTGCGAATGTGGAAGGCAAGAAAAGATAGAACAAAACATCGAGGATCTTCTTCGCGTCGACTTTGCTTCTCTCTGTATGTTTGTCTCTCCCGTTGGATCAATTTTAATGATTATTTAAAAATTAGAAAGTACAAGCACCAGATTACAAAATTTTTTGAGTACAATTACATGTTTGTAACTTTTTTCACTTCGGATACCAAATTGTAAGTCGTGTCCCTAATGTTTAACGAAGTGTAACATTTTTCGAGTACAATCACCAGTTTGTAACTTTTTTCACTTCGGGTACCAAATTGTAAATCGTCCCAGTATAGGTACCAAAAATTGATTTATCCCATTTACTTATGAAGTTAAATAATTATTTGATGGAATTGTGGTAGATTAATTTAATTGTGTCACATTAATTAATTTAATGTGGAATAATTTTATTGATCAAAGTAATAATTTAATTGAGATAATTAAATTAATAAGGGCAAAAAGCACTTTTTGGCCACTGTGGTTATAGTGATTTAACGAATTAGCTACTGTGCTTTTAAAATATTCAATTAGCCCACTGAACTTTTTAAAATTGTGTAATCAACCCATTCCGTCTATTTTGAGTAACAGATGTTAAAAAATCTGCTTGGGTTGCTTATGTGGCGTTTTGAAAAATAATAAAAATGACGTGTATTTGCTGACCGGATTTTGCCGGTCAAATTTGCATAAAGTTTATCTCTTTTCCTTTATCTTTTTTATCTCTTTATCTCTTTTCTTTATCTTTAATTATTTTAATTTTAAATAATACAAATAATCAAAATATTAATCTCCAGAGATTCAAGCAAAGAATGAATAGATCTAGCATCATTCCGACCAAAATCAAGCCTCTAAATTATACCCAAATTCGAACTGAAAATGAATAGATCTAGCATCATTCTCACTGAAATGGAATCCTACAGTCCTTCAATTAAGACGCCCAAGACACTGAACCACCGGGAAATCAAAACGGCGCAGGGATAAAGCCCATACTCCATGGATTCCGGCAAGGTGTTCTAGTGAAGATGAAGGAGATTGCAGAGGAGTATCTCCTCTATGGTTCAGCATAGGAGATCTCTACGGTCCTCGTCGGTGGATCTACCAGGATTAACAACAAAAATAAGCCACCGGAATCACAAAGAATCAAGCCATCCGCGTAATCAAAAATCAAACTACCGGAATCATAGGTTCCATATTCTCGCCCATAAAACCAAAAGACATGGTGTTGACGTTGAAGATTAAGATTCATGGACATGGAAGAACCGAGGACATGGAAGAACCGAGGAAAGCCAGGAAGAACGGTGATGGAAGAACTGATTAAGCAGAGTGCTGGTTTTTTTTTGTTTAAGTAATTTATCAATTTATTTAATTGGTGTAATGGTTTAGTTTTGTAATTTACTAAATTTGTTTGATTGTTATAATTGTTAAATAAAGTATATATTAAGTTAAAAATATTTTACTTTTAAAATACTTTTCATTTTACAATGTATTTTAAATTCATTTTCCTTATTTTAATATTATTTTTATTATTTGGAATTAATTTTAAAAATAAAAATAATTATTAAAAGAAATAAAAAGATAAAAGGAAAAGAATAAAAAAATAAAAATAATACAAATATATATATCAAAATTATATAGAAAATGAATTAAAATATTTATTTTAATTTTATTATTTTAATTATTTCTTTGCCACATAAGTAATGATTTTTTATTTTTATTTTTTTATTGAAATTAATGTAATGTTGTAATAGATCTCATTGATACAAAAAATTTGATATATTATTTATATTATTTGGAATTAATTTTTTAATTTTATTATTATTTTAATTTTTTTTTTCCACATAATGAATTTTTAATTTTATTTTTTTGTTTGAAAAGAAAAAATTGTAAAGAAAATTCATTAAAAAATAAAAGAAAGGAGCTAATATGTATCTATTGCCACGTAATTACCACGTCATTTTTTATTTATTTTTTAAAAAGCCACGTAAGCAATCCAAGTTGATCTTTTAACGTCCGTCCAATTTTTTGGACGGAATGAGTTGATTGCACAATTTTAAAAAGTTCAGTGGGCTAATTGAATATTTTAAAAGCACAGTGACTAATTCGTTAAATCACTATAACCACAGTGGCCAAAAAGTGTTTTTTGCCCATTAATAAGTTGTCAAATAATTTTAATGTTTTTCTAATTAATTAAATAATTAATTAGAGATTTATTGATTTGTCATAATTAATAAATGAGAATTTTAATTATGTGATGAGGTGATTTAATGGGTAATATTGCATTTTATTTAATTTAGTTAAATAATATTATTTGATTAATTAAGGTGTGACAAATAAACTATATAATAAATAAGTTAATTAAAATAAATTAGAAAAGGGAATTAAAACAAGCCAAACATGGCCTTGAGGACATGGGAGCAGTTAAGGCCAAACTGTGCCTAACCGCTACCCATGTACGCATCAATTATTAAATACGTATTATATGTTTAGTTTTCATATACGAGTCTGGAAAACTAACACAGAGAGAAAAGGGAGAGATTGAGAGAAATTTTATTGCGGAAGAAGTTTTGTAGAATCAAGAAAGAAGTTCCTATCATCTTTGAGTATCTAAGCAGAGAAATCAAGGGTTAATCAAAACTTTTAATTTACGTTAAAGTTTTTCATGAAAACCAAATTTTTAACTCTGTAATTGAACTTTATGGTTAATTGTTGAATTTATGATATTGTATATGTTTATTAATATGAATAGTTCAATTATATATGATTTATATGTGTTTTAGAGTAATTAAAACCATGTAATTGTGTTTAATTGGAGTTTTATGGTTTACAGAGTAAGAACATATGAATATGGCTTAAAAGTACAAAAATTCATGCTTCAATTACATATTAATCAGTAAATTGATGAATGATTATGTTTATATATGTAAAAACGAAAAGAACGAAACTTGTATGGACTGATTTGGTTGAAAAATGAGCTCGCAGTAGTTGATTTCGTTAAGAATGTTAAAAATAGAGTTTTTCATAAAAACATCAAAATTATGGCTTTAAATCTTCTTGTTTATGTGACTTAAGTTGTTAAAAGTATGCTAAGAATGTTATACAATGTTTCTGTTAAGTTCAAAACATGTGGGTGAAATTATTTTTGTTGTTTGTGTGAAATTTTGGCCTAAATTAGCCATGTTCTGTGTTTTTCGTGAACTGCGGAAACTGAATATGGGTAACCCTGCCCCGGAGGGCGTTACCAAGCTAAATTACCCCACCCCGGCAGGCAAAAATAAATAAATAAATATAAATAAATAAATAATAATAATAAATAAATATTTATTTATTATTAAAATATTTATCAAATAAAATGAATATTTTAGTTGAAATATTTATGGAATAAAATTAATATTCGATGAAAATTATTATGGAATAATAGTGAGGGAATGAAAATATTCTAATTTAATTAAGTAATTAAATTAGAAGAGTAATGATTTGTTAAATAAAGAGGAGTTTATATTAAATAATTAAGTGAAAGTGTGACCATTGGACCATATAATAAGAGAATTATAAAAATAAATTAAAAAAAGTCTTGTAACCTTATAACTGTTATGTTTTGTAACTGGTTAAACCACGTTAAAAAAAATAAAAAATGATGTCCATGAGATGATATGATGTTTAAACTAAAGATTTGAGATTTCAGTCCTATATATGTGAATGATGGTAATGAGCAAAATTTAAACCAAGTTAATAAGTTGTATTAAAAGAGAGAACTAAACCTATAAAGTTAGTATTAATGTAACTAATGAATGTCGTGAATACATATGATATGTGTGTAAGACTTGCGTTGAACGTGAGTAGTAATCATTTAGCCTATGCACGAGGCAAGTTTCCAAACCCTATTCTTACATTGAGCAAGTTCTTAAATCTTATTATTATTGATCAAGCTTCGTATTCTTATTTCGAACTGTTTAAAGCTTAATTATTCAAGTTTATGATTCCAAATGAAATGTTCTTTTGAAGTATTACTTCTATTGTACAAAGTTCATTCAATTGTGTAGAATTGAGATCCAATTTTTTCAGTCAATTATATAGAGTAGAGATTCAATCTTTGATTTGATTATTGATTTCGATATTGCATTGAAACCTTGAATAGATAGTGATTCCTTATTTTATTTAATTAATCCTTAGTTGATGATTATTGAACTCTAAATTACCCTTGAGATCAATTCAAACCAAACTTTCTTTGGTGCGGACTCTAATGTCAAAGCTGAGATGAACAACCCTGCTACAGGGGATTATATTACGCGATAGCGTTAAGATGTTGTGCACATACATGGTACATAGGGCTGATCCCCCTAAGTACGAGAAGTTAGGTCCATATAGTCTTACGACAGTTAAAGGTTTAAAGTAGAAATACTTGATAACCTGGGACATAGTTCATGGTCTTATGACCCTCAGATGTACTTTTGATTCATGTTCTAATCTTAATTCAAAAGCCGAGACTTCTTTTGGTTCAGTATCCATTGTTTCCGCATATGATGTATTAAGGTTAGATAACCTGGGATTTATTCGTTTAAGATGTTATAACCCTATATTGGGAGGATTTCTATTTCAATTTTATTGTTATCATTATTATGGATAGTTAGATGTTAATTATTTTGTTGAGTGAACACCAAATCTGAGGGAAGTTGAGTACCCTGATTTGGGGGTGTCACATTTATCACTGTGTGCAAGCTTGCAATTAGGAGAGAATTAATTGGTGATTTAGTAAGGCATGAACCTAATGCACGCAGATGGCTCAGATGCAAGCTAATGGATACCTAAACCAGTTTGCTCAGAAGTCTACTAGGTCTACTTTTTAAACCACTGAAAAATTAAAAATGACATTATTTATGGCATCCAGCCATAATTCCAATAATTGCACAGAGCAGCTATCATATTCATATGATTAAAGATGGACATTTTGGAATATAGCCAGAAACTCACTGAAGGTTTGCTTTCAGATGGATGTTCTCTATTCTTATCCATTTCATATGCAGCCTGCAATACCATACAATATATGTATCAAAATCAAATACAGAAATTTTTTGAATTCAATGCAATTTTACAATGGAATTGTCACACACTTGGGCCTCCGCTCGCCTCTTTTGCCTATCATGCTCAATCTTTTTTATCTCTTTTTCCTTTCTCAAGCGTTCATACTTCCGACGATGCTCTTCAATTTTGTGTGCATTTGGTTCAACCTGCAAACATATATGGTGCCATATTCTTGAATATTATTTTTCCAAATAGAAAAAGAACAAAAAAAATTAAACATAACTTAGGATGATAATGCAAATATTACCTTTTTAAGCACTGAACTGATCTCTTCATCATAATCTAATGTGGAAGCTACACGCAAATCACTTGCTGCCTCTTCCCAAAAGCCCAGCAAGGCCCTCGTCATTCCTCTTATTTTGTACCCATTGGCTGAGTCAGGGTTGATCTGCAATTAACTTATTTAGATTCTATTGTACAATTCAAAGAGAATATCAGCTAAGGAAGCTCAAACCTTGTCTATGTGCTTTGAAAAGACATTGAAATGTGAATATATGGACAAACCTGTAATGCTGCATCAGCGTCACGGATTGCAGCATTTGGTTTCTTTAGTTTGACAAAGACACTAGCTGCACACAAGCATCATAGGTTTCTAAAACAATACAATATTTTGGAATATGAAAAATAAAGAAAGACATGAAAGCACAATGAATTAAATGATGAATCGAAATTAACACAATAATCTAAAGGATGAATCAAATATTTGCAGAACAATTGGAAAGATGAATTTACGATTACCAAAGTAAACTACCTCTGGTTGCATATAGTATTGCGGAACTTGGATTCAACATAATAGCTTCAGTTAGGTAATTTATGGCTTCATTCAGTGAACCTATAAATCATATATGTATGTGAATGTAATATTTTGCCAAAGAACTTTAGCACAAAATGGTCCAGTTAAATTATTAACCACCACAAAACTGATGGCATACCTTCATGAAATGAATCCATAGCTTTTGATTTTAATGTTTGTGCAGCATCCCGATTTTTGTCAGTTACTTCAATTGAAGGATCTCCCATCTGTAACGGAAAAAACGCACTTATTCAATACTGAACGCACAATACATTGTGCATCTTTCATCGTTGCCAATTTGATTCATCTTTACCTTTTGTGGAGGATCATTATCAGGCTCCATGACATCAGCATCATCCAACTCAATATCAGATTCAACAGCGTTTTCATCCATTTTATCTCCACAAGCCAGGTTAGGTTTTTTGGTATCTAGATACTCCTCAGAACTACATGAATCCTCAACACCTTTACCCTGCATATGAATGTGTTATTAGAACATAAACGACAAGAGAGTCACATGCAATTTAGGGGTTCAAGTTCAATTAAGAAAGTTAACAATGTTTTCCGGTCAATAACAGATAACATTTGGCAAGACCTACCTTTCAGCATTAACTTATATCAAAACTGGCTTACCCATGCAGGAGGATGGTCACTGGCTATAGTTTCATAAAAGAGATAAATTGGCCCCTTTTAAGGATTATCCAATGTTATGTTTTATTTTTTCTAGGATTAATTAAAGAATTGGATAAAAAAATATCGCTTGGACTATTATACCCTTACTAATAATAACATATTTTAAACTATAATTTAAACTTGTTTGTACATCAAAAAATGATAGTAATAAATTAGCAAAAAAAAATGATAGTAATAACTCATGGGCATTATTTAAACTATAATAAGAAGCGGGTCATAATATAGTTCCATTTGCAAACACATAATAACATAGCCTAAGGAACACTATTTGACTTTTTTGTTTTGATAGATCAATGGACCAAATCAAATCAACCTTAATAACATTATTTGATAACAATAAATCAAATTTTATTTGCTATGATACAGTTTTTTATTTTGAGTTATTATTGTATGCTCGTGAGTTATTTAACACAATAAAGTTAAATACTGTTCCTACAAAATAAACTGTATATATAAAATAATTACAATTGAAGGATATGCTTAGGCAGTGTTTGATTAGGTCTTAATACCTCTTAATAGGTTTGCCTCTGATTCGGACAGAGACAAAACTTATTTGGTAAAAATTTATTGCCTCTTAATCGGTAAGATTCAAAAACAATTATATACCATTCAGAGTCTCCTCTTACCGAGTTTAAGTTTTTTTGGGACAAAAATAACCTCAGCTATATTACAAAATCCTACTTTTGTCCACAATACAATCGGAACCCTATTATCTCTCCCGTTTCATTTGTGACGACCCAAGAATTTAGAAAATTATTTAACTCATAAAATATTGAATAAATGTTAAATAATGAACCTAGACAGAAAATAAGTGTATGGATTTGACATTTCTGAAAAGAAATTTTTGAATTTACAAATCTTTTGGTGAATTATTCAGGATTAAGGATATACGTAAATATGTTTGTGTATATGGTTGTATATGTGTACATTATGTGGTTAAGGGTCAAGGGTGACAAGATAAACAATATCTATGGCAAACTCTATTCTTATATTAAGAACGTCAACGTTCAGTTAGAAAAGCTTAATTTCAAATTTTGAAACCCTAATTTTTGGTTTAGGAATCCTAATGGTAATTAGGGAAAAGCCTGATTGTTAGTTTAATAATTTTAATGTTAATTAGGAAATGTTAATCCTAATTTTCAAGTTATAATAAAACCCTAATCTAATTAAGAAATCTAATTTCTAAATTAGAAATATTATTTTTCTATTTTAAACCCTAATTCTTGGGTTATAAATCCTAATGACCATTTATGAAACCTAATTGCTAAATTAGCAATTTTAATTAGGGAATAATAATCCTAATTAGTAAGCTTGAATAATGATTAGTAAATTTTAATATAATTAGAAAATCCTAAATAATTTTTTATTTTGAAAACCGAAATTCGGAAATGGTAGAAACTTGACACCCCCAAATTCGGGTACTTCGATTCCACGGATTTGGTGTTCACTGTACAAGCATCATCTATCTATCTACCCATAATAATATCAAACTATACAATAGATAGAAATTATAATAAAAATCTCTTCCCTTAAGGGTTACATCAACTGAATCATAAATAAATCCCAGGTTACTCTAACCTTAAAACATCTGTGCGGAATTCTAAACAAATAAGTCTTAACATCAACATAACTCAAGTCTTAAACAAATACATCAGTTAATAAATAACAGGTCTTCATCATTTGCTAACTTTGCCCTTGCCCTTGCCCTTACTAGTGGAGGGTTCATCGCTTCTTTCATTCTTAACTGCAATGTTATTATTAAGCAAGAGTGAGCACAAATGCCCACAAGTATAACAATGAAATAACAGTATAATAACATGCGAATAAATCAAAGACGTCTGAATAAGAGCTCAACTTTTGAATCAAGAATGAATAACAAGAATCAAAAGAATTCTGAGGGTCATAAGACCTTGAACTATGTCCTAGGTTATCAAGGATTATACTTGAAACCTTTAACAGTCATAAGACTATGGACCTTCTTCTCGTACTTAGGGGGATCAGCCCTTAGTACCATACTGTGCACAATATCTTAACGCTAACGCATAAGTGAATCCCTTTTCAGGGTTGTTCATCTCAGTTTGACATTCGAGTCCGCACCAAAGGAAGTTTGGTTTGGATAATTCAATAAGGGTTCTTAAATTTAGAACGTTCATCAAACTAAGGACTAGCTAAATCATTAAGATTCACTAGTCTAAAAAGGTTCAACAATAATGATATTCGATTTGAATAATAATCTCAAATGTATACAATAGAACAATTATTGTATAATTGAATCATGCTTTGAAAGATAATCAATCTTTAATATAATACTTGAACTTGAATAATAATTTAAGTTTAAGTAAATTGCTCAATGTAAAAGTAGAGTTAAGAAACTTGCTCAATTTAAGAGTTTAAGTTTAGGAGACTTGCCTCGCGTATAGATTACACTTTAACTAATCACGTTCTTTGAAATAAATCCTACATACCATTCACATTCAATACCAGTTAATTATTAACTAATCATCATAACTTATTCTCGTTGTCTACTTTAATAATTGACTAACTTAGTCAAATCATCATGTTGACACCTAATTTGTTCGTTATGAATGAATAACTAATTATGTATTTAATAATACAACTCACATGTAATTATGTTATTTACATGCTAAACAATATTTTATCATCATATAATATTTCTAACATATTTACATGTTCATTATTTAATACACTAACCCATTGTTAGACTTAGAAAATTTAAAAGCTCATTTTTTTTTTTTATTTTTTTTTTATTTATTTTTTTTTTTTTTTAATTTTTTTTTTTCCAGTTCGCGAAGAACACAGAATTCAGCGAAAATAATTACTACAAAATCATTAATTCTCCAAATTAAACATACCCACATGTTGGAATTCATATATAATTTAATACCCAATATTTATATACTGACAAAACTAATTTTAAACACTTAATAACAGATTTAAAGCCTAACAATTCACTGACTTTGATGTTCATGAAGTTTTAGAAAACTTTATGTGAAATTCTCCCTACGAATTCGTTATAACACTGAATTCGTTCGT
The DNA here is from genome assembly GCA_016801055.1 of Panax notoginseng. Lineage (NCBI taxonomy): Eukaryota > Viridiplantae > Streptophyta > Magnoliopsida > Apiales > Araliaceae > Panax > Panax notoginseng. The sequence goes on along the minus strand of CM029013.1, from coordinate 216,312,001 downwards.
TTAAGGCTTAAACTCTTCGTATTAACATGCATAACAACATACAAGTCCAAAATTTAGGGATAATATATAATCAATACATTAATTATCACATATATGGCCATATGGCCATATCACGTACTCTGTTTATTTTGAAATAACAAGTCATCAGATTACTACACTTAGGGTATGGGATCATGCAATATATATAAAAAAAAACATGTTAAGCTACTCTTATGATTACATTATACTCATAATTGTTACCCTATTCAACCATAGAAACTCTACAGAGGACTTAAGCCATAATTATGAAAACTTTAAAAAGACGTAGAAATAGAATTTGAGAAAGAAGAGATTACCCAAAGCGTAGATGAGTAAGGATGACAATTCTCTCTATTTCAATCACAATACACACAATCTCTCTCAAAGATTTCTCCAACTCTCTCTGCAAACTCTCTGGTTCTAAAAATACGTAAGATAAACTCATCTGAGCCTTTAAGCGCAGAGTTGAGGTCAGTTATTCTATTCGTGGTTTAACTGTCCCCAACTCCTCCTAAGGCCTCATTTGGCTAGGAAACTAGGTTCAAAACTCATTATTTTAATAACCTTTTATCATATAGTTTGAAAATGTCACCCTCTTTATAAAAAAAGTCCCATATTTTATTTAATTTACTTTAATTAAAATATAATAATTACTCGTAAATTCACATAATCATATATTCAATTATCTCATTAATAAATAATGTCAATTTATTAATTCTCTAATTAATAATTAAATTAATTAAATAACATCAGCTTAATTTAAATAATTTATTTAATTAAATAAGCTCACATAATTTCATACCTTGATAAAATTATTCTCTTTATTAATTTAATAAATGTAAACATATAATTAAATTAATCTATCACAATTGCATCAATTGATTATTTAATCTAATAATTAAATCATAAAAAAAATATTTATTTAATTCAATAAATATTTAAAATAAATTACAAAATTCTCGTTCGTCATATCTTTCCTCCCTTAAAAGGATTCTGTCCCCAGAATCACGACTCAGTAAATTTTGACTCGTTACAATCTCCCCCCTTACAAAGATTCTGTCCCCAGAATCGCATACACATAATTAAGTAAATAAATGAGGGTAATTCTTCATCATATTCTCTTCGAGTTCCCACGTAGCTTCTTCAGCGTTGTGGTTCCTCCAAATTACCTTAACAGAAGGTATTACTTTATTTCTCAGAACTTGTTCTTTTCGGTCGACAATTTGGACAGGAATTTCTTCATAAGATAAGTCTTTCTCAAAATGCAGGGGTTCGTATTCAATTACATGCTTGTAATCAGGTTTGTAAGGTCGTAACACAGAAACATGGAAGACGTTGTGAATATTCTCGAGTGCTGGAGGTAAGGCTACCTCGTACGCAACTTCTCCAATTCTTCGCAGTACCTCAAAGGGTCCAAAAAATCTTGGGCTCAATTTTCCTTTCTTTCCGAACCTGATCTTTCCCTTCCAGGAGAGACCTTCAAGAAAAATAAACATAACTACGGATTCAAACTCGATAGTTTTACGATGTGGATCAGCGTATTTCTTCTGTCGATCTTGAGCTGCTACCAGTCGTGCTCGGATCACTTTGACTATTTTCTGCCGTCTGCTGTACCAATTCTGGCCCTAGCAATTGTCTTTCACCAACTTCATCCCAATAAAGCGGAGTTCTGCACTTTCTGCCGTATAACGCTTCGTAAGGCGGCATACCAATACTAGCGTGGTAACTGTTGTTGTAGCCGAACTCTACCAACGGTAGGTGATCATCCCAATTTCCTTTGAAGTCCATTACACAGGCTCGTAACATATCTTCCAGTGTTTGAATCGTTCGTTCGCTCTGTCCGTCTGTTTGAGGGTGGTAAGCTGTACTCATTCGCAGTTGTGTACCCATGCATTCCTGAAGACGTTTCCAGAAATTTGATGTGAAGCGCGGATCCCTATCGGAACAATAGATACCGGCACTCCGTGCCTCGAAACAATCTCCTTCACATATAATCTTGCCAACTGATCTAAGTTAAATCTGATTTTTATAGGAAGGAAGTGCGCGGATTTCGTCAGTCGGTCAACGATAACCCATACTGCGTCGTAGCCTTTCTGAGTCGTCGGAAGGCCAACCACGAAGTCCATCGTAATATGTTCCCATTTCCATTCTGGGATCTCCAACGGTTGTAGCATCCACTCGGTCTCTGATGTTCTGCTTTAACTTTCTGACATGTCAGGCATTTGGCAACACATTCTGCAACATCACGTTTCAAATTCGGCCACCAGAAATGTTGTCGAAGATTTTGGTACATTTTGTACTACCAGGGTGAATCGAATATCTTGAACTATGAGCCTCACTCAAAATTTCTTCCTTAATTTCTTGTACTGGCGGAACCCCAATTTCTGCTTTCAAATCTTAATATTCCTTCCTTATCCATCTTAAATCTTGGTTCGGTTCCTCAGATATCTTCGTTGTTACCTTTTTGCATTCATCATCTTGAAGCTGAGCCTCCTTCACTCTATCTAGTAGAGTTTTGTACCAGATTGCATCTGAAATAGCTTCTCATCAATCTCCGTAGGATACTTCACTTCTAACTCCAGTTTCTCCAATCTGCAATTAGCTCCTGCTGAGCAGTCAACATCATCAATTTCTCACGACCCTTTCTACTTAAGGCGTCGGCAACCACATTAGCCTTACCGGATGGTATAAAATCTCACAGTCATAATCCTTGATTAATTCCAACCATCTTCTTTGACGCATATTCAAATCTTTCTGTGTAAAAATATATTTCAGACTCTTGTGGTCCGTATATATTTCACATTTTTCCCCGTAATAGATAGTGCCTCCAAATTTTCAAAGCAAAAACAACTGCAGCTAACTCCAAATCATGGGTTGGGTAACCCTTCTCTCGTATCCTTCAACTGCCGTGATGCATACGCAATGACTTTGCCGTTTTGCATCAGCACACAGCCAAGTCCTTTATGTGACGCATCGCTAAAAAACAACAAAATTTCCTGTATCATCCGGAAGAGATAACACAGGCGCTGTACTCAACTCTTCTTTAATTCTTGAAAACTCTCCTCACACTTCTCCGTCCAAACAAATTTCACAGCTTTTCGAGTTAAATTCGTTAACGGAGTTGCGATCTTAGAAAAATCTTGTATAAATCTTCTATAATATCCTGCTAATCCAAGAAAACTTCTTACTTCTGACGGCGTTCTCGGCTGATCCCAGTTAATCACAGCTTCTACTTTGGATGGATCTACCGAAATTCCATCTTTATCAATTACGTGACCAAGAAATTGTACTCTCTCGATCCAGAATTCGCATTTCGAAAACTTAGCATACAACTTCTCCCTTCTCAATACTTCCAACGTTAGCCTCAAGTGTTCTTCATGTTCCTCTTTGGTTTTGGAATATACCAAAATGTCATCTATAAATACCACCATGAATTTGTCCAAAAACGGCTTGAATACACCATTCATTAGTCCCATAAATGCTGCAGGAGCATTCGTAAGACCAAACGACATTACTAAAAACTCATAATGACCATATCGCGTTCGGAACGCTGTCTTTGGTACATCCTCTGGCCTCACCTTCAGTTGGTGAAACCACTCCTCAAGTCAATCTTGGAAAAGTATTTGCTCCCTTCATTGATCAAACAGATCATCGATCCTCGGTAATGGATATTTATTCTTAATCGTGACCTATTTAATTCTCTGTAGTCAATGCAGAGCCTCATCGATCCGTCCTTCTTTTTCACGAACAACACCGGCGCTCCCACGGCGATACGCTCGGTTGAATGTACTTTTTGTCCAACAATTCTTGTAGTTGTACCATTAATTCCTTCATCTCTACTGGCGCCATTCGGTATGGTGCCTTCGATATTGGAGCAGTTCCGGGCGCCAAATCAATCACAAAGTCTACTTCTCTATCTGGAGGAAGTCCTGGCAAATCGTCTGGAAATACATCGACGAAGTCCCTCACAATCGGTATCTCCTCTACCTTCGGGTTCTCTTTTCGACTGTCGACTATATAAGCTAAATATCCTACACAGCCTTGTCTTAATAACTTCCTGGCCTGCAACATCGTCAGACAACTCGCTTGTCTAGGCGACTTGCTACCATAAAACACAACCTTTGACGGAGTCATAAGGTTAATACGTTTCTTTTGGCAGTCAATTACAGCCCCATAATTGGATAACCAATCCATACCCAATATAACGTCGAATTCCCCAATCGAATAGGGATAAGATCTACGTTCATGATATTACCTTTAATATCCACTCTACAATTCTTATACACATGCTTAACAGGAATTATCTCTCTATTCGCAATTTCTATAATCATGGGATATTCCAATTCATCCTTAAGCAAATCTAAACTATTAGCAAAGTCATCGGATATAAAGGAACAAGTAGCACCCGAATCAAATAAAACGTAAGCATTAATTTCATTGATCGGAATGATACCTGACACCACATCACGAGACTGGATTGCATCCTGCACCGTCATATTGAAAGTCCTGGCGGTTGGTCTGTTTGTTGCAGGTGGTCCGGTGATGGTTAAGGTATTTCCACTGCTATTTCCCCGGTTTCCTCCTTGTCCTGATCCTCCCGATCCCTTTTTGGACAGTCTCTTGCTAAATGATCTTTCGAACCACAGTTGAAACAAGCACCCTTCTTTGGGTTTGGACAATTTGGTGCTATGTGGCCTTCCTGACCACAATTGTACACACTCTCTTTCCCTTCAAACAAACTCCTAGATGTGCCTTGCCGCAAGTCAGACATGCTTCTATCTTCTTTTTTGCCCTCCGTGTTGACTTCCAGCTGTCGAGTTATCCGTCCACTTCCTCTTCTGATTATTATTATTCCCAGTATTATACTTCCACCAGTCTTGTTA